>VZTF01006238.1:1597808-2151809 GCA_013397755.1 Cnemophilus loriae | reverse complement strand
AATGTGGGAAGGCGGGGGGGCCGCCCACAGAAAGGAGAGAGGAGAGAGTAAAACGGGCTAAATCGCGCATGGACGAGGGGGGGACAGGTCCTGGCGCCGCTCGCCCCCCAGCCCGGCTGCACTGCGGGGCCGGGTTGCCGCGACCCGGGCGGGAATGAGCGGGCCGGGCTTCCCAGGCTGCGATGTGGGGTATAGAGTGGGGGGCTCGGTCCTGCCGCACCCCTCCCCTCCCCCGACCCCCCCCAAAAAAAGTATTTTCTACGAGAAAAAGTCACGGTTTTTTTGAAGGCTGCCTGTTCTTTCGCCTCTGAAGGTCTTCTCAGACCAACCCCAGGGTCACACAGTCACCCCCCAGCCGGGCTCCCCCCTGTGCGTGTGCGGGGCGAGGGGCTCCGGGCAGAACCTGCGGGGCTGCGCTGCCGCCCCCCTTGGGGACCGGCGCGTTCCTCCGCGGCCCTGTCCCCTGCCTCTAATGAAATCTATCTAAAACATCCAGTAATAATGTAAATAGCTTTAATTGCCGCGTATTTAAGCCATCAAACAAGACTAAAAAAAAAAACAAAACAAAACAAAAAACTGTTAAAATTGGCCCTGTTCCAAGTCATTGACACCATCCAGCCTGTCCAAGCGGGGTGTCCAAATATGTTTTGATACAGGAGTTTTCAATGTACCAGGTAAAATATCTCGCTAAAGCCGGCCGCTTTTAACTACCCGCTCCCTTTTGTTTGCCTTACGTTTCCAGTTCATTCAAAGAAAAGTTGTAGAAGTTTGGGGGTTGGCTTTTTTTTTCTTTCTTTCTTTCTTTTGAGCGGGAGGAAGAGTAATGCATGCAAAATATTTAGTTACAACTTCTGCGAAAGGCACCGATCTGTAACAGCATTTTCTACTTTCACAAAGGATTTTCCTGTTACTTTTGTTCCGGTCACAAAATTAAAAAAAAAAAAAAAGGCGAAAGAAGAAGAAGAAGAAGAAAAAAAAAACTTGGGGGAGAGATAAGGTCTGGAAAACAATCTGGAATTGCCAGGCTGTTGGTGGGAGCTCTGCGGGGCTGGCGTCAGGAAGTCTGCGCCGCCTTCTATTACTGTTGATCCAGCTTTGTGCAGCTGCACTCAGTACAATTAGCTTGTAGAAACAATCCTGCTGTAGGCAGCCTCTTCCCTTCAAAGTGCTTTTCTATAGTGATCCCCTCACATCATGATGCTGGAAATCAAGTCACAAGCCGACCACTGTTTGGCCAACATCATCTGTGGGAATTCATTAACCTCCATCCCAGAGATGCAACAAGAGATTGTTTGTCCAGAACTAAACTTACAGCTTAATATGATGTAGCCCATACAGGAAAAAACCTGTGTCCTCATTTTTTTTCCTTTTTTTTTTCCTTTTCTTTCTTTCTTTTTTTTTTTTTTTTTTTCCCCTTGGGCCATAACAAAAAACACATTGTGCAGCTTTTTTTTTTTTTTTTTTTCCCCTTGGGCCATAACAAAAAACACATTGTGCAGCTTTTTTTTTTTTTTTTTTTCTTCAGGGGGTGGGGAATGTAGCTGAAACCAGGCATGAGCCGGCTCCTGCTAAAACTTTGCCATCAAACTGTTTTTTGGTTCATCGGGCTGCAGTTTCCATAGAAGCAACTTATCCCCGCGATCATCTTGTCGGGTGCACTTCGCAAGCTCATTTCCCGTCTGAGCTTGCTCCGCTGCTCTCGGATGCTGCAGCTGACACATTTCCTCCCCGTGCACTTTGCACCCACCTCATCCTTGCCCAGATGCTCGGGGCTGATTGTGCCTAAAAGGGGGTTTCAGCACACTCCGCAGCTGCCTTGGNCTCCCCGTGCCCCCGTGCCCCCGTCCCCAGCGCTGCACACCCGGCTGGCAGGGGCGTGGCTGCGGCCACTGTCCCACGGCTCGCGCGTGTCGTGCGTGTGCTGCCGTGTGCGACCGCAGCCGGTGCCACCCGGCCCGGGCCCGGCGGAGCGCGGCTGCCGCGCCTGGGACAGCGCTGCTGTGCCCCCCGCTTGGGGAGCGGGGCCCCGGCGTGCCCCGCCTGCGTGGGCATCTCCCTGCTCCCGCGGCGGTCTGCGAACAGCTGTGGTGTTGGGAGCAGGAATCCTGCTTCTCGGCACCCCCGTGCTGCCCCTGGCAGGCCTCTCCGCGTCCCGCCCTGCCCAGAGCGGCTCTCGGGCAGTGGGGCTGGCACCACAGCTCCCTCGCCTCCAGGTGCTTCGCTGGGCACGAGAATGCCCTGACCACCCTTCTCCGAACCCCTCCGGGTGCTGCTTCAAGGAACTTACGGATATACCTTCTCTGAGTCCCATTTCCAAACTCCATTCTTTTCTGGGCCGTATTTACAAATGCCACAGATCTGCCAACTTTTAAGATCTCTTTTCCTCTTTCCTCATTGTTCCTTTGAATAATATTGCTTTCGCACAGTATCATTCCCCTCATCCCCACTTTTAAGCATCCCTCATCTGATGCTGTTAATCTTAAGACATGTCTTGATGGATGCTTTGGAAGTTTTGTGGCAAAACATAAATGTTTTTTCATTCTTTTGAGACATCTCCATTTTGGCTAGAAGTGTTGGACTATAGGAAGGGCAGGCCTTTGTTCAGATTCTGTTTTAACGTGTATAATTTTATGATCATATTCCTAAGCTGCTGTTGTGCAGTAAAATGACTTTTACTCAAACCGTATTTTTCAGCACCACCCTGCAAAGAGAGGTGTTTCCATGTGAATTGCATGTTTTTGCTGTAACATTTATATCAAATCCAAATTCAGATGCTTTAGTTCTAATGTTTGCTTCTGTTTTGTAGGATTTCTCTTTTTTGTAAGTAGAACCAGTGCCCTGAAGGCTTTGGTACATGAACTGCTATCTGCAAAGGGCTGTCACTTACCTGATTCTACTTGAAAATTGCCATGAAATCTTTCTGAGAGCAGCATCTCTCTGGCATAGTATGTTTCACTGGTATAAGGTGTATTAGATCCATATATTAACTCTTACGTTTTTACTCAAAGCCAAATACATTTCTTTTTAAAAATCTTTAACTATTTTATTAATGCAACATCTATGTTTTAATTAAGTTAAATTAAACTCGTCCTCTAGAAGTGCTTATAGTGAAGCAGTTAGGTGGGTCTTTAACAGCATGCTTGTGCTAAAATCTGGGATCAAGCAAGTTCACTTATTAATGCATGGCTTATGTAGCAGATGGTTTTCATCTGGTGTAGCTTTTCTAGTGATACCTTTAAATTAATGTAGGTCTAAAATGTTGCAGATTTTGCACTCCCCAACGATTCTCTGGAAAATCTATTCAGGATAGAAAAGGGAGAGGGGCCAGGCAGGAGATTACTGACACTACCTCTCATACAATAAGGAATAAACCAAGGAGTAAGAAATGGGCTTATTCTTTTGTTAATTATCTGGCTGGCTGGCCCAGCTCCCCTCAGTCTCCCACTTTGGCCCAGTTTTGATCTTTAGGTCCAGGCCTGTGGGAATAAGATCACAAAACGCTTGGCTTAATTTCACTTAAAAAAATAAAAGGAGGGATTGGGAATTGCCTTGGTGGGAGAAGATTTTGCAAATCTGTTCCAGGTATGGTTTTAAGGACACACACCCCACTCCATCCTCCAAACTGTAAAATTATGATAATTTCAAGTATAAGTGTGTTTATGTAGTATGCTCTGTATGTTTTGTTTTTCCTCAGTAATAATATTTCATGAACATATAGGAGAAATTGAGTCTGTACTGCAACTGGAATGTAATTGTTGGTCAATCTGGCCTTCCTGTTGTCTTCAGGAAGAATACCTCAGTTCCATGGTGGAAAGCCTTGTAATATTAAGCAGGCAGTACTAATTTAACTTTTCCAAAGCTAGTGTTATAGGTTATGTCAACACAGGACCCACAGCATTCTCAGTCCTTTATAACTAATGTACAGAAAAAAATTTTGTATGGTCAGGAAACCCTAATTCCACTCAGAGTTTGGGTTCTGGAAGTGCAATTTAACAAAAGACGTGCACCACATCCCAAATGCACGTGCACCCTCACGAGTCCTGTTGAACCACGTGAGTTCCAGTGAAGTTTCCCAGGCTGTTAAAACTTTGTTTCTTTATAGGCCTAGAATGTGCATTATCTAGGTTAAGCTGCCTTTCTTAGTGACTGTCGCCTGCATAAACACACCTGGGAATCACAAAATAGGTATGTGTCTAAATCTCTGGAGAGGCCTGGTCCAGGAGGTGTGCTCAAGATCGTGGTTAAACGCACATTGACAGCATGGAGCTTAGCACAAGGCACAGCAGCTGGAGCTGCCGGAAAGTTCAGGGCAGAGAAGGAAAAGAACTGCTGCTTTCTCATAAGCAATTTTTCTCATGAGAGCACTTGTCCTGGAAGTGAGGGATGCAGATTCACTGTTCTCCTCATCAGAGGTGATATAAACTCCCTCCTGCTTGCAAAGCAACCCTAGCGACCAGAGATAAGGCTAAGGTGGAGGACACCCACCCATCCTGTTCAAGCTTGTCACAGTAAAGAAACAGATGCAAGTTTCAGAGGGCTAGAGGCATTATAAACAAGAGGGAACCTAACACTGTAGCTCAGGGGTAAAGGCATCTCCTGGATGGCAAGAAGCCTGAAGTCTGGGCCTGCTGGCCTGGCAGACTCACCCATTCTTGAGGGTGAGGTTCATCTCACCTTATCATAGCTATTATTTAGAGGTTTTATGTCTCATTTCTCTATAGTCAGTGGGAAGAGAGAACAAGAGACACCTGCAGAGAGTGATTCATTCTGTGCCCATCTGACACCTCTGTCAGGATGGAGTGAATCTCCTCGCTGGGGGCCGTTGCTCGCCATCAGTTCTCAGCAGAAGCCAGACAACCAATTTCAGCCAGAAGCCTGACTTATAGATGCCAAGCGAGGTGGATTCCACTGTGGATGACTAATTTTTCTGATTCATTGTACCCGAGTTTAGTCTTTAAAATTTGGGTATGTAGTCAAAGTTAGTTGAGTTCTGTCTCTGTATCGTGGTCATTCCTTCCATTGGAAGGCTGGATGTGGATAGCTGGAGTGAAATGTCTTGGGATGAAGTATTGCTGAGCTTGTAGAGCCTAAGGGCCACTTGGCCACGTGTGTCCCTAGTCTGCGCTTGTGGATCCTGGTGCCAGGTGTCTGAAATGTAAGTGTGGAACTACTGTGTGTCATTTTGTGATCTTCTTTTGTGGATGGTCTAAGTGACTAGAGGTGCTACATACTGCTTTTAAGGAAGGAGCTAGCTGTGTAAAATAGGCATAAAAATTGTTTGAAGATATTACAAGGCTACAGTTGTGATTTTCAGGAAGCTGAAAGGCTCTGTATTTGAATCAAAGAAAGTGAAGTACTATGGAAAATGGACTAAGTGTATAGTGCATTTTATGCACTTGAATACTGAAAAAAAATCTGTCTCTAACTTCTAAAACTGGACACTGGATGCCTTTAAAAATATCACCTTTAATACTAGCTCTGAAGAGATGAGCCCCTAATTTTCCCAACTATGTACTTAATTGTTTCATCAGAGATCAGCAAAAGGTCACCCAGCTTTCTTATCAGGTTACTGGAGTGCAAATGTTTTCTGTGCTGGTCTGAGTTTGGTGCACTTATATTCTTTGCAAATGGATGATTTCAGGGACAGACAAGCTATGTGTTTTTATAATTTAATTATACTTAAAGGTCACCAAAGGCTTATTGTCCAGTTATTTTGCAAATTTTAGATTGTAGAAACAATTGTGGAAAATAAAGTGTCCAGTTTGGCAAAATTACAGTAATAGTTCTCCTGATGGGTTTTTAGCTACAAATACAATTGGAGATGATGCCACCACGTTGTTCATGTCAATCACTCCATAAAGCTGAATGCCTTCCACTATTCCAAAACACATTGTTTAGAAACCCTTCTACTTCTTTTATCAAAATGTGGAGGATATATGTTAAATTTGGCAACATAAAAGTAATTTGGAATGGACTAAAATAAAACTGTTTAAGGCCTCAAGCTATTGTTTACAGCAGAGACAAGAGATCTGAAAATATTAAAAGGATGCACAAACTTGTTGAAATACTTTGAGCCAGAACAAAACAGCTCATTTATACCTAGCTGAGAATCTCATCTGTTCTCCATTGAACAATCAGAATGTGGCCTTTTAGCAGTTTCTTTTTTTCCTGCCTTATCACTCTGCTTGTTTTCACTTCATTAGTGATAGTTTTGTGTTCCTTATTCCCTTTCACAGGTCTCTTGGTTCCAGAGATGGCATTCACCTCACTTGATTTATGGCATGTGTCTGGTTGATGTCTGCATCTAAGCCTGTCCTTAAAGACTCAGTTTACAGACAGTTGAGAAAATCGTTGCTTTTGTGATGACTTATTTCTACCTAATACAGAAGTCTAAAAGCCTAACTCTATCCTTGATACTCTTGATTTCTGAGTCCAGCTGTCCTTAGCCTAGACAGCATATGGTTTAACCAGACACCCTGGCCTTGTTGTGGATGGCCCCTGTCAGGGCTGATTCTCAGACTTTCTTGACAATTCTCCCCTTTTTTTTTTTTCTGTATGTGTGTGACTTGACACGTTTGACAACATTGAGAAGACCTAGCAATGACTAATAGACTTTGACCAAGAAGCCTTTCTGACTGTGGTCTGGTAGAGTGCTGGGGTTTTACAGTCCACAGTGTGTAACCTCTAGGCTAGATACTCACAGTTGTAAGTTTTGTGCATTTCTGCCTGTTGTTAGCTGTGCAATCTACGCTAGCAGGGCTGTGTATTCCTGTGTGGCATAGATGGGACTTACATAGTGAGGGAGGTGCTTTCTGTGGAAGCCTTACCTCAGTTGTAGAAGGTACACAAAGAAGGAAGATGCTCCTTCAAACAGCTGACTTATGTTCTGGAGGACTTAATCTGTGTCTCTGCCACAAAGTTTTTTTTATGTGAGATGATGGACAAGTCACTTAGAGCAGACCTGTGTCAGGAGACTTCCTGTTTATCACGTGGAAAGTCAATGGGAATTGTCCTTAAAGATCTAAAATATGATGAAAACACCACTTGAAGTAACAGGTCCCCTCAATCACAAGTTTGGCAGCCAGAACTAGAGTTAGTAGCCAGTACATTTTCTGACCAGCTGCTTCACATTTTACCATTGGTTTAAAGATAACAGCTTTTTTTCCTTTTTTCCTTGTTCTTGAAAAGGGAATATCCCTTTTGAGGGTAGTACAGAATATAATAAATGTGGGAAAAGATTCTGGGGTGGCAGAATTAATAACTGTAATAAGGGGCATTCCAGTGTCCTTTCCAGCTTTTCAGAGCCCATAGAGAGATTCCTCCTCCTGCTCTCCAGATGGGAAATCGCAAGGTGGTGTAGTGACAGTAGAGTGACTGCCAGAGACCAGAGAACGTACCAGTCACAGCTGGATGAGGACTTGGAGCAGGAACAAGGAAGTTTAAGGATTAAAGGGGAACAGGGGAGAGGGAGAATTCAAGTTCCAGATCTCCTCATCAATTTAGATTTCTTTCATTTGAAATGTCAAGCTAAAATAAGCAACACTATCCAGAAAGTGAATGCTTCTGAAGAAGTTTCTTGTATTTCTTTCTCCTGTTAGAACAACTTGTGAGGTAAACTGTGGTGATTTTAGCCCTACTTAAATCAGTTTCCTAGGTTATAGGAGACGTAGGTTCTGGGTTGATTCAGTGAGGTTCTTATAATCCTCAGATAAGAAACGCTCCAGAAGTGGTCATTCAGGACATTCACCTGGCGCAATGGAAATTCTTAATTGCAGTCTGAACTGGGAAGAATGGGATATGAAGCCTTGGTTTTTGACAGGCCTTGTAAGCATCAGACCATTTCTTTGAGAATTTCCTGAGAAAATGTTCAGGAGAATAATCTTGGTTTTCTTCTGAAGCGTGATTGTATTTCTCTTTATGTGAGCTTCTGCTTTGTTTTCAGAAGTGCTTTTATAGATTCTATTAAGGAAAAAAAATGCCATGGGAAAGTTTTTGGCAGTTTTTTTATTGACTGGGTGGTTTTTTGCTGTAATGGAGATGCTCCTTTTTTAAACCTGATAAAGGCATAGCTATTTAGGGACACGATACTCTCTGCTCTGTACTGAAAGCAGCAACACACCTTGCAGGATTGTTTTAAGGAGCAGTCTGGAGTGTGCCAGTTTCTCTCTTTTCTGCTATTTTGGTGGTGTTTTGTGGAGTGAAGCACATGTATATAAGCTGCAAATGTACATTCCTGTATAGAATAAGCAGGCTGTCTGTGTGAATCAGCTGTTATGGGGGTGGCTGTGGGTAAGACATGAAACAGGCAGTGGAAACTCCTTTGATGGAGACTCAGTAGTCTTCATGCTTTACACCTATGAGGCCTGATGCAAATCCAGTGAGACCCAGGAAGGCTCTCCCTGTCAGTTCTCAGCTTTGGATTCAGCTTCAGGTGTGTTTGTGAATGTGTATGTGGGATGTGGCTGGTTTTTGGCTACTGTAACAGGTGCCTGTGAGAGCAGAGAGGGAATTTGTTTCACTGCTCTGGGTTGGCAAATGAATTTTATCTAAAGCTTGTCACTTGCACATAGCCAGCCTGCTCACGTTCTAAATAGATTCTGCCTTCAGATTGTAAAGAACAAGATAATAACATTATGTTATGTACTTGAGAGCTAAATTATTTTAAAAGTCTGAAATTAGCAGATGAGGAGGAATTTATTTGCCAAATACATTTCAGAAGCAGCTTGGGAAACCTGTCAGAGCCTGTCTTTAACTGCTTAACTAGTGGCTGTTTAACTTAATAGCTCTGAAGAGTGCTTACAGTATCAGGGAGACCAAAACAAAATCGCAGAATGCATGAGATTTTCTTCCAAACAACAAAAAATGCCATCAATTCACAAACCAGATGGTTAAAAAGGAAAACCTGCATCTACAACCACTAACCTCACCTAACATCCTCTGTGCTCAGGCAAAAAAAACCCTTGCTCTTTTTTTGGACTCTTTATACGTTCTTTCCAGCTCTATTAACTTACTGCATAGTTGAACATGACCTTTGCTCTGGTAGCGATGCCAGCCTTTACCACACGTTAGTCCTTTTACCACACAGATGTCTTCACGTTTTCCTGTGTCCTATCCTCCATGTGCGGGACAAAGGTCTGGAAAATTCTTTTCAGCCACTCTCCTTCAAATCTCTCCTTAAGATGCACTCTGCCCCTCATGTCTGTGGGGCTTTGCTGACAGTAGCTGGGCAGAGTGGAAGTTAAATTGTTTTCTAGGCAGCCTGCGTGAAAACATGCTCATGTTGTTTCTACTGCGGATCTGCTGTCAACCCCTTTCCTCCTGGGGACGACAAGGCCATGATGCCATTTTAGTAATCATCAGCTGTCATTGGAAGCTGACATGGACAGAAGCAGCTCCTGGCTCTGCTGGTTGTTACCTTCCCTCTCCTGCACTCCCAACTGTCCAGTTTGCTTTTAGCCACTGTGCTGCTTCCATCCTTCCTGGCTCTTGCACATCTGTGAATTCAGCTCCTGTGCCTGGCTGAGGGACTGATGCAGAGTCCACCCTTTCAGGCTTTGTTAGCACATCTTGGCTGCAAGCATCAAAGATCTGTTTTGGGGAGGTGATGGAGCCACAGATCTTAACCCATCAGGGTGCCAGAAAAGCTTCCTCCTAGTTGTTATTACTTGCTCAATTTCATATGGAAGGGGAAGGCATCCTAGCTAATCAGAGCTTCAGACAGGCAATTCTTCAAATTGTTTTAGGGTTTTTAATTAATGTTGTAGGCTCCAGCATCATGTGGCACAGAGCCAGTATCAGTCATCTGACAATAGCCTTCATCATCTATCAATAATGAGGGAATTCCTCTTGTAAGCTCCGGAAGCGTCTGTAACGGGTAAGATTGCTGTTTGCAAAGCATCCTGCAACATTCAGCCTTGCAGGTCTGCTGATTTTTAAATTATATAAACAAAACCCCGTAAAATCCGCATAGCCCAAAGATAGTGACTTCTGTTTATACTGTCCAGATAACAGATGCTGAGCATGAATGCATGAACAGTCCTTTTGTATGGTGTTTGACACTTTCTGCGGCTGTCTGCACTGTTTTTTAATATACAGAATCCCTGATTCTCCACTGCCTTGCACCCTGTCTATTCATTCTCACCCCTGTGAAGTGAGGGTAAAACACTATCAAAACAAAATGGTACCATTTTGCATGTTTTCCACTCAGTTTGTTCAGGTGTAAATAACGACAGAAAGAACGGGGCAGAGCAGAACCTGACCCGCAGTCTGTCTCTCAGTGCGTCAGGGGTCTTGAAGTGGGGGGATGACAGAACAAACACAAGCTGTTACCTTGCCATTTTTGCTAATGTTTTAAAACCAGGCAGCTTGTGAGGATGACAGATGCAAAAGTCAGGCAGTACTTCGTTCCTGTAGTCCTCACGTGATGTATTCCCCTAGAGCAATAGAAGTGTTACCTGTGGTGTGGATGGGTGCTAATGATATCTGGTATGGGAGCAGGGTTGCTAGTGAGAGTTATCTTTCTGAGTTGTTCAGTTGCTCCACTTAGTACTGGAGAAAGAAGAATCCTTCATACTTTCTGCTGTTTGCTGCATTACCTTGGCTTTTGTAAACGGTTGTAAATGGAGAGTGAACTCTTCAAGCTGTGGTAAGCCTGCTGCTTTGTCTCCTGGGCCCTGGACATAAAAAGACTTGAGTGCTGTTCAAATTTTAAAAATTTTTTTGTCATTGTAGTAGCAGAAGACTGTACTCATCCTAACTGACTTTCCATCATCCTCTAATACTGCCTTTACACAGCTCTGCAAGTAAACACCCACGACTTCTTCCAAAAAAGGGTATCTCTTTTCCCTTCCCATCTTTTTCTTTGCACAAATCCCAGCTCTGACACCCTCCTTGCTTTCCTGAACAACACATTAGACCATCCTAGACCATTCTGTTTTTACCAGGGCACAGAATTGAAGTATATTTATGATTTGTTTATAAGATATTGCTATTACCCCTTGTGATATAACGTACTTCACCGTTACTGCAGGAAAAAAAATGTTGTATTGCACAAAAAAAAAAAAAAATCCACCCTCCCTTAAAAAAATACCCAAATAATCAAAAAATGTATATAGATAAATACTGGCAAGATCTGAATTGTACGGATGTTGCATGGGCTGTTGTATTAGGTAGGAATAATGAGTTAGAGTCTCTTTGAAACCAGAACAGTAAATATTTTTGCTTATCATCAATTGAAATCTCAGCCTTACCATTGCATTAGCATTTCCACTCATTTTTAGAAACAGAGTGAATTTTCATGACTCATTTGAGTGCTCTGTAACTATTTGTATGCAAATGTGACTCAAACTTTCTCACAGTCACATGCTTCACCTCCTGCTGGAGTTCATGCACAAATGAGAGTGGTGGTGTTCCTTTTCCTTACAAACCTTACCTTTCCTAAACAGTCTTGTGCCTTTCTCACATTTATGATAGCATTTGAAGAAGCACTTGTTCCTGTAACTTCAGAGTTGCTTTAAAATTGAAAGACTCAAAAGGAGAAATAAAAATCCACTCTGTATCGAAAGCATTTTGTTAAAATGTTATGTTCTCACATTTAAATATGAGAGGTTAGGAAAGGAGCGCATGTTTACATCTAACTTTCAGAAAAAATATGCGAGTTCTGGCCTGAGAACATGCATGAGAAAGTTCAGCTGAAAGGTAATGTATCCATCAATGTATGCAGAGACTTAGAATGAAATTGCCATCTCAACCATAGCTAGAACAAACACAGCTGATGAATAAATGTATATAGACTAAAATAAATACAAAGTGTAATGCCAGATGTGGACAATGCAGAAAGCAGAAAAGCAGTAAACTGAGTAAACATCAAATTAAGGATTAGCCTTAATTGTGAGGAGTAAATTCCAATGAGAAACAGAACTGGGGAGCTTTTTTGCCCAAAACCAGTTGAGGTATGTTTCTTACCAGAAGAGAAGCTGCCTGATCTGTCACTGCTTTCCCATTTGAGGCTCATCAGCAACAGACTGCTGCATATAACATACAGTTCAAAGGCTGCCTTTATTTATGAGTATCTGTGACAAGGTTGTAGGCTTTTGATTTAGTCCAGCAAATTTGGTTTGCAGTTTTGCAGAGTGTCGAACAAGAGTCCTAGACTATGTCTGCCTCTCAGTCAGTTGCATGGCTCTGACCATTAACTTTAATATTGACACTGACGGATAAACTCTGCAACTGTTTTCTCTTATCCCAGGAGCTACTTCCACCCCATATAGTTGTGATTTTTTTGCTATACAATGCCCTTCCGGAGTTGCCTGTGCACCCAACACAGGGACAGAGGCCAATGCATACCCAACTGTGCACCTGCTCCAGTGCCTTGTAACACCCTGCAGGTTCTCTGATGCTTTGCTTATTGAAATCTTTTGTCTGTTTTTCTGTTTCTGATGTGGCTGCCATTAGTAAGCAGCCCTCCACAGGTACGTGTACTCTGCTATGGCTGCAGTTAACGTGGCTAAATAACCTAAATGTAAGTGAACTCAAATGTCTTGTTGACACACCTCTGACTGAACTCAATGATCAGTCGGTGACCACCTAAAGTTTCTAAACTGACATGAAATTAAGCAAGTTGCAAAAGCTGTAAACAAACTGTAAAGAAAAGAAAGTAGGAACTTGATACTTGGTCCAGCTGCAAGTTCCAGACTGACGCATAGCCTGCCAACGTGAACTTCACTGCAGGATCAGGTCTTATGAAGGATGCATTCCCTCTTTTCTTAATGCCAGCATCATTAGTAGTGCAGGTATATAGATCTCTTAAATTAATAGTGCAACAGATTGTTCCTGCTGCACTTAACAAGCAGTTCAATATAACAGCCCTGAGCTAAAATATTTGCAAGTTTGTGAACTTCAAAGCAAACTTTGCTTCTTTTTAAAGAGTCTTACAAACAACTAAGCACATTTTCTCCCACCTCATCTTAAAAGAAATAACAGAAGAATATATACAGCAGGCCTGAAATTCCTGCCAGTCCTTCATCTTGATTTTCTTGGCATATCGGTAAGGAATCTGGATGCTCAAATTTACTGTTAATGAGTACCTTATTTTATGGATGTGTTCTTTTTCTGTGCCCTAACGCTTATCTGAACTGTTTGTGCTCTTATGGAGGGCCAAAAAAGACACCTAGAAGATAAATGCAGAAGTAACCAGTGAAATATCTTACTACTTTGGTGTTCAGTTTTTAGTTTGAGAAGTAGAGGTGGTCTTTAGTTGAACTAAATTTCTTTATTGATTTATGTATCTGTGGATTATAATCCTACAAATTATTTGCAGTCTTAATTTCAAGGGTCTTCTGTGCCTTGTGATGGATTAAATGTAGAGGCAGCAATTCCAATTCCTGTTTGCATTATTAGGTCAATGCAAACAAAAGTGGCAGGTAGTGGTTTGATTTGAAACAATGTGGATGAAGTATATACCTAAACACAAACATCAAGTGGAAAGCAAAAATGTAAAGAAGTGGCAAGGACAGCAGCCATTCCAAAATGGAACAGATGAGAGGGAAGCTGAAAATACTTGCCCAGAAATGAAAAAAAGCCCTAAGCCCCACTAGCAGTAGACAGGAAGGATTGAAAATAGTGATAAAAATTAGAAATGTTGTACACTTGCCGTTGATTTCCAAGAATCCCTAAGTGACTGTTGTTGGAAAGTGAACTAAAACCAAGAGAGGTGAAAAGTCAAAGGACCATTTGAGGGGAGAGTAAAAAAATGTGTTTGCCCTTTGAAAGAAAAAGGCAAAGATTTCTGCTGGTTTTATCAGAACAGAGTTGAATGCTGTGAGCTATGGAGAAAAAAAAAAATCAGTGTTTTTATCATGTTGTGGTCCTAAACTTACACATGTGATTAATATGATGTTTTACGTTCTGTAAATTGGGTGTTTATACTTAGGAAAATTTTGAGGACTGAAGACTCTGACATGTCTTTCCTCATTCCTTCACTGGAAACAGCAGCATAGTCTCCTCCATATTCTGGGCTTTTGTGCCTCAAAACCCAGCTACTTCTAGCTGGGGAAATCTGTAGTCTCCCCAGGTGACCTGTCCCTGCATCCACTGGCTGTGCATTTCTTTCTTACTCCTCAGTTTGAGAAGCAGATCCTTGGTTCAAGTTTCTGTCCTGCCTTGTTTGATTTCCTGCACAGTGGGATTAAGAGCTCTCGTACTATGAGAAAAATGGCCTTAAAGAGCTGCCAGTTCTGTTTAGCCCCTGTGTCCTTAAGGCAAGTTACCCAGGGCATCTCATTCACTGACTCCTTAAACAGCTGGAAGTTCACTCTTGCAAACTTCAGGGTCCTGACTTTGCTCCTCACCAGGCTAGAGGGTGGTCACCACAGCTCAGGCTGCCTCCAATCTTAATTCCTTTTGTCAGCTCATCCACATTGGTGAGCACCAGGTCCAGTAATGCCTCACCTCTGGTTGCCTTGTCTAACACCCAGACCAGGAAGCTGTCATCTACACACTCCAAGAGTCTCCACTGCTTGCAGCCAGCTGTATTGCTTTCCCAGCAGATGTCTGGATGGTTGAAATCACCCATCAGGATGAGAACTTGCAAGTGTGATGGTTCCTGTATGTGAAGCAAAAAAGCCTCGCCAACAGGCTCCCCCTGATCAGGTGGCCTAGAGTAGACGCCCATCACCACGTGTCCTTTGTTGGTCCTGTCCTTGATTTTTACCCACAAACTCTCAACCTGTTCATGGCTGTTACTCAGTGACTGCTTTCACAATTTATCCCCTCCTTAACATAGGGTGCAAACCCCCTGCCCCCCCTTCCAAGCCTGCCTCTTCTGAAAGGCTTGTGGCCCTCAGTTGCCATGCTTCAGTCAACCATGACAACTCATCCCACCTCGTTTCTGTGATAGCAATTAGGTTGTAGTTTTCTAATTGCACCATGGTTTCCAACTCATCCCGCTTGTTACCCATACTGTGTGCATTAGTGTAACGGGGCTGTTGACCTCGTCATCTTTTGGGAGGAGTCCAGTTCCTTTGGGATGATTTGTAGGTGTTCCCCTGCTATAGGGCTGTTGTTTCCTGGTTCCTTACTGACACTTGGTAGAGCATCACCTTCCCCACTGAATCTAGTTTAAAGCCCTGGTTAATAAGTCCCATCAGTTTGCTCCCCAAAACACTTGTGCCCCACTCGGGCAGGTGTGCCCCATCTGCTGTTGACATGCCCAGTCTCTCAAAGGCACGTCCCAGATCATGGAACCCAAAGCTGTGAGCATGGCTCCAATCTTATGGCTGGTCCTTCACCCTATGCACTTGTTTCACTCTGCCTGGGTCCCAGTGCCCTACTGGGAGGATAAAAGAGAACACTACCTGTGCCTTAGATCCTTTCAATATCTTTCAGAGGGACATGAAGTCCCTTCTGATACTTTGGAATCTGTCACAGCTTCAATTGATCCTACATGAAAGAGTAGGAGCAGATGACAGTCCTCAGCTTTTGCCAGGCTTGGAGACCTCTTTGTGACATCCCAAATGCAGGCCCCTGGGCTGGCAGCAAACCTCTATGTTAAGGTGGCCTCTCTTCTAAATGGCTAGCAAAGCTGTTCTTCGTGTTGGAGATTTTTTTCCAGCTCATTAGTGTAACTGGAATTAACTGATTATCTTGCTGTGTCAAATCCCTGAGTAGATGTGAAATAGTTGCTGTTTCATCCAGGGTGGGATGCACTGAGCAAGGCTGCAAAGGATTCTGCCTTCCTTTACAAACTCCTGTGGTTCTTAGTCCAACAAAATTATGTTTTCATTTGCTTTCATTTATCACAAATCTAATAAATGTAATTGAGGAGCAAAGGGAATTTTTTCCTGTCTCATGCAGTGTCACTGAATCAAACAGCCTGTACCCATACAGAAGTTGCAGTGGAAAGCACTGTTACAGGCATGCAAAAAGGAGCTAGAATACAAGTTTTCACCTGCAAGTCTTGGCTGAGGAGACAGATTTACCTCTTTAGTTCCTCCTTATTATCTGGCAATTAGAGCAATCAAGAGCAGGGCTGAGCAGCCCTGACCGAGTAACGAACACCACTCTGACCAGGTGCCAGTGTCCCATTTCAAACCAGCAGTCTTTTCCCTCCATCACCATTACCTTTGGCATACATCTTCACAGGTTTATAGGTAAGTGGCAGACAAGGAGATACTACATCAAAATCTCAGAATATTGGGTGTAGTCATTTTGTAAATACATTGTTCGAGCTGTTCAGAGAGGTAGTTGTTTGTATACTGGGTTAAAAGACTTTCAAGCATGATTGCATTGTTCTTCATAGTAGCCTCTAGGAAGATGCAAGTAGGGGAGATGCATAATACCTAATAGATAAGCAATCCCTTTGCAAATATTGTGGAGGCAATTGCAACACAATGCCATATATCCATGCCCCAGGCTACTTTGAAACAGCTATTTGTGAATAAAGAGGTCTAAAGTGCGCTGAATAGTTAAAAAGCTCTTTCCAAGAAAGGATGAGATCAGTTGTCAGTAGGTGTCCAAACACAGAGAATGGCCAACTTCTTTAGCATTTGTCCTCAGAGACAGAGCAAGTGCCTCTTCCTCACCAGCACTGGGGATGTGTCCCCTCCCCCTGCCCTCCACTGCTCTCCACGGGGCCAGTCAGCACCTCAGCTCTCTGCTATGCAGGACAGCTTGGCTTTAACCAGCTTGGAAACTCTGCTGCCTGGAAAGGAGGAGACATACTGTGCTGTGGAGACAGTGTGTGTGATTTCTTGAGGATAACGTTTCCTCTTCATAACTGCCTGGTGCCAAAGGGCAGCAGAAAACCTTGGTAGAAACCATCCTTTTGGTGTGTGAGGCTGCCACAGCAGGATTTACTAACCAGGACTTCAAACTCGCCTGGGTGTTGCTCTCAGTTCCACATTTTTCCTGCAGCAGTTGTTGCATCAAGGCCCAGTATCACTTCACAAGGTGGAGTCCTGTCTGAATTCAGAGGGATCAGAGAGGCCTGTAGGTAGAGCGGTATTTGTCTTTGCTCTGTGTGCCCTGCGTCTCCAGTTAGCATTGTGTTAGGTACTAGAAACTTTAGTTAACTTGAAAGCCAAAGCATCAACAAATGGAGTGGGCTGACTCTGACTCAGCAGCTGGTTTTCATGGATAGGTAAAACAAATTTATTGTGTAAAGGGTATTCTTTTGCATAATCTGCTATAGAAGTTCCATATGTTTTTCTTGTGCAGTGTTTTTTTGCAGATGTTATTTATTCTTCATTTCTTTCTATTTTTATACAAGCAGCAAGCTTTTTTTTCCCTCAATTGCCAGAAGTATTTTAAGGATATTGTTCATGTTCATCGAGTGCTTCTTTACTCTTCTTGGGGCTGTTGGCATTTATCCCAGGTCAGGCTTGGATGCACCCTGGGTAATGTTTCTGAGTAACTGTGCTGGTGGAGCTGTCACTGTACCTTACAGCTCTCTAGCCCTCTGGAATTTCAAGTATAGAAGGAATATCTTCAGACCTGAACCTTTGTATTCTTAAACATGACAGACTTAAAGATGTCAGGATTAAAGACATGTTTGTTTGGCTAATCCCACTAATAATGAGTTAATTCACCCATAAGGAGCATATGTGTTCTACCGGTATTTTCTGTTGCTCCTTTTCTAACTTAGTAACATACGTCTCAAGAATCATGACCTCAGTGAGGTACACCTCACTGCAGTAAGCACAGACAAGGGTACTTTTTCCCGGGAACTAGTCCAGCTCTCATATCCAGTTGGAGCTCCCCCATAAAACAACCATTAATTGTCACTCACTGATAAAGTGTGTCTTCTGATACTGGAGACACTATGAAATTTTTGTGTCAGATGAAAGTAAGATATCTCTCAGTTTCTGCTTCAAAGCAGTTTCTTGTTCTCTATGACTTGGTCTTAAGTTCCAGCTACCTTTAAATGGCTTTACTTTGACTAGCAGATCTCTGGTTGATGCCAGTTTTGGCAGAGTGTGGCAGTCGTTTCAGTAGAATGAACACTAAGCTCTAGGATCTGAGTGGTGGCTGAATGACATTCACAAGATGTAAAAAAGAACTTCGCAATGACACTAGTTGGGTCAGACCAGTGTCCAGCTGCCCAGGTGTTGTGTCTCTGAAAGCAGAAATAGGAGATGTTATTCAGGGAGACCATTCTAGCCTGGTCACTTTCTGCAATTCATTCTTCTTGACTTGCCTCCCACACCTGGAGTTGTGTTAGGGATGTTAGACTGTAGCCCTGCTTAGCCCTTTCAGCGTCTGCTTATGGACTCTTGGTCCATCAAGTTATCTCATTTTTTAATGATACTACACCAGCAGTTTCCCTCCTCAGCCTTCTGCATCAGCAGGCTCTAGAAGTTCACTAGATGCTTTGTAAAGAAGTGCTTTTGCTTCTTTTAATTCAATCACTTACTGATTTCATCAAGTGACCCCTAGTTCTAGAATTGCAAAAGTTTTTGAAGACTTCTGCTTTGTGATTCTAGAAACCTTATTTATATTCCCTCTCTCAGCTAGCTCCTCATCACATTGGAGCTCTAATCTCTTTTAGTCACTTGTTTCTTCTTAGAGCAGCTCTTCTATCCCTTTGATTGTTTTGGTTGTCCTTGTCTGTGCATGCAGTAATTCTACTACCTTTGCCTTGAGGCGCTTGGACCAGCACTGTGGAGAGTAGTCAGGAGGGATACCACAGACATTTTCTCTAAGAAGAGCCTTTAGTCACTTGTCCCATGGACCCACTGTAACTGTTTGTAAGCCATACTGCTTCCCTCTGGCTGAGGGACCTGGATGGATGTTATGCTGGGGTGCAGCAGGGGAATTGTCTGTGCTATATCTTTCTGCATTTTTCTGCTTTCCAATCCAAAATGCCAGAGTTTACCAGGACACAGTGTTAACTCATACAAAAAAAAAAAAAAAGTCAGCATACATGCAGACCAGAAGTGAAACATGTATTGACAGACCATCTCAAAAACCTACATTTACTGTAAGTAACAAACTAATCTCTTCAGTCAGCACATGGCTAACCTTGGACACATCTGTAATGATATCCATTTTATAGATTATATTTGTTCAAGTACATTATTGCTTCAAGAAAGACATAGTTTTCCAATAAAGCTATCTTGTGTTTTCTTATCAAGGCAGTATCTACATATTTATTGCAGATGAAGTATTGCAGAAATAAACTTTCTCATAGTTATTCCTTAACATATCTTAAACCATTGCTGTTAAAGCAAAGCTCATACATATGATGAACTGAAGGAAACTTTTAGAACATAGTTGCCATTAATGCAAACTATCTTTAGCAATTTTTTGTATTGATGGATTTACCATTTTGTGGTTAAACAATTTTTCATTCTGGAATATTTCTGAAGCCACTTTCTGATAGAAATAAAAAAAAATAAAGTTAATCTTGTATATCAGTAGTTTGGACAGCTCTATCTGCAGAAAAATAAATATAGTAGGTATAAATTAAAAGGGGACAAAACAATCTGAGCTGGGAAGAGTGCAAGTTTATTTTATTTCCTTGGTTGTGTAGGAGTCTTGTTAACCAGTATGTAATGCATAGTCATGTAATAAAACATGCTAGACATTAAAAGGCAAAAACCCAGTTCACAGATGTTGTAATGTTATGAGATAATTTTAGGGAGTGAATGGGGTGAAAAGGCTGGATTTGTTAGAGAGGAAAATACCTATGGAGGCCTTTTCTGTGAGCAATACCATGACTTCATTACCATGTCAATTCTGGGAAAAGGCTCTGATTTAACACAGCAGTTGGCTGGATCCATATGGAGCTGATGAACCTCTGAATGAATAGTGAATGGAAAAACTGCTGGAATCTGCCTTCAGCTTTGTTCCCAGGATGACCAATGTAAAAGGCCTAAGAGCAATA
Source organism: Cnemophilus loriae (assembly GCA_013397755.1). Lineage (NCBI taxonomy): Eukaryota > Metazoa > Chordata > Aves > Passeriformes > Corvidae > Cnemophilus > Cnemophilus loriae. Next base: position 2,131,927 of record VZTF01006238.1, on the reverse strand, counting down.
CTGCACAGATGGTGTAAAGAGGTAAGAAATCTGCAGGGTTTAGTTTACGTTTTCTTATTCTACGGTGTTTGGGGTTTTATTTTTTTAACCATGTTTCAGTAACTCCAACTCTATTTGCTTAAATGTCTTCGCTCACAAAAATGTAAGAAAAAGAAAAGCTTTCGGGAAATGAAATTAATTTAAAAAAACATATGTAGCAGTAAACATTTACATAAAAATACAATTTAAAATGTTGAATTTTGTATGGTACAGAAGTAATTGAAAGTATAATTATGAAATCTTGAAAAAAAAAAGATAGTTAAAAGTTTAACAAAGAACTTTGGAATTACTTGTTCAATTCACCCTATGTTGTGGGAATATGCAGATGTTCACATTTACACAGTCATGTATGTCCACTAGGGTTACATGCTTTTATAGTCTGAAGCATCATCACAAGTGCCAATACAGTAAATCAAAAGACTCTCTGGCATTATCTAGTTTCCTTTCTGGCTTTAAAAGTTAGAACAGATGTCACAAGAGAGGACAAAATGGATTTTACCCACCGAGAGAAGCTTTTCTTGCCATCATTAATAGGAGGCTCCTTGAAATGCTAATGTACACAGTTTGTGTTGCCGGGTTTGCATAGAGATGGTGGGAAACAGCTCTGATCCCAACAAAACCTTTTGTTATTAATCAAGAAAATCTGCTCTTCTGAAACAGCAAAGCGCTAAAATGGTGTGGCTACTTGCAATGCAGAGATCTCTATAGCAATCTCCAATGAACAAAAATGTAATAAAAACTGTTCAGCAGTTCTACGAGATACAGCACATGTAGCAATTTATTTGCAGTGATTTTGCATACACCTTCTACTTTCCTTTGTCAGTTCAGCATGGGTATTTACAGTGGAAAGATTACATAGTTTCTGTATTTTTTCCAAGTCACCACTGTTTAAAAATCTTGTTTCATTTCATGGCAAATCTAAAAAAGCAAGCTTGAGGCAGGAAGAACTTTGAAAAGCAAGCTTTTCTTCTTGGCAAAAGTCTATCACAGAGCATGAGTTTCAGTTCAGTTTGATGTTAATACTATGTAAGATATTTTTACTTCGTTAGAATGTAGGATTATGAGATCTTGCGAACATGTTTTGAGTACAAACACACTCTGCAATATTAGGACTAGTATGTTCTTCCTGTTGCAAATGGGATTTAATAATTTTTAGTAATCTTTAAGAGAAGAGGTTCAGACCCTGACATTGCTCTGTGACATATGACCTCTTACTTTTAAGAAATACCAGTGCAGTTAAATCACAAAGTACTGACTGCTGTCAGACGTTCAGTGCCTTGTATAGGATACCTCAGCAGAAGCCTTTTTCCCCAAAAGTAGTTGAGGTATGAATAAAAGCAAAAAAATTAAGGAAAGCCTGAATTAAAATATAAATTATTTGCCTGGCATTACTTACCACTGAAATCTCTGACTCAGTCTCTGATCAGAGTTATATTAAATTCCCTATCAATTTATTGTACACCAGTTCCACAACACATTAATGTGTCTTTTCGCAGATTCATGGTACTGAAAGTTCAATATTTGGGTACAAGAGAGTGAATTAGGGATGAAGCATTAGCTCAGAGTTTAAGTCTATTTTAATTTCTTTGCCTCTGTGTTTGAAAAGCTGATACTTATATTTTGCACTGCCATAGATTATTGCACTTTTATTTCTATTGGGGTTTTTGTTTGTTTGTTTGTTTGTGGGTTTTTTTTTTTATGGTAGTAAGCAGATAGTAAAAGTAAATAAAAATACCGTTATAATTCATGCAAGGCGTTTGTGATGATTGTTGTATAGGTATGGGATAAAACAGTATACATAGTAAATTTTAAAATGGGAATGTCTATTTGTTCATAGTTTTTTCTGATACAAATTTGGTACAGCCAACAGGACATAAAAGAGTGGGGTAAGAGGAGATAATTTATGTGAAAAAACCTCAGTGAAACATCACCAATTCCATCACTGAGGAGCTGTTTCAGCAGTAGGAAATACTTAAAGGGGCAAGCAGGGAAAAACAAAGCTGTAAGAACAACTTGGATGTCACAAGTGCCTTTGGCATTGTAAGAGGTCTAAATGAAATGACCAGGGCTATCTCTGGGTACTTCCTACAAAAGAATTATCTGTTCTCTAAGTTTTGATGTATACAGTTTTTCCCAGTCTCCATTTTCCTTTCAACTTTACAGTTAAACTTCTGATTTCACGAAAGCTGCATTTCAGGGGGGCCCCAAGTGCAGGGTGCAGCCCTGTGCCAAAGGGTCTCCAGCACCAGTGCTGCTGTGAACACATTCACACTGAGTCATATAAGGCTGCACTGAAAATCCCAGTTCTCGAGGAGGGGGTACTGTTCATCTAAAATAACGAGCAACAACAACAAAAAATCCTACCGAGCATGCTTAGTGGGACCTGCTAAGGCTTTTGTCAGGGCCTAATGACTTTGACCTCACTGTCCAATCCCTTGGGTAGATCAAGACTGTTTTTCTGAAAAATTTTGATTAGGAGGGCTGAGCTATCTTGTGTCAACAAAATACCCTACAGCCCGCTTGTCTTAAGAGTACTGACAAAGTAAAGCCATTTGAGCAGAAAAATACTGAGGGGATATTGTCCTATGTAAGACTTTTATCTACCTGTAAAGTTTCAGTGATTTAGAAAAGGAAGGGTTTTTTTTTTCAGAAGCATTATACTTAAAACTGCATCAAAACTTTGCAGAATTTCAAATGCATAGATTTCAACCAGGCTGGATATCTACAGTCTAGATTCTGTTGCTAAATTATGAGCTAAGATGCTGTATGGTAGCCTGAAATATATCCATGAAAGTGTTTTCAGATAAACTGGTTTTTAAACCAGTGTAAATTCTTTTGTGGACACTCAACCTTGAAGATTTTCATCAAAGATTAAATGTTAACTGACTACTTCCCTGTACGGTCCCTACCAAATTTTGTTCTCACTTCCTCTGGTCCTGAGTATCTTCACTGCATTTGAAGTGGTTATTCTAAATTTGTCCCAGTGTAACAGACCAAAATTTAGCTTTAAGAGCCTCTTGGAGGAGCATTGCCTTCTGTTGGTGTGTTTATAGATTTTTGGCTGAGAATCTGGAATAGGTGAGCAGTCCAATTCAGGTGCGAATGCTTTCTCTACACTGCCTTGTAGTGAAATCTCCTTTTCTTGATTTTTATATACTGAAAAATTGGTGTCAATGGATATAAAATCAGATCTCTTCAGTTGTGTCTTTGGTAACATTTTACGGCCAGGTTAAATAGACAAAGTGCAAGAAATCGAGTCCCACTTTCCACGTGGGAATTGCCGTTCCTGGCGGTAAGCGTTTATAAGATCAAATTCCTTTTTGTGGGGTAAAAATAATACTTTTAAAAGTCAGGCTGTATATGTAAATTATTTACGGATATATCTTCAGTGAGGTTTCTAAAACTAAACAAGTATTTATGATATGAAGGCCTTCAGGCTTTAGAGTACTGTATATGGGCAAACAGCAGAAAAATGTCAATCTTTTTTAAATTTAAATTGGTCTCCAAGTTACTTTGAGTCTTATATCATTTCTGCTTTCTCTGTGTCTTTTTCTTTAAACTTCTGTAGTCAGGTAGCACCCTGCAAACTGCGTTGATTCCAACACCTAAGATAGCCTTATAAACCCTGCGGACATTAAACTACTGGAAAACAGATTGGGTTGGTAAAAATAAGTGTGCATGTTCTCACAGAACCTGAGAAAATCACACCTTTACTTTGTTAAAAAAATCTGTTTGTGCCACTCCAGTAATCACTTCATAACTGGTGGGAGAGCAGAACATATGTCTCAGAAGTGGTGGTATATAAAAGCCTCTACCTCTAATCCTATTTTCTTTAAGAGAAATAAAAAAAAGCAACAAAAACCCCCAACCTTTTCAGTATGTCATCTGTAAAATCGATGCCAAGGGTTTTCTGCTTCAAAATGCTAAGACATTTTGTGGCGATTTCTGTGAAACTCCTTGGTTAATCCTTTTGCAGTTTTATTAGCAAGCAGAATCCTGAAGAAGTAAAGCAGTGTCAAGAAGGGCATTGTGAATGGCTTTTGTAGCCCTGCTACACTAACGAATCCTACGTGCCTGCTGTTCCTGAAGCATTGCTTGGCTAGCTGTTTATGAGGGCTGAACTCACCTGTTTTCAAGTTTACCTTTCGGACTCTGTGCCAGTGCGGTAAATATTATGTAACAGGATATTTACAGAGGGATCATTTCCACAGAGAATGGATGGGACCTGAACATTGACCTGCTGGACAGGGGAGGGAAAAAGCAAGAGATTTCTTTTCTTTCAGAGTGTTGGTTATTAAATGGTCAGTGGCATGATTGCTGTAATATGTGGCAGGGCCGCTATTTGAAATAAATGTCGATAAGCAAAGTCAGTCTAGTGCTACAAGCATAAAGAGGAGATGATGGCAGTTTAATATGTAGTCTACAGGACAAACGTATCCCACTTTAACACCATTGAAACCAGCGTGGTGACAGGTTGTGCTTGGGAGGCTTTGGTCCAGCAGTGTCCAAATTAAATATGAAAATGCAAACTAACTGCTGACATTAGACACAGGGGTCTCTAGAAGGTTGTTTTTGTCAGGATTCAACTGCTCTTTCATCTTCCTTACAAACTCCTTCCATCTCCTCCCTTCTCCCATCTTGCTAATCAGCAAGGTCAGAGGATTGGAGATCCTGTGAAGCCTGTGCTAAGCCCCAGGGCTGTTCACTGATCAGCAGGTTCCCCAAATTGCTTCTTTTGTTCCCAGCCATGACCTCATCCTTCTGCTGGTTTCATGTAGGCTAACGCTGGGCTGTACATCTCCTCTGAAAGGCAGCACCTCCAGCGGCATCTTGTCCTTGGCACTGTGTGGCTTCAGGTATGACTCGGATGGATAAATGAAGGAGTGACTTGCACCGTAAACCACATCACGTACTTTTTATCTTCTTTCCAGCTCCAGACCTGGGTTCTTTGGTACAGGCCAACAAACAATCCAAGGATTCAAAACTTACCTTTAAAATCATGCTCTGTTAAATAAATCTCTTTGAGCTGATACAGGGCACATAACTTGGTAGAGGGCACATAACTCTAATGCACAGTGGGAGTTAATGGATGTATATTATGTGGAAATGCAAGCATGCACATTGCTGTGTGTATTCATCATTTCTAGGCAGTTCAGGTAAATAAGATTTCTATTCAGGTAAATAAGATTTTGCTAAGCAGCACTCAGCTATGCTTAGCCTTTATTAATAAAAATAATGCTTGTTGTGGTACAATTTCTTAGAGTCAAGCCAAAATAGCATCAAAAAGAATAGGTAGAATAGATGTCAGGAGGATTATAGCATTTACATTCTGGTGATGATTATATATTCTAGATGCCAAATCAGATTGTATTATAAAATTCTAAATTAAGAAAATATTGTACCTAGTTCTATGAGCCATTATTTTAAAGCACATCTGGTTCAAAAATAGTGGCCATTTTGCTTTGGAATAGCTATTATATAGCCTTGCACTGTGATCTTTTCTGCTTCTTTCACTTTGCCTTTGTTCTTACTCAGAGCACAAGAAATAAGTCACCAATTTCTGCACATATTGTGTACAAAGATTATTTATTCACATCTATTGGAGCATCATACAGCCCTTCTTCCACCTCTCCCTCCTTTTCAGGTAAATTCTACTTAGTAGTTCATTCCTGTTTACCCTTGGTGATTTGCAGTACCTTGGAAATTCTCATTAAATGCTAGTGAATAACATTAAAAAAAAAAAGTAAAGCAGAGCTGTTTGTCTTGCCGTGTCTTTAAATCTGACCTTTATTGTTTAAGTTGCATTTGAAAAAAAAAAAAGTGTCAAGTTGTTGAAAGATGAGTGCCCTCCATTATGCTGTGCTCAAAGCACTGGGAAAATCTCACTGAGGCAGGGACACCAGCCAGTGTTTACAATGCTGCATTTTAAATGCATATTGGAAAAACAATGATAACAACATGAATTTCCTGCATCTGAGATTTCTATAGTTAAGAAAGCATAATTACACCAAATGCCAGGATTTCTTTTCAAGAGCAACCTACTTCTGCAGTGGTTGCAATGAATCATGCTGTGGCTTGAGAAGCGAAATTCTCTCTGGCTGTGCACTGGTGCTCCTGGATCCCTCCAGGCACGTGTGTCCAAGCATGGATGTGGTTGGAAGAGGGGCTTTGAAGGAATGCAGCTATCGATTCTTGTCTCACCTCTTGTGTTTCCTCAGGCTCATGCCCTTGTTTTGAGGTGGATTTCTCCTCTGCTCCCCACCTAGTAGATATATTCAGAATATCAAACACATAGAAAAAAAAATATATATATACATACATGCTCATTTTTCTTTACTTCAGGCTTCTTGGTGAAGGGAAAGATCACTTCATAAGAGTTGGATACTGGGCTTGCGGTCAAAGCGAGTCAGGCCTGCAATAGTGGTGGTGGTACTGGAAAAAGATGTTATTTTGCTGGGGGAGAGGGACAAATAGAAACAAGAGGATCTCAAATAATGAGAGCAAGCTTAGTGTGCAGGAAAACTTGGAACTTTTCTAAAAGGCATACTGAATCAACTGGAAACCAAGTTACTATAGTCTAGAGCTTATTTGAATGACATTTGTGAATAGTTTATTTCCATTAATTGTTGAATAAATGACTCAGAAAAATATTTGCCCCTCTTTGATGAGCTTCATGTATGGTTGAATACTCTTTTCCAAATAAATTATTCATAAATTTTGAGCAATCACTGAGTAATTTATTCAAAATATTTTTTTCATTATACACTCCTCTATCCCATGGACTGTGAGTGAAACTCTGACTGTGTTAAAGTCAGTGAAAACATTCTAAATGATTTGACCGATGCCAGGACTTCACCCAATCCAAAGTCTTTTGAGAACTAAGTGTTACATTTACTTATGGAACTTTTGTTTAAATATTAGTGGTAAACTTACCTGTGACTTTTTCAATGTGTAGAAAAAAAATGAGCAGGAATTACATCAGCTTTTATTAATCTAACTCATTTAAATTAAAATTTGACTCTGGATATGTGAATGCACAGTCAAATTGGTTTGTTTTTTTTTTTATTTCCACAACATAGTCATCATCTGGAGTCCCAGTTTATGATGAGTGAAATCACTACAACAATTGCTGAAGAGGTCTCAGGTCCTGGCTGGTTTCCAGTTTTTAATAAAGTTATTCAGGAGTATACCAGGATTTGATTTTTTTGGGTTTTCTTTTTTGTTGTTTTGTTTTGTTTTGTTTTGAATTGCAGCAATCTTTGAAAGTGTTCAGGGTTTGGGCTGGGTTTAGCTGTTCTCGTTATTGACCAGATAAAAATTGTTAGGATATTTCCACAATTCTGGAAATAAATGTAATTTATTTTATTGTGAATTTATTTGCATTTTACAACTAGTTTTGATAATTATAATACTACAGCCTTAATTCTCCCTAGAAATATGACGTGAGTCTTCACTTCCTGTCTTAAATTTGTATTGTGTACCTTCATGCAATTAAGGCATGCCTGGCATTATGCCATTGTTCGTGGGTGAAATTATTCCTATGTAAATACTTCATTTTGTACTGTTAATTGGCAAATGGTATAGAGTGCTTTGGGATCCATCTGGAGAAAAGTTACTGCATATGCTTATGATCATTATTACTGTGTTATCTTGTTCCTTTAAGATACACAACTGCTTTATTATTTGCTGAGCTCCTGGAGAGTACTTGGTACTGTACAGATATACAAGGGGAAAATGCTACTGCCCCATGGAGCCTACAATAGACTTGGCTGAGTGAGACAATAGGTATTGAGCTGTGTGAAATACCTGGGTTCCATATCCACATTTCTTATTAACGGGAATTTAAAAATCTCTCTGTAGTATTATGATTAAGATAGTTTGTGCACACCGGTGAATGACAAAAGAGGAGAAAAGTAACTTGGTGAATAACAAAAGAGAGAGCAAAGCCTAAAAGAGAGGGGCAGAAAGATGAGAACAGGAGTAGGATTCACACGGGGAAATTCAGAGATAGCTTGGAAGGAGGAAAGAGAGGTTGGGAAACTTGTGCTGTTCGACAGATATGATAGAGGGAGAGAAGGGAGTAGTAAAGGGAGATAAACTGCTAGAGAACAAAGCAGAGCAGTGATTTTAGCACTGTGATTTGTATTGGGGAATGTGGGTTGCATAATGGGAAAATGATGACTGCTGATGTCTGGGGATGAAGAAAAGGAGAGGTGAAGATGAGTTGGCGAAGAATAAAACTGAGTTAGTTGTAGTTTTGAGAGTGTGTAATAAAGAAGACTGGATAACTTTTCTGAGAAAAGAGATCTGTTTGAGATAAAATTCAGAAGTTGATGGTGTGATATTGTAGGAACAGATGATGTGAAATTTCACTGAAAGAGGAAGAATTGAGATAAAAGGCTGAGTTTATATGTGGGTAACTTAAAATGTGGCAACCATTTCAGGAGCTGCCAATTCATTAATTAACTAATTTATTAGTTGGCTTTAAACTCGCTTTCCCTAAAGCTGCAAGATTCAGCCAGGCCTTTTCCTCAGAGGTAAAGTAGGAAAAATCTACTGAAATTTTATCGTTTAAATATTTTGATGGAAAATAATTTTGTTTTCCTCTGTTGCTCAAAGATGTTGCTATAATTGAAGGCCCTGATCAATAAGGCATTGAGGAGTCTGTGTCTTTGGAAGCACATATGGTAAGAAGATATCATAAAAGTAAGATACCAAACCAGAGCTTGATAGAACTGAGAACCATTACTGGCTTTCTTTAGGTGTTTCCTGGGGTTTGAACAAGTCAGCATTTCTGTGTTATTTCTTTGTACTTAATGGACATAACAGTTTATTTCTGTTCATCATTCTCTTCATTCATCTGTTTGTTGTGTTGAGGTGTCTTTGTATCCTTATTGGCAAGACACGGATAAAAGGGAGACTGTATTCTAGCTCACAGAGATGCCTATGTTGTATAGGGTTAGTTCATATTTTAATATGTCTGTGCAATGCAAAGCATAAACAGAAATACAGAGTATTGTATTCCACAACTCTGATTTATCTTCTCTTCATTGCCTGCCTATGAAGTCGGGTCTGAAAGCTCTGGATTATGTGTGATCTGAAGGAATGCTATTCTCTTGAGCTTTGAGACTGCACTGGTTGTGATCCCAAAATTAGCCATATAGAGGTTGAATATGATCCCACATCAAGACAAAAATGGTGCTGATATAGCATGGTAATCTGAAGATTCAAAATTAAAAAGACAGGCTATTGAAATTGTTATCAGATGTTGTGTCTGAAATACCTCCACTTTTCTCTAGGGGAAAAAAGGGTTGGCAGTGAAGTTGCATGGTATCAATTGTCAAACAAGCTTTTAGGAGGAACTGCTATATAAAGTCTTTTTCTGATGTGAAGGCCCACACGTGAGACATTTTTGTAAATACAGAAGAAAACATTCATCCTAGCAGTAAACTGTATCTTGTGTAAGTAGGTTATGTAGATTGATGTGGAAGGCTCAAACAAATGAGAAAAACCATTTAAAGTTTGCAGTTAAGTTCACTTAATATTACCTTGATTAATGGTAGGTTTTTCATCTATCAGATCATTTTGTGCTAATTCAGTACAACAGTATCTGCCTAATAACAATCAATAGTAAATGATTTCCTGCTCAAATATCAATTGAAAATCAGTGATTTCCTGCTTCCAACTGCACTTAGTGTCAATATTGTACATGGCGCCGCTCAACACAACTGATTTGTTTGTTAAGCACTTAGCATGCATAGATAGATAGATATTTAAGTCTGGATTCATCATGGTAGACTCTGACAAGTTCTTGAATTGTACATGTTCAGTGCAACAGTCTCAGTCCAAATGAGGATGCCATTCTGCTAGACTGAGCATCCCCAGACCTGGCCTGTGACTCACTGGATCAATTATTAGAACAATCCTGAAAGGTTGTTTTACTCTTTAGTAAATGAATTAAGTATATGAAACTCAAATGTAATTATTTCATTCTGTGCTTGAGGAATATCAAGTTTCTTACTGAAAATCTGAGTGTCAAAAGTGTAACAAAGAGATACTGATGAAAAGAAGGCTTGGAAGTATTTTTCATGACTATTTTTCTTGTGATACTTTGCTATTTTGCTTCCAGTCCATTTCTTTTTGTGAAAGATGAACCAAAATGGCTGACAACATGATAGGCACAAGGCACACATGAGGTGGCATTCTGGGCTGGAAAACCATCTCGCAGAGCTGCAGAGTATATCATCCCTCTTTCCATATGTCTTTGCTTACTAGTGAGGATGAGTAGGTGTTGCAGTAGGAGGCACTACCTGAATCATCTGAGGGAGTAATAAATTGCCTGGGGAGGTGGTTGCCCATCATCCTGTCTGCAGGTAGACAGGTACCCTGCCTTGGAAGTGCTCGGGTGGCTGTGTATTGAGAAATGTATTTCTTTTGTCTGGTGTTTTCAATTTCCAAACTCCCTCTCCTAGATGATTATACTCCCTTTAGGAGATCTCTTTGTTAGTCTCAAGTGAGACAGATGCTCTGGCTTGAGCTGGTAATAGTGCTGTTTGGGGGCTGACAAGCTGGGTGAATTTGCAGTGTGGTTGTATACATCCTCTTCAGTCACCAGTGCTGTGTGTTTAACTTCTCAATATGTTCCATCTGTGGTAGCTAACAGGGGTATGGAATTTATGCCTGCAAAGACTATAACATACCACAATACAAGAGTGCCTCTCGAGCTGAAATGATGTTTTTAATCGTACATTAAATGTTGCAGTTGATTGACAGATGGCTCTTTCTATTTTCTGGGATGAATGTACTTTAACTTAATTGTAACAAGGGTATCACATGTTTTATAACACCTTTTACAGTAACAGGTACAGAATTTTAAAGTCCGTGTGCAAAGACCACTTCATGCACCATGGAAATGCAACCTCCTTGGGTGAAATGTGGGGAATTTAGGTAGAGAGAATGTAATTACCCATGCTGGAATTTGGCCAGCACCCTGAGATTAAAACCCCTAATCTTACAAAGAGTACCATGGGATCTCTAATGACCACAAATGGTCAGATCACAATTTTATGTCTCTGGCTATAATGCTTTACTACAACAAGGGTATTTTCAACTGTATAGTGCATTCATTATGATTATGCAGCTAATTTTATTCTCATCGTAATTTCTAATAATAAAGTTACAATACTTCCACTAAAATGTATGAACAAAATGGTATGACACAATCTTATGTTACATATATTTTGGGGGCATATTCTGCTCTCACTCATAGTGGTATCTTGCTTTGAAGCCAATGGAATTCCTCCAGGTTTGTGCTGAAATAACTGACAACAGAAGTTGTCTTTCCAAGAGAGCATTTTTTTATGCATATATATTGTAGGCATGTTTGAAAAGTTAAATATTTATATTCTGTCCAAATATGGGAGAGTCTTTCTTCTTTTATTTTTAAAACCATAAAATCGTTAACAGACCCATGAAAAAAGAATATTATGGCTCTATGTCTGTTGGTTAACCTTCGCCACAAAAATTGATCTGTGGGAATTTCTCACAGTGTAACATACTGTATCCAATTCCATAGTTATTACTGTAAACCTATTAGTGCCACCTGGGTTTGCATATCCGCAGTGCTGTCCAAGTGAAGACAGATTAGCTCTATCACATGTTATGCCAGAGGGACAGCCTCACATGGAGCCTGCCCTCAGGGAGGAAAAAAAAGGGCTCAGACCTTTAATGAGAATACAGTGCTTTATAATAGCATTTGGTGGCCTAGAGATTTTCTGTCAAGTCATTTCAAATTAAATTGGCAGCCTTGCAATGTTCAGCCCGTTTGAGTTTTTGTGTGCCGTGTATCGTTAGTGTTAAACCAATTCACACAGAAGATCAACACAGCATACAGAGCCACTGTTTGCATCAGTCCCTCTTTTAAAGTCTGGGCCTTTATAAGCCGCTGAAAAATGCTTTTTCCAGAGCAAAACCTAACTTTGGCCTGATTTATTCATGTGTAAATTCAAGCAATTTATTTGTGAAATTATTTGTAAATAATTATACATTTCTATATAGTGTAATAATGAAATTAGTACCAGTCTAGGAGTGAACCGAATGACTTTGTTACCAATTAGTGTGACTCTACTCCCACTTCCTCAGGCTGACTCCCACGGAAAGGGTGCAGAATTTGCCACTGAGAACTCCATTTATTTCTGTTACTTCCAGGACTTTCCTTTTTTAAAATGTAACATTTATGTGATATTTTAGTCCTTCTAGTGTCTGAAAATTTAAAAAGCAGATGATACTTAAAGCTAAACTGCTATCATGCAGGAAGCTTTTTCCTTAAGTCTTTCTCACATTTTTCATTCAGGGCTCAGCCTGAAAAGCTCACATTAGTATCCTCTTTCTGTGATGTACTGATGGATTATTTTTGTGGGAAACGGGTTTGCATCCTCAGAAGTACCTTTTTCATTGGAATTCAAGAAGAACTGGGCAGCTGAATAGCTATGAGGATCCCAGTTTGCATTTCCAGTTATGCAAAGTCCAAAGAATACCTGCAGGATTCTGAAAGTTCATAAGCTATGTTACCTTTAACGATAAACAAAGTAGTTTTTCAATTTTTAAGCATAGAGCATTAGCTGTAATTAGTGCACAATAATATCAGATGAAAGTTTGCTTTCTAGCTGCTTTGGTAGAAAGGGAAGTCTAACTCACTGAAATAAGTGAAAAAAGAGGCTATTTGTGTGGTTGGAGCAACAGTCCATTATCTTAGTCCATTATTGTACCAATATTAGGTGAATAAGATTAGTCATCTAATAATAAAACCAGGTTTTTCTTTTACTAGGGAGCACGCATTTTCCACATTTTTCCAGAAAAGCTCCTAAGATCTTCCATCCCATATTTGGTATGTGCACATTTGTAAATCAGACACGAGTATTAGTTTTGTTAGAATTATCTAAGTAAAACTGAAGCAACACAGTCATAAAACAAGTTTGAATCCCCCTTTTTATTTAATATAATCCTTGTTTTGGGATACAGTCCAATACTGTGATTTCATAACATCCCCTACCCTCTGTATTCTGTTTTGTAATTGAAGGAAAAGTGATGACAGAAAATCTTCCTAATGTGATCACATTCTTATATGTAACTGTAAAAAGAAAAATCCAAATCTCTCTTCTTCAAATTAGAGGAGTAAGTCCACTGCATTTGGTAAGAGATTTACACTGCCAGACAAGCATGACTCGATCCTGTGTGTGATGTAAGCTCATTTTTTTCCTGTCTGTTAAATGTGCAGTCTTCCTTCAGTGCATGTTCCTTGGGCAGAATTTAGCTCAATTTTCTTAACTTGCAGTGCTGGACCAAACTCAGCTGTGCTGCAATTCCGTTGACCTCTTTGGAGTTACTAAATAATTGGATTTGACCTAATATACTCTTCACTGAGTGCCATCTTGCTTTTCAGGGAGGTTAACACAATAAAATTTTCTATTTCTGCACTCAAACATGAGCACCCTTTTTTTTTCCTTTTTAACTCCTGCTAGAGGGAGTAGACAAACTGCTGCTGTAAATAGTGCTAAATAACTAAAGGATATCCAGAACTGCCTTGAAACTTCACTTTGTTAGTTGAAATCGATAGTAAAATTCTTAGTGACATTAGGATGGCAGGAATTTTCCGCTGTTGCACCTAGTCATTTTTATGGTCAGCTGTCCTTCCATAAAAGTGGGGTTCAGGTCGCAATAGGGCAATACCCTGAAGGGTCCAGTTTCCTTCCATTGACAGTAACCTTAGGTGATTAACTCCAAAATAGCTACATATAAAGAAATAAAAGCCCAAACATTAAAGCTCCTTGCCACTATCTCTAGTGGTGCCTTTGAAATTCAAAAGCTGGGAGTCCAGCTCTTCAGTGTGCCTTGAACAAGCAGCATCGATATGGGAAGGTGGATGAAGCTGGGCTGTGTGGTGAATCTTGGTAACAGAATAAGGATGCACAAGCCTTTCTCTGTGAAGTTCTTGGTCTTGATTATGTCTTGATATGGTAACAATAATATATGTGATAAGGTTTACTATGTGTAGGCAACACTGGGGTTACATAAAATACTCATATGTAAAGTTATTTGTTTGTGTGTAAGTATTTGCAGATCTGGGGCTTTAAGCAACAAATTCACACTAGCAGTGTTAGTAAACTTGAGTCTGTGTTTTCTAAGAAATAATTGGCCTAGAAGGACATTATATTGAATAGGATTTTAAGGGTCTAATTTGAAATTTATTTCTATGTGCCAAAATCAAATATGTATTTAATATGTCATATGAGTTATAGTTAATTGATTTGATCAGTTATTATTAAGATTTGAGATACTGGGCCTAATTCTGTACTTTACTGAAGCTTGCGTCTGACTTAAACCATATAAGACACATGTAAGGCATTATTTCCATTTTACAAGCATCGGTGTTCATACCTGCAGAAGAACCTGGAAATTAAGGCCCTAACAGTAATGTGCCTTCCATCTGACACAATACAGACTGTGTGCCCACATTAGCCAGCAGTGAAGATGGACAGCAGCACACTGGCAGGAAGGAGCTGTTGGTCCTCTGCACCTAGTACCCACGCTGAGTACATTTCAGGAGGGTGCTTCAGGCTGATGCTAGCCTAGTCCCATGGACTGAATGTCAGCAAACTCAGTGAGTAAACAGGGGCTCTCAGGAACATTTCTTTCTCTTTTAGCTCTGAGGCCACCCTGCAGTGTGAGCCCAAGTGCAGTAAATGGGGATGATTCGTAGGTTTGACTCAAAAGAGTCCCTGTGATCCCAGCTAAAGCAATAGTACCCACATGGGTGATTTCCCATGGAAGATGCACTCACATGGAGTGATTTCTGGCTCTCTTTGTTAAGTGACTGCTTTTAGACTGCTTTTTAATCTTAATTTGCTTTTCTTGTGACTTTATATTTAATTCTTGTGCCATCACTAACCTGTTCAGGAAGAGTCAGTGCAGGTGTGTGGTTCTTGAGAGCATCCATCAAAGGTTTCTACCTCTCTGGCCTTGTTGTAGAAATGTATCAGCACAAGCAGATTAACGGTGATGATATGAAATGCAGCTGTGTGATCTGAATGTCCTTGTTGAGTAGGCTTTGATTAGCCAGTCAGCATAGTAGTGTATTTTAAATCATTTTTTTCTCCTTGTGATGTGTATTGGTATGCCTTGGTTCACTGAACACATCCCTGAACACATCACCCTTGAATATCACAAATACACATACTCTGCTCAGATTGCACTGAGGTTTGTGGTACTATATAGATGCAAACCAGGAAAAACCACAAGGTGGAAAATAAATTTGAAACTGTCTCACTGAGGAGTGGTACTACAACTAAAAAAAATCTAGTACAGAAACGAGATCCAAACACATTGCTGATTATTCCTCTGCAATTCGCCTTTAAAACTTCTGATGCTCTTTAAACTGTTGTACTAATGTTTCAAAAGAAATGTAATTTTACAGAGTGACTTGTCTGGGAATAGAATGAGATGGAACATCTGTCCGTCTGAACTGTAGGAATTGCTTGGCTGAAGCAAATGCAAGATGAAAAAAATGGAGATGAAAAGGCAGTTGAAAAAAAATAGGACTTGTTAATCTTTTCTCTAAAACACGTACTAAACTTTTCAAGTTAAATTTACTCATACTATTTCCTGCTATTTTATACTACTACATCTTCCCACATAACAACTGAGTTAAAAAAGGAAAAAAAGCAAAACTGATTTAATTACTGAGATAACAGCATATGCTAGGACAATTGAAAAAGTTTGATGCATTTTCTGATCACAGAAATACAGTTTTGTTTTTTAAAATGTAGATGAAAACCTTTAGTGATCTTGACTCATGATATTGTAAGCATCTCAGCTAATTATTATGATGATCCTTGTTTTGTTGTATGCTGACATTCTAGAAAGCATACTGGAGTAAACAACCATTAAACCTTCCATGCCAGAAGCACTAAAGGCTAGTAAAAAAGGTAACATTGTCTTTTTAAAATGTTTTCAGCAGCCAGTAATCTATTTTCATGGTGTTCTGTAAACCCTATTATCAAGGCTGCAGATTCCTACACATGACCAGTCTTCAGTAGTGAACAAAAATGGCATCTAAATCCCAAGTGACACTCTTAAGTACTTGGCAGCAGAAGGGCTCTTCTGAGGAAGATTAAGTTAATGGAAGCGTTTGGGTAACATCTGCATGACTCTTCGTCCTGGTATGGCCAACTCACACTGCCGCAACACGTGACAGAGGATTTCTTTGATTATCACTTAAGAACAAGACTGGCTGAGGTTCCTTTCCAGGGATCCATCAGGCAGTGATGTACGTCTTGGAGTATACACGTGGTGTAAACAGGCACAGTTAGAACAAGCGGCCTGCACGGGCTTTGAAGAGGACTTAATAAAAGTCAGATTACTCATTTAATGAAAAGTAAAAGAAATTGGGGGAAGATTTGTTGTTGTAGCTGCTGTTTATTTGTCTTATTTACAGCAAGATGTACTGTCTTTTCCAACTGAGTGCTGCTGCAGGCACACAGAGCCTTGTTAATACAGGCGATTAATGCACTTGCCCTTCACCTCAGTTGACCTGGGTTTAAATCTGTTATTTTGTTACAAGTTAGAGGAGTTTATTGGCCTTTTTTTAGCCCCTAGCTGGTGCCTTTCCACCTCATAAAACCACTTCACAATTTGGCATGAGTGCTGTATTCTGGTGTGAAAAGACCCAGGTTTGCAGCAGCAGGGAAGAGGCAAGTCCTGGCTGAGGGACATCTGGGAAGGGGCATGGGGGACTTTGTCCAGGGACTGGCTGTGTTGGACTGGTCTCACTTGGTTTTTCAGACTCCTGTTTGAAATCAGGGAGATCCTTCTTGTCTGCATAATGCAGCATTGGTTTCCATGCCTATGCTGATCAGAAGTTATGAGGTTTCATTTTCCATAGGACTAATACTAAAAGAAGGGTGGGGGAACATGAAGGAATCAGTTATACTTGTGTTAAGTGGCACTACTTATATTTATTTTGAGATTTGCTGACAATAAGGACAAAGTGGAATAGAAATCTTAAATTCTTTGAAAAAGTTTTTATTTTCTACTGGGTATTCCCACTCTTACAAACCTCCTTTTCTCCTTTCCTTTCCCTGCCATTATCAAGAGGTGATTTTCATCAACAGCTACAGGGAGAACATACAATGCAAGCTCCACAGAAGGGCCTCCTCCACTCTACTTCAAGATCTGGCTAACTGGAAAATCATCTTGAATTACTATTCCAAGATTTGGATGAAAAGGTGACAAATCACTGCAAGTTTGAAATGAGATCCATCCTGAGAAAAGAGAAGAAGCTCAAAATTTTTTTTCCCATAGAAAATGAGTGTTTTAGAGGCATTTAGCATTTTCCAGAAGAAAGCCTTGGAAACTGAATTTGAGATTTGTATATAACAACATAACACTCAGCATTTTGGGCAGTTATACAGAAGAATAAAATTTGAAGAACATAAACCAGCCTGAAATTAAAAAAGATAAAAACACTTTCAGAGTTTCACAGGAAAGAAATAAAAATCAAGGAAAAAATTTGCTGTGGCCAAAATTTGCTATCACGTTATCATTCAGGTCTGAGCATTAGAGAAGTGAAATTGAGATCTATCTGCTGAAATGTACTGCCTTTTTCCTTAGCTTCAAATTCTAACATTACCATAAGAGAAGTCAACCAGTTGTTAATAACTTCCAGAATGTATTCTTTTTTTTCAAGGTATGTGTTCCTAGAATTTCCCCAGATTTTGTTTAGGTAAAGGAGTAGTTTTTCACTGCAATTACTTTTTCTTTTAATCTCTTTCAAAGGAAAAGCACTGGCATGCAAAGATTGGTTTTGCCTGCAGATTTCATCTTTGACTGATGTTTTGTGTTTTAGGATGTGGTAGACATCCACTGTAGATCAGCACACTGGTTTCAGATGTGCTTTCCTTTTTATTGCTGGTTACCAACATTTTTTTTTTTCTGTAATGCCGTTGCCCCCACAGCTATGTGGAAAGAGACAGTGAGATTGTGCTTTGGGGTAATGTCAGCCAGATTAAAGTAAAGAGCTTTTCTTGTGTTAAATTAACCTGCTAGCATTTGTAATAGGAATGAAGAGGAGCTCTGCGGTGTGGGCAGCTACTGGCAGAGGGATGGTAGCAACCAGCTGAAGGGGGACCCTCTAACAGCTGTTTTTTCAACAAGCAATTGACCACTACTTGTAAAGATTTTCAGTGTTTATACCTAGAAGTTGCTTCCAGTAATGACACTGTTAAATGTGTCGTCAAATTTTCACAGTGCTTCCTTGGGTGGTAGGGCTCAGGATACATCACAGGGCCCTGGGTTTTCCAATTAAACGTGCAGAGAATTAAGGAGTTTACATTTCTTGAGAAAGAGCAGATGAGTAGGTGAGTCTTCTTATGAACTAATCTAGTAAAAGAAAAACCCTAAGCCACCCAGACTGTATTAATAGCAGATTTTATTTTGTAAACTTCACTAAACTTCTGATCCTATTGACCTACCCACTTTAGTGATTGGACAGAAAGACAAGAATATTCTGTCGCTAAACCAGAGCCTGCTCATCACATTCCCAGCAGTCTCAACATGGAAGCAAAGCATCTTGTCTTTGAAAGTGTGGTGAGGATGGAGGTATGAGAATTGGTGGGGCTCGTTGTGAAGCTGGGCACTCTCGGTCACAGCTACAGTCTCAGTCCCCACTCATAATCTGCACTTCTGAAGGGTGAAGTTTGAAACCTCAGATGAGATTCTAAGACTTTAGTTTGGTAGCTGAAATGTAATAACTTGTAAGCCCCAAACGCCAGTGCCTGGCAGTACTCTGTGCTGGCATTGGCCTGAAACCTTGCAGATGAGCTTAAGATTGTTGTAATATAAAAATGCTGAAGAGTTCTCATGAACTAAAGGATGTTAATTTAAAAAACAACACCAACCTCTATCAAAAGCACATTAAAACTGGTGCTTTTCAGTTTCTGATGGTATATGTTCCTTGAGCCAGATCCTCAGGTGCTGCAGACAGTTGTGCTGAAGTCAAGCAAGCAATGGTAGTTTGCAATAGCCGAAACTTTGGGTGCCTGTGGGCGTGTACGTATGTTGTATGTGGCCTGGATATTTACTGTGGGACTGGATTGCATGCAGGGGATCTGATGGTGGTGTGCCAAATGGAGAACGAAAATTCTCTTTCCATGGAGTGCTGTCAAAATCCTGCTTTTGTACTTTGAATTATCAGGGCTCTAGCTTTCAGGCTTGCAATTGTTTAAAGACGTCATAAATATTTCTGATATTCTGTTAAATGCAGTCTGCTTTGATTACCAAACCTAGCTTGAGTATTGCACTCTGGGGGATAATGATAATATTGATTTACCTATGTATAGGGTGTAGTATATCAGTGTTATCAGGCATGACTTTATTTTAGCAGAAACTTTACAATACAAATCTAATCTGATAGTTTTATATGATCTCTGGCTCTGGATGTTGGAAATAGGTTGCAGCTTGTGTTGTAATGGTTTTGTTTAACACAGCACATGGCTTTTCAAAAGCATTTGAGGGGTAACCTTTGCTCAGGATTTTGTTCTTACCCACAAATGGCCATTTTAATGATGACTCACAAGAAACTGTTTGAAATGTTTCAGAAACCTGTTGCCCTAACTTTGATATTCTTGTTTGAAGGTCATCCTTTTAGAGGCAGTGAGCTGTGTCACGCTGTCTGAAGGATTCTGGAGAGAAACTTGCATCTGAACAGGATTCAGAGTGGCTTAGGAGAAGAAAATATCTTCTCTTACCTGCTGCCTTTTGAGAAGTGACCCTGCTGTAACTCATTTCTTGCTGCTCCTAATATACTCTCAAGGGAGATGAAGCCTTTGCTACAAGCCCATCAGCAGAAAGTAGATCCACAGGGAACTCGGTTACATGGTACAGTCTGGGGCCCAGTTTAACTTTGCTTCATCTTTCTAGCAATCCCAGAACTCTTCAAAAATGTGGGTGGAGGTCTATTACACATGCTTACTATGGTTACTCGCCATGAAAAACAGTATGAACGGCCAACACAGGCTCCAGGTGGTGGATCAGCATTAATCATAATAGAATCAGGGGCAGAGGACTGGCAAGATACCATGGGAAGTGGTTGTACCTCCATCCCCTTGAATTCCATTTCCTCCCACAGGGGCTAGGGATATGGAGGTAAATGCCAGTGCCTCCATCTTCTGTTTCCATCTATCATAAACTGTGATCTGCTGTATGTCCGTGTCCTTTTGTCTGCAGGAAACGGGTGCATGACATAGCCCTCTGGTACAGTAGACTTAGAAATCTGGGGGTTTTGACAGCTTTCACAAAAAAATAATAAAGATTGAAGTCTGTCCTTCAAATTCAGTTGGGTTTAATAGGAACAGCTTTTAGCAGTATTGCATGTTTGTCAGTACACTTGGCTAAAAAGCCATCTGGGTGATGAGCCAGAAAGCTCCATCCTTTCTCCTCTTTCCTCTCCTTCTCTCTCATCTATTGCATATATATTTCTGCTCTTCTGAACCTGGAAGGGAAATGGTGTGGATATGGAAGAGAAGCAGGAGTATACAATGTGTTCGCAGCACCCTCACAGCAGGCCTGTTATGTGAGATACAAGTGGTGAACCCACGAGCGGGAGAAGAAGTTTGGGCTTGTGGTTGGCCTTGTGGCCGAGCTCCTTAGCTGGTGGAGCAGCTGCAGAGGCAGCCGGGGCTGAGCTGGCTGTGAGGAGATGGGGAAGTAGACGGGCTCTGGTCAGTGCCCATCCCTCCCCCTTCCCTCAGTGCAGAGTTGTGTAGGGAGCTCTTTTGCTCAGAGGATGTTAGGACACAAGTGATGCCTCCCCTGAACCACAGAGAGGAACAGCTACCAGAGTTGCTGAAATAGGGACTGTTAGATGCTGTGAGAGCTTACTGCACTTCTGGAGAATATTCTGCACCCCATCCTCTTTCGCTGGAGCTCTGTCTCTCTCTTTTCTGTATCTTACCACTCCCTGCAGTCCTTTCACTTAATTTTTGCTCCTTGTCTGTTCTGGTTTATCTTCATCTCTCCTGACCTATTTCTCCTTATATCTTTCCTCATCAGTCACTTGTTTCTTTTAGTTCCACACACCCCACTTTATCTAAAGCCTGCACAATTTGCTGGCTGTGGTCCTGCCTTTCCTCCAGCCTTTCCTCCATTTTTTGTCTTGGCTGTGAGACCTTCAGGCAGGGTCTGTCTGCAGCTCTTTGTGCACAGAGCCTGGTGAGAGTGAAGGCACTACACTTGCAGTAATTCTTAGGCACTGATGTGGTAAGCAGAATTAATAGAAATTTGAGTGGATGTAACTGCCAGTGTGACCGCAGACTTACAATGCCACTGTGGGAAAGTTAAGTCTCCTGGTGTCTGAGGACTATGTGTAAAATAATGCTTCTAGTCTTTAAATAAGAATAGATGGTTAAAACTAAATTGTATTTTTAAATCTCTTTCACCATGAATAATCTTCTGCGTGGTTAGCAAGAAAAATTAGGTATGCAGTTTTTGAATAGTAAATTTTAGGCTTACCTATCTGCTTCTCAGACATTACATGATTCTGCAGTGTGATGTACTGATTTGTCACTCATGCATCCTCATGTGTACACAAACACATTCTCTTTTCACTTCTGTTGCTGCTTCTCCTTTGGAGGATCCCACTGGAAAATTGCAAGAAATAGACAGCTGAGAAAAAAGTGTTGCAAGTTTAATATCCTCCCACCAACTTGTATCTTTTGTACCTGCACAGGGAGGGGAAGAATAGTGATGGCAACACATGGATATGCACATGTTCACATAACTAGCACAGTGGTAAACCAGAAACAAGGCAATGGTCAGAGCTTGTTGCTATTATATGAGCCCACTCACACAATAGTACAGTGTTACAGTTGGGGAGAAGTGCAATGAGAGTACTGCAGTGTATGATATAATCATACTTGCATAGCTCAAGGAAATATGTCTTATTAATTATGGATCACAAATATATTTTGAGATCCTCTGATTAGAAGCAGTATTGAAATATAATGCATTTCAACAGAACTGTGCTAATTTGCATGGTTGACTGAAAGACCTTTTATGGCCAAATTAATTTTGCAATTTATTAAGTTAACATACCCAGCACAGCAAAGCTCATGCATCACAAATTGCAATTCTTCAGCATGTTTTTACAACAATATAATCTATTTTAGTTATTTACAGTGCTTAATGACTTCCTAGTTATTCCCAGTAGCATGTTTTAAGAAAATCAGTGAAATCTTATAGAGGCTGAAAGGGGTCAAGCACATGGGAATGTTGGGCAGAGATGAAGTTAGGGGTCCCTTTCTTCTCTCACCTGCACACTGGCTGCTTGCCACTGCTGTCTAACTCAGCCTATTGTCTCTTCTCAGAAGTACTGGAAAAGCCCCTGAAACCAGCACTGTGGCTTAATTAGGGACTATTTAAAAGAGAGACATTCTTGTTTTTATTGCATGGTGTGCAGAAGAGTGTGACTCGTTCTATGCTCTTGTTCCTAACTGTTTGATAGTGGCCAAATAATAGATGAAAAGATGTTTTCTCTGTAAAGCAGGGTTTACAAACTTGGAAGTAAGGTCATCTTAAAGTAAAAGTAAAGATCTTCAGTGTATGACAGAATATAAATTTGCTCAAATGAGACAGATAAGGTTACAGATGACACAGCTTTCAAATATCAAATTGTCAAGCAGATGTTAGTGCTGCTAAGTGAAAAAAATACCTTACAAACAAGCTACTTGGTGAACAAGAAAGTCTCCTAAGCATTGTGATATGACTGTCTCATGCTGGCAAAGGATCTAGTGAACAAGTCCTATGAGGAGCAGCTGTGAGAACTGAGGTTGTTTCGTCTGGACAAAAGGAGGCTCAGGGAAGACCTTATCACACGCTACAAATATCTGAAAGGAGGCTGTAGTGAGGTGGGAGTTGGTCTCTTCTCCCAAGTAACAAGTGATAGGACAAGAGGAAATGGCCTCAAGTTGCACCAGGGGATGTTTAGGTTGGCTGTTAGGAAAAATTTCTTCACCAAATAGATTGTTAAGCATTGGAACAGGCTACCCAGGGAAGTGGTTGAGTCATCATCCCTGGTGGTATTTAAAAGATGTGTAAATATGGCACTTAGGGACATGGTTTTGTGGTGGACTTGGTAGTGTTAGGTTTATGGTTGGATTTGGTGATCTTAAATGTCTTTTCCAACCTAAGTGATTCTCTAATTCTGTGTAGTTCCCCTTTCTTGGCCTGATGGATCTGAAATCCTCAACCTCAAGATTATCAGGAGACCGTCTGGATTTCCTTTGAGATCAGCACGTGGGATCATATATTTTTTTTCTGCCCAGCAGTGCAGCATGTCACCCCTCCCTCTCAGCAACAATCCTGGCAATCTTGGATTTTGCATCTCTTGCTATTCCAGGAAGCCCAGGTGTATATACTTTGCACGTGTGCCAAAGCCAGTAGTTTTTGCTGTTTCCAGCATGTTGGTGGCTGACTTCATTTTCTCTCTGCCTAACGCTTCACTGGCATTTGGCACTGAGGGCTTGTTGCACAGAGTGCATCTCCTAGTACAGAGAAGGTAGCATAGGCTGTTTAACCTGTCCTTCCTCATGCTGGACAGACATCTCTTTTCTGGACAGGAATTCTCACCCTCTTCTGCTTTAACCAAGGCACTGTGCTGATATATTACTCCTCCTTCCACCCACAGGGAAGTTGGTGCTTCCCTTGCCATTGGGCTCAGCTTAGTGGTTGGTTGCCTTGTGGCTATCACTTGTCCTGAAGTCCTGACAAAACTAGTTATCTTGATAAAAACCAAATGCGTGTATAAAATAGAAAATAGAGCATGCATGCCCATGCTAAAAATTTCAAACATCAGGCTTAGCTAGGCCCTAAATCAAGTTAGGTCCAATCCTAGTCAAGTTGTTAGGAGACCATACAAAATCTATTCATTTTGCTGCCTGTGTGGGTGCACCTCATTCTCCACCAAGACACCATCCAGTTGGCTCTCTCACATAGTCTGTGGCCGCTAAGCCTCTCCTGTAAAGATCAGAATCACAGAGTGGGTTGGATTGGAAGGGACCACAGTGGGTCATCAGGTCCAACCTCCCTGCCAAAGCTTGTGCCACCCTAGAGCACACTGCATAGAATTGCATCCAGACAGTTCTTGAATATCTCCAGTGAGGGAGACTCCATAACCTCTCTGGACAACCTGTTCCAGTGCTCAGTCACCTGCACACTAAAGAAGTTCTTCCTCGTATTGACGAGGAATTTCCTGTACATCAGTTTCTGCCTGTTGCCTCTTGTTCTGTGGCTGAGAAGAGCCTGGTCCATCCTCTTGGCACCCTCCCTTCAGATACTTGTAGCCTTTGGTGGAGTCTCCACTCAGTCATCTCTTCCTGTGGTTGAATAGACCCGGCTCCCTCAGCCTTTCCTCATAAGGGAGATGGTTCAGTCCCTTTATCGTGTTCATTGCCCTCTGCTGGACCCAATCCAGGTGCTCCATGTCTCTCTTGTACTGAGGAGTCCGGAACTGGACACAGCACTCCAGGTGTAGCCTCACCAGGGCTGAGCAGAAGGCAGGATAATTTCCCTTGACTTGGTGGCAATGCTCATCCTAACGCACCCCAGGATACCTTTGGCCTTCTTGGCCACAAGGACACACTGCTGGCTCATGGACAGCTTGTTGTCCACCAGGACTCCCAGGTCCTTCTCCTCAGAGCTGCTTCCCAGCAGGTCGGCCGCAGCCTGTGCTGGATCCTGGGGTTGTTCCTCCCCAGGCGCAGGACCCTGCATTTGCCTTTGTTGAATTTCAGACAATTCTTTCTTGCCCATCTCTCCAACCTGTTGAGGTCCTTCTGAAGGGCTGCTGGGCCCTTTGGGGTACTGGCCACTGCTCCCAGCTTTGTGTCATCAGGGAACTTGTGAGGTGGCATCTGCCCCTTCATCCAAGTCACTGATGAGTAAGTCAAACAATACTGGGCCCAGTACTGAGCTTTGTCAGGTACCACTAGTCTCAGAAGACTTGAGAGAGATATGTAAGACTAGGAACAGTTCTAAACGAGGTATATGAGTATGAGTGCGCTTGTGATGGAGCTTAGGCATGCTATGCAGTCTGAACCTCAGCCTATCTTGGGGGGCACTGCAGAGAAGCTGGGATTTTCAAATTAAACCTAAGTCCAGCATAGCTCTACTTCTGCATCCCAGATTAGCCTGCTGCAGCTCTCACCTTCTTTCTTGTTAGTACAACTGTTTATATTTTGGGGTGTATGAAGGGGAACAGCCAGTATCTTGTTTTACTGTAGTGTGAGGAAAATCTATTTAAGTGTCTGAGGAAGGAACTGCTGGTTGCAGGTGTTCATGAGAGATGTGTTCCTCTTCGCCCCTGCGCCCCTGGAGGGGAATTCAGCAAAAAGGACCTGCATGTGGAACACAGTCCCTGACTTCCCCAAAGCCACATAAACACAGCACAGATGCTGGTGGGCCCCGGTGAGCTGAAGGTGTGACCCCCAGTAGAAAAGAAAAGAGACTTAGATGATGTGTTCCGTTTATACTTGTTAACCTGTGAAATTTTTACCCTTTTTCTTCATACGTAGTTTGTGCTGGATGTTTGTGGTTCACATCTAAGGATTCTTTCCATTTCTGACTTGTTTACTGAAATTTCAAAGACAATGAGCAGAAAATAATAATTGGTGAATAATGAATGAATAACAGTAGTAGGTAGCAGTCCAGCATGCTTATCGCTTACAGACTGCTGGCATCTTGCTGGCTGTAATTCATCCACTTTAATTCTGGCCTGGGTAAAACCCTTGAACATATTTAGAAGTGTATGAATAATTCACTAAAAATACTTTTCGTTGCTTTCTTGAAATTAGACATGTCACTAGTTCCCTGTGCAGATGATGTGTTTACTCTCATGCTTATGAGCAATGCATCAGGCATCACTCTTTCACATACTCAGAAGGATACACAGAAATGCTTTATCGCTGGTGAAATATGTCACCTTCTTCCTTGAGCTGAATGTTTCATTCCTCTTGCTCACAGATCTAATACCACAGTGAATTAAATGTATTGATGAATCAGGACTGAAATCTACAGTGAATATGATTGCTTAAAAATAATTCCACCAGACGTAGTTTGGAGATGTCATTTTCTGTGGGCACGTATGCTCAATGTATGGGTATATAAAGCAGTGTGTGGGAATGCGATGCTATTTAACTCGTAAATGGAGAGCAGAATTTTATTGGTCACAGTAAATATTTGTTCAGGGAAAAGCAGTGTAGGTGAGAACAATCCATACGAAAAGAAAGCAGATTAATACCCAGAACACTGAAAATATTGTTCAAGGACAGTTTATCCTTGTGGAAAATATGACCCCCTGTAAAGCTGCTGAGTCTGTTTGCAGATCTTTTCAAAATAGAGTCCTTGCATTTGCCATTTTAGTTTGTTTTGGCTGTTGGTATCCAAACTACATTCCTAGCAAATTGCATGAAGTGCTTATTCCATTATTTCTATTGTTATGTTTCTCAATAGAATGTGGTTATCTTTAGCTAGTGTCATGCTTTAGTACATTAGCACTAAAATGCACTGATGATATTGCAAAGAGAGTGTGAGGCAGCTGACATTGAACTGGTACCTTGTACCTTGTCTCTGAAGATTCCTAAACCAGAGGTTGCTTCCAGCTTAAAATGAAGAAAGAATATTTGCATTTCTTCATAACCTGGTCTCTTCTTGTGAAACTGTGACCTGTGCCAGTTCATATGTGTTCTGCTCAAACTCTGTCCAGGTGCTGGGATGTGCTTGACTGGTCCTAACTGGTTTTTGGATGAGAGGTGCTCTAATCTGCTCTGCATTTTTATTTTGCATGGCTTCAGTTTTCACATAATGAGCCAGTTTTATCTGTCATGTGCACAGTTCTGCTTTCTTCACGTCCCAGTTCATAATTTTGTTACATGCCTTTTGTCCATAGAAAATAAAGGAATCACGGAACTGAAATTGAATTAGACTCAAAACGTGCTTGAGTTTCCTGTTTTTCTTGTATTAAAATACTTTTTCTATTGAGACCCATCATGCGGCAGTTTCCTAACCACAACCACAGGGACTGCGAGAACACACTGAGTTTTGCCACACAGCACAGGGAAAGGGGCAGATCTGGAAGTGGGCTGGGGATGTGCTGGGCAGAGCAGTGTGGGGGGGATGCTGTCCTGCTGCACTGGCAGCTGCCCTGCTGCTGCTGGACAAACGAGTTATTTTTGTCCTGGACACTGGCAATGACTAGGTTTGTGGTTCACCCCTTGTCCAAGTCAGATGTCATCTTTCTCTTTCATCCTTCTTCCCTGCTGTTTTTTGTGCAGCCCATTCTTTTCTCTCATCTCATCTTTTTTTCTATCCTGCTCCACTCCTCCTTCTTTCGCTCTGTCCTCATTTTTTTCTCCTTTGTTAGCCAAACAGACCTACTGAAATATAAAGCCTGACCTCTCCTAAAGGAGATGTCCTTTTTCTTTTTAAATTATGCACCTGCCTAGATGTTTTCATCATGTAATTGCTATAGTCACTATTGGGAACACAGATAGCCCCTTTAAGACAACCACTAAAAGCCTTTTGATTTAAAACGATGTTTTCAGTTTTATGGCCTTTCTATGCTTCTGGTAGTATCTTTCTGCAAAGCTTAAGTGGAGAGACAAAAGAAAGCAACACAAGACCTGCCTCCAGCAATATTTCCACAGCCCTATTACTGGGGAGGACTGCTCACACTGAGGTCACTGCTAGTAGAGCTCATCGCTGAGTGCAAAATATATTCAAAAGTTACTTTATTATAAGATTAACAGCTCTATCATGAAAACCAGCAACATTCCCGGGCTTGTGGGAATCAATTCTACCGCATTCCAACCCAGGATGTTCTTCTGACACATTTTTTTTTCTGTGGAAACACTCATAAATTTGACCATGGTACTTAGAGATGAGTAAGACCCTTTTGATTACAGACCTTTTGAATCTACCCTCTCTCCTTCCTTTGTTCCAAGAAGGAGGTACTCTGTTTCTTGAGTCTTACATCCCTTAGTAAATGAAAGGATATTTTAGATATCTTGCTGTTTGTTTTGGATTAAGTGGTGCTGTTTAGGGAGTAATGTTCTTTTTGGTGTGAATGGGAGGAGTGGCATTTGTAGTTCCTGTCTCAAGAAAAGAGATATTTTCACAATTGATAAAGAAGCATTTTTTTTTGTAAGTAGGAGAGAGACAGGCATGGTACACGATCAGAATTTTGGAACCCTCCCAGTTTAAGGGAGCTGTGATTTGGGCATTGATAAAAACCCCTATTCTTAATGGTAATAAGAGAAAAAAAAAAACAACAAACCAACAAAACTCCCCCAGAAATGTGATTATGTTAAATTTGCAATTATTTTACTTGTATTGACAAATTATTTAATACAGATTAATCAGATCCTTAATTTAGATACTAATTTGATGATCTGCCCAACAATGAAAGAAAGGCTGTTGACTATCCATTATCTCATACAGAAGAAAAACAGTGTTATTGAAGTGATTTGCATATTTTCAAATATTAATTCCTAAGTTTCAGCCCATCACTAAAGCTCTGTGGTCTTCTTACACTAACATTTTGGTCTATTTTACTATGCATAGTGAAATAAAACTATGTTACACAATTAGGCAAAACACCCTTGTTGTGTTGAATAGTCATTTTCTGAAGGTACTGAATGCAGCCTTTAATTAGTATTTCATCTATGGCTAGGTGTCATACCTTGAATAAGCCCTAACAATATTGCCAGCTTCCAGTTTTCTTAGAGACGTAGTTTTGAGTCTCTTTGCTTGTTTGTGGTCTTGTCTAAAATTAACTATTGCAGTTAGAAACCTAAGAAAGCCAGGAGGAGAATAATCTCCTAATGGCACACAGACATGGGGCCTGCACCGGATATTTTAATGTGCTCTCTCTCTTTATTATATTTGTACCATGTCTTCCTTATTTACTTTTAATATGGGCTATCAGTTTTCTCCTTAAAAGCCTCCATCCGAAGGCTATGCGTGTCGATTGTACCTGTTGTTATGGGGGCCTTTTCCACCAGCACTGTTTTCCCCTGCTGTCAGATCTCCCCCCCCCTATTCATTGCTCCTGCTTAAGGCCTGTTTGACACTGTTGTAATGATTCCCCTTGGGAGATGTACAATTGGATTTCTAAGTTCCCACATGGCTCCTGCTTTTTAATGTTTGCTCCTGAGTCAGCACTGTATGCATGACTGACTGGAATAGAGTGAAAATTTGAATAAATATCTGTTCTCTTCTCTGGATTATATAGCTGTTTGGTTGCAGAGAAGAAATGTGCCTCTGAAATGCTTCAGGAATCTCATACTCTCACATATAATTAGGCTGTAGTATTTTGGATGCCTATTCTTTCTATTTCCTAATCTTAGTAGTACCTAATGATTTTTGTTAGAAGTAGCCTGATTTTCACCAAAGCTTTATAGTTAAATACAATGGATGATGGATTTTTTTATCACGCAGCAACACCCTTGATGGACAGTACAGGCTCTGCTCCAAGTTACATTTGGTCACAAAATATGTGGCAGTGTGAGACTAAGCTTGTATGCTGGTAGAACAATGATCTCATAGCTAGACACTGGGGTAAAATTAGCTTTGGTCAAATTTACATTTTAGAGAGAGCAGGGATAAATGCTTGTCCCCTGTATCCTAAGAAAGGGAAGGTTATTTCAGGGAATCTCTGGATTCCACAAATGCTTCTGGAGTTAAGGATCAAATTATTGCTTTCCTATAACCAGTCTGGGGGTTAATGTTTTTTCTGCTTCAGCCAGCCATGATGGGTTCAACTCTGCTGTACACACAGGCTTGTATCCTTACATTACGTGTTGATAATTCTCATTCTGTCATATACTTTGGGAGAGAGTGATGCAATCTATCAGAACCTCTGAGCAATTATCTTCTTTTGGGCTGCATATCCTTAGTAGTCCGGGTAGCAATTACCCAATCTGAATATTTGGCAAGTAGCTTGTAATTCCTGTGGAGAAAGCATATGCAAGCCTGGCTCTGACCTGATTAACTTTCTTAGTTCCCTGACTTTACCGTGCAGTACTGAACACCTAAGGGGAACTAGTATGTTCCCAGGTACTTGTGTCCTGAACAACATCAGTGAATGCTAATCATCCCTCCTGGATTTGGTGCTCCCTTTCATCTTGGGCTGGCTACATCCCAGGTGGGTGCAGCTTCTGGCAGCACGCCCTACAATGTGGGTGTTGCTCTCAGAACAGAAGTAGAGGACTGCCAGATGTCCAGTGTCACCTGCCTGAAGGAAATTTTCCTTCCAAATCTCTGGGTGGATTGTTTCACCAGGTGACTGCGCTTGTTGTTGTGGTCTGCTGATGTGACCATGTGACAAAATGCACTGCTGGCTTCCGTGTTCAAGGGAAGTGGAATTTAACTTGCTCAGTTGTATTTTGCAGCTGCAAAGAAGGAAAAAAATAGAAGTAAGAGTACAGTACAGGACGGACCAACATATGTCTTATTTCCTGCATTTTGGCAGCACACTTAGGGAGGAGGGACACAGCACCCTGGCAGTGACTATGGGCCAGATCCTCATGAGTTCAAGAGCTGCGGTCAGGAGTGTAAAGAAAGCTCAAGTATTTAGGATCATTTTAATCCCCAGGTGACTAAGAACCTTGCCCACAGAAGGCTGTTCGGTTCATAGCAAAGCATGTTAATTTCATGGTGTTTCCTTTTCCTGCTTTTCAGGGGTGGTTGTAGATGGTCTTATAGTTTTCTAACTATTTCTCAGCTTTTTTGGACAAGCTTATCCTGTGCTTGCTTGCATGCTGTCAGACTTAAGTGAGATAGAAACATTGCTTGAGGACTAATTTCCTGCACCATCACTTTCTCATTCAAGACTCCAAACTTCTCACACCAAAATATATCCGACGTCACTGATATGAAAGGGTCTGGGATGGTTCAGTATGTTCCTTTCTTCAGCCAACCACATCTGTCTGATGTGTTCAACAGAAGGCCTGGTTGTTCTTGACTCATCAAAAGGGATAGCTTATGTTATTTTGAGGTAGGTTGTCAAAGATGGCCCTTGACAAGACTTGAACTCATTCTCCTTGAGCTTAGTGGGGTGGTTTAACTGCTCATCTCCAGACAATAAATCTGGTAGTCAGAGGCACAGCAAGGAGGTACAAGGAAGTTCTTTTAATCTTCACGCAACTTCGTGGGTGAGGTCAAGTTCTTACCCTATGATTCACCAGCAGATTTCGTCAGGTTTAAGAGGTGAACATCGGCTCCCTCATGCTTCTTTGTCAGTTCCCACATATCAGCATTCCTCTCCATCACGGCATAAGGGAAATGGATATGACTCACATCTGACAGGTTTCAGGCAAAGCAGAAATCAGAACATAAGAGATGTTGAAGGTTGTGACAGTGTTACAAGTGGTGGGTCACTTCTCTCCTTAGGGAATCTGCTTAACTCCCTCAGACTTTTCCAGAAAAGAGCAAAAAAGAACAGAAAAAGAAGGATAGTGAGGAAAGGAAAAGGTGCTCCCATTTTTTGTGCCATTACTACACAAAGCTGAGCTGCCAGGTTAGTTAAGATCTGCAGGGAGATTGTGGTTAGTACTGGTGGTTGACTGGGCGCCACTGCATTCCTTGAAGTGGGACTCAGGCCAACACCATTACACCATCAACTCTGAGGGATCACCAGTAGCACAGATTGCCAAAAGGACAGGAAAACACAACAGAGTTTTTGATACCTAGAAAAGGTGAGCTTTAGTGACAGTCTAGCTGTTCTCTCCACCGCCATGACCATCCCAGAAATTATTAAAGTGTCAGCATGCCTGTTTGCAGTCTTTTCAGTCTGTAATAGAATGGTTACTGTCAAAAGTAGTAGAATGTAAATATTTGTGGGGTTTTATAGTTTGGCATTGGTTTTTTTCCTTTTTTATTTTTAAACTATAAATTCCCTCACTTCCTTTCTTCCTTCTCTTTAGCAACAGGCTGTGGGTCATTAGTATCAATAACTCAGATCTCTCTCATGCCACACCTAAACTAAATTGTCAATAGGAGGTGTTGTAGAAGATTCACACATCATTCCAGCAACTGTAATATCTGTTGGGAAATGCAAAAACACCAGGTGCATAGCTGCTGGATAGAGTTTCCATTTACTTTACCTGGGGCTTTTCTGTAACATACAGTAACGTACGTCACATGCAGACAAAAAGTAGGTGGAAGGTTCTTTCCAAACCACATTGACTGAAAGAATGTACGTGTAAGGTAAGCTGTACGCTGACATGCTCAAGTGTTCTGCAGAGGAAAGGGTTACCTTGTCAAGGAAGTCTTCCTGGTGCAGGTGTGCATCCTAGCAGATTCATTCAGAGACTGAGAGACGAGAATGAGCCCTCCCTCAACTGACATGTACAAACAGCATTTTACCCATTTGTCTCCTAGGACATTTGCTAGCTGTCTCGTTAATCTTTTACTCGAAGTCAGACATATGTATTGATGGGAAAACAAACCATAGACCACAGACCCCCTGCCTTGCATTCCTCACCTCCTCAAAATAACACTCACCATAGAAGCATGCAGACAGCACTGATATCTCAGTGGGTTTGTAGCTGCATTTCCTTGCACTTCTAAAGCACCTCTTCCACTGCTGTACTCATAACCTCTTCTTACTTATTATTTATCCTGTTGAGTAACTACCTATGCCCTGCAGTCCATCACATCCCCTTCCTCATTTGCATTTTGCGGGTATATGATTCCTTCTGTATCTCTGACGTTAAGGTGGCTGAGAAACTGGGACTGGAATTTCTTCCTTTTAACACTAGGTCACAGCGTGCTCCATGCACCTCTTGCTGACCTTCTGGAAGCTTTAAAAGTACCATTAATTTTACTTTCTTCTAACAGAGCAGCAAAAATTTAGGATCCAATCCTCAGCTGGTTGAATTGTTTTTAACTTTATTAAGAGGGAATAAGAAACTTGTGAGCCAGAGCCAGTAGCAGAGTATAGAAAGGGAAGTAAATTTCAGGAACAGAAATATCTGTAAAGTTTAATCTCCAGTTATCTTGCCTCTGACTTCATCATCATCTGGTCCCAACACACTCTGTGAGCTAAACAGAGTCAGGTTAGCTCAGTACTGAAATAAAAGAGCCTGGAGGTGCTGTCTTGGTGGTGTTAAATAGTGATCTTCTATTGTACCCAAGCAAGCAAATTCTTTTGCATCTTGCATCATTGCATTATCTGAGCCTTTCTTGCATGTTTGCCTTCAAGCTTGCCGGGCTGATTGGTCGGGATTAGTGGCGCAGGTTTTCCAATGCTAATTTTATTTTTAATAGTATTTATTTTCTCCAACAAAGCTATGCATACTCACATGTTACATCTCATTTTAAGTGAGCTCAGAATTTCTTTAAATAGTGATTATTTGATAATGAAGAATACCCTTCAATTCCTTTAAGAATATTGTTTATAAATATTTGTACTTTGCATCTCTGTAAATGAAAATTACCAAAGCAGAACAAGGATTTATTTTCAGTTCTCTTTAATCTTAGAATTATGCTTTGTACTGTATGACATGGGATTGACCTTCATGGGACTGGATCCAGTCAGAATTCATATCTCACTCAAATCCACATTTGTACATTGTTTAGGGTGTTTGGTCAGGAAGTTTTAGCCTGTCTGTTTCATATAATTCATATTTCTAGTGTTCAGTCTCAGTAAAATACACAGAAACTCCAGTAGACTCTGTAATCACGTCTTCAAGTGAGAACATATTCTTCAACAGGAATTTAGGTTTGATACAGTGGTAGAACATCTCCTCTCCATTTCATTTTTTCCTAAGTAATTTTGGTTTTAGCTTTTAGGTTCCCTTTGCAAAAAAATTCTCAAAAAACTTTTTGCAGCACCTAGCACAAGGACACTGGGATCATAGCTTGTTTTGTAATACAAATCAACACTTAAAAATAAAATAAGAAATAAGCTGTACAGACTATTTATTGACACTTCTCCAAGAGGTAGTCAGAGGTTTGTAATAGCTAGTTCAGTTGACAGCCCAGGAAAGGGAAGTTCTGGAAGCCAGCATTGGTGATAATAGTGTGACCTTTACTGTGTTGCCCTGCTAGATCCTTCAACACTCTGAAGTAAGAGCAAGTACTTCCCGCTGTAATTCAGTTGTCAGTCCTGCACCATCCTTAGTCTCGATGTGGAGGTCTGTCACAAAGCCACCTCCTGCTGTGCTGGTAGCAGTATTTGGGAGCTAGTAGGAAATAGTCGTTGTACTTGGAGACAAATGGCTAAATTATGAAGTTGTTATTATTATTATAGGTATAATAACAACAGTCTGTAATAATCTGGGACAGATTTGAGTTTATAAACCCATCCTGAAAACTACATCAGTCCGTCTCTAGGCCTGGGTTCACTGAAGACATTGAAGTTTAACATGTAGGTTAAAGTGAAAATTGCATTCAATGCTGGCTTTTGTATAGACTAATTTGCTGGCTGGAAAGCAGGAAAGCTAAAGAGAAGGCTGAAAAGCTAGTGAAAGTACTGTGGCAACTCACTGTAAATTTCTAAGTCCCTGGTGGAGAGACTACATCCAATTGCTGTTACTTCTCATACACTTAGATCAATGGGTAATTCTTTGGGGAGTGGCATCATTGTTATGTTCTGAATTGTGTTCATGGTTGGTCCACGACCATGCCTCCTGGGCTGAAAGATATTACAATAGAGATGGATCCTCTCCACCTTTGCAAGTGAATTGAGAAGGGCAGGTCTGGCTGCTGTGCCTTGAGTGAGCTATGGGAGCAACTCCCATGCCTTCCTCCCTGTTACCCTGCTTAAGGAGTTGCTGGAATGCAAAGGAGATGGCGTGCCAGTGCATCTGCCAGCCTGTCCTGCCTGGCTGGGTTTCATTGTTCTTCTCTTAGTTTCATCCAGTATTTCATTCAGGGAACAGTAATGCAAAACTTAGCATCCTAGATGATTTCTTGCTCTCTTGCTTGGCCTCCACGCCCTTGCTGGGGTCAGTATCCTCCAGATATCCACAGCCTACCACGCTCTCCTGCCTTCCCCTTCCGTTCCCCCAGCAGCTTGCTGTCCTTTAGCCAGGTTGCACATATTTTTTCAATCCCGGTTGTTCATGGTCTCTGAGCACAAGGCTTAGTGGAGTGCTGTGCTGCCAGCGCTGCGAGACGCCCCAAAGGGAGCCTGGCTGTGGCTCTGCTGTTTTCACACCTCTGCGCAGATGGACCCAGCTCCCCTCCCCGGCGCCCCTGCGGGCGCCCTGCCCACCCTTGGCCTCTGCTGTCAGAACGACTTTGGCAACTGCCACTGCTGGATTGCATCACCGTGCATGGCTCCCAGGTGGCTGCAGCTTTCAAACTCGCTATCAGACTGTCTATCTGCTATTAGGTTCTTATCTTGCCTGTCTATCCGGGGTATCGACTTCTGGGCTGCTTTTGCAGCTTTAATTGCAGTTTGGGCACGGCAGCACTGGGATATGGGTGCTAGGTCAGCAAACATAAATCCCATGTTTTTTCAGGCTTGGACCACACTTCTATGGCACTGCAGGAAATGGAGGTTCAGCAGGCTGAAGAACACGGGAAGTAAAGCAAGTGCAGCATCTACTCGTGTGCCTCAGCAACTGCTCAGGGAAGGGAGCAGCACTGCTAGCAGGCACCATCGGGGAGATGCCAGCTTCCCCTCTGTGATTTATATGGGGTTTACAGTGGGGTGGGGCCAAATAGGGCCTGTAGGAAGCAGCTCAAAAAGCTATGTGGGATTAGTGAGGAGTAGACAGAGGCAGCACAGGACTGGGCAGGGGACCTGCTCGTGGGACGGCTCAGCCACAGAGGCAGCTGGCACTGGAGCGCTGATAAGGAGGAGAAACAGATGGCCACGCAAGCCCTTACACATGCCTTTCTGGTAGGCCTGCTGAAGGCTGGTCCACATCCTTTATTCCCCAAACAAAAGTACATCTTTTCCTTTCCCTTGTTTGAAGATTTCATGTGGCTCATTAAGGTTTACTGCCTTAAACATGCTCTTGCAGTGTTAGCCCAGTACGTTGCTGCTGCTTGTGAATGACACAGGATCAGTCCCATGTATGCCTCTACCATGCTGTTGTGACGTGGTTACAGAGCCCTTTCTTTAGTATGGCAACTCTGCAAAGTTAAAGAAAATTAGGAAAAATAATGATAAAAGAAGGAGGAATAGCAATTATGTAAAATACCCCAAAACCAGTTCCAGAGTTGGCCTTCATACTGAGCGAAGCATGCAGCAACTCCTAGGTGTGCAGCAGGTAACATGACAGACTGCTAAGTGGTAGTAGTTTAAGCTGTGTTCTGTATCGCGGAGGGAAGAGTGGTGCGGTGGTATGTGGCAGGTGCTGTGGAAGCCTTTTGGCTGTATGGCAGAGAGCAGAATACAGGGCAGAAGGTGAGCAGAGCCCAGGCAGTGCCTAGGTACCGGAGGCAAAGCTCCAGCATTTAGTATCCTCTCCCTACAGCAGTTCATTGCTTGCAGGCTTGTGTTATGCAGCTCTGTCTATTCTCCATTACTACAGAGCCACCATGGGGATGAGGTTTGGAAAAAGCACAGAATGTTTCTAGTAGTGCAGATGTTTTCAATGAATTCACCCTTCAGAACTGAAAGCGAAGGAGGCCTGGAAGGGGAAGAGTGTTTGTAGTGAAAAATATTCGGCTCATCCATATGTAGACCCAATGTGAGCCTGGAAGACTCTGAGTGCTCCCTGTGAAGTGACAAGTGCCCTCAGTCTTCACTGAAGTTCTGCTCAAGGCAGTGGGTATGTCTGCATAGCAGTGGCAGCAATGACTGCTTTTTGGCTGGGTAAATTAGCCTTTGTGGCTGCGCTTCGGCTCCTACAGTATGCACGCTTCAGTATCTCTTTAGAGGCTTGTCTGATGAAAAGGAAAACATTCAGCATCTTGCCAGATCAGGGCCTGGATTCTGAAATGTTTTTGTAGGTTAAAATGAGAATGCATATGCATAGGCTTGTTTTCAGGCGAGCTGAGCACTTGTAGCTTACAGAATTGGGTGTAAATTTTAGATGTTCTGAGTCTCAGAACATTTTCTCCTGATACTATCCTTACTGCCCGTACGTCCACCTCCTCTGTTGTTATATAGTATTTTAGCTATGTAACTGTACTATTTAAAGCATTTATGATACCATTTGTTTGGGAAACAGTATAAATCTGCTCTATCCTATTTAGGAGTTTGCACTGCTACTCAGCAATGTAAACCCCTGAGTGACTTCCATGTAGAATCAATCAACAATAGTGAAATCTAGTGGAAGGGCTGTGAATGCCACTCAGAATAAGACTCCCTTTCCTCCACAATGGCTTTGTCTCAGCCAGTGAACTGGAATCTGGCCTGTTTCACTCACCATGAAATGTTTGGGTACAAATTTACTCTTTTAACATCTTACAAAAAAAGGTCACATGACCCAGTCCCCACAACTTTCACATTTTAGAGAAGTGATAGAGATGGAAAATTTGTGTGAGGACCCTTGCCACTGTAGTATCTCAAATGGTAACCTAATTCTGTAGAGTATCATCAATTGTAATCTTATGTGAACAGGCTTTCTAGTGTTACAATATTTCTGGAAATATTTAAAAAGGTGCCCA
The DNA here is from genome assembly GCA_013397755.1 of Cnemophilus loriae. Classification (NCBI taxonomy): domain Eukaryota; kingdom Metazoa; phylum Chordata; class Aves; order Passeriformes; family Corvidae; genus Cnemophilus; species Cnemophilus loriae. Next base: position 2,094,211 of record VZTF01006238.1, on the reverse strand, counting down.
TGTATATACAAAAAGGTGGGTACGGTTTTAGGTCTATCTGTTTGTACTTTTGATGGCCTCCCTCCTTATCCCCACATCTGTTTCCAAGAATGTCATACCTGGAAAGAATCATTTCAAATTAATTCAATTTGTTTCAAAGCAGCCTAAGCTTCATCCCTCACAGGGGCCACTCAATCATATTACTGCTCCTGTGAAACTCCTAATGGGACACAAAACAAGTAAAAGTAGATTCAGGTGATCTCACATATTAAACATACTAATTAAATCTGGCAGCAAAATGACTTTGTGAATTTCTTTTAATCCTGTTTTTAAATTAGGCCATATGTATTTTGGCTGTAGATTTCACGTGCTCTCTTTCTACGAACTTCCTTTTAACCATGTCCTGTGGCCAATTCACATCCAGTTGTTTGAAAATCAGTCTTAGGTGATAACTGATCATTGCATATGAAGTGTCTAATTCTGCTTTCAAATCGACCTGTTCCTTTGAAAAGCTTAGTGAATATCTCACATGAGAAGTTCAAAGCTGAACTGATCTGACTGTCCCTGTTAAAAACCCAAATGTGCTGGATCTCTGTGTTTTATAAGAAATGTTTCCTAGAGGAAAACTAGCTTTAGGAAAATGGGGATTCTTGCTTTAAATCAGCAGTAGTTTTCACTTTGCTACTTTATAGCTTTGCCTGTGGGGAATATGGTCTTATTTAGGTGTTTTGCAGTGACATGCTGACTAATAAGATTAACAAGGAGCATACTGACTATCAAGAGATTCTTCCCAAAGTCCTCTTCTGTACAGTCTTGGTATTTAACCCACCCTGTAGAAAGTTTGGTTTGCAGTTCAAGGAAGTCTATGTTATTAGCCAAAATGTTACTGGTCAGTATCTACTTGAATAAATATTCAGCCCTGATGGGTGCACTCCTGTGTTGTGCATATTTTAACTTCACAAAGCCAAAGCTCCCTGTGGCATCCGGGATATATGGACTTTTTTAGGGGATGGGAGGAAATTCTCTGTTATTTTGGGGGCCCAGAACATGGATGACACTTTCATGTCTCACGCTCCCTGTGGTACACTACACTTTTTATCTGTTTCAGGTGGGGCGTGGGGGTGGGGGTGTGGCAGCGAAAATGTTCACCGTGTTCACAGTGCATTCTGGACAGAACATCTGTTTATGATTTTGGAGGGACTGAACTTGGTGAGCTAGGTGGCCCTGTTCCTCCTCATTCTATGCTGCACTCTCCTGACTGCACCAGTGACATAAATATGCAATAAATAATACAATCTACAGGAGCGCTGCTTTCACATAATAGCTACGGCAGCAAAATTCTTTCCTGGAGCAAATCATTTAATGGGTGTAATGTGTTACAGCTCTGTCAAGTTACACAGGATTCCATCAGTTCACTGCAGCAGTAGATTTGGCCACTTTCACTCCATCAAGGATTTGTGGATGGGAAGTTTACCTAGACATACACACAGACACAGCAGTGCTTACCCAGAGAACATTGCAGCATGGACTCACCAGAGCTCCTGTTTTGCTGGGATGACAGTCTGGTCTGCTGGAGTGAGTTTGTGTCAGCACAGTTCTCTGGATCTCCGTACACTTAGTGACTCCTCCACTGGGCAGTAATGTTGGAAAGCAAGGAAAAGCTGCCGGTGATACATGTTTGTGGGTGTGCAGACGTGCACACAGTGCAGAGAAAATAAGTGGCACTGTTGAATAAACGTCCTATCTGCAGAGGTGTGAGGTAGTCGCATTACTCAGAAGTGTGCTGAAATGATTGATGCTAAAAATGTTATACCACTGTACTTCACACAGTGCACATTAAAGGAAAGCCAAGTCAGGGCATATTAAATTTTATTGAGAGTGGGTTTTGCAACTTTTTAAGAGGCCGTGTGCCATGCTTCCTTTTTTAGGATCCAACTACCAAAATTAAAACCAGTAAATCTTTCTAAAAATAATCTGAGAAAAACTTTCCCCTATGTGAAAATGAAGCATGTTAATGTCCTTGTGTGCCTTGATTTTCCATAAAATGACTGCCTTGTTGGAAAGCACAGTCTATTCTCCTTGCATGATACCAAACTCCACATATCACCTCTCCACCTGGTTGCTGATGGTGTGAAACCCGATGTGAGCAGTCCTGGTGTTCAGGCCAGTAACATTCACAGGGATGGGAGCACGCTTTCCACTAATGGAGGCAGAAGACCCTGACTGCAACAGACTGCCTGAAGAAGTGAACAGGATTTGGACCACTAGATCTGGGGAAGATGTAGTTGTGGGAAGATGAGGGATTTAAAAGTCAATCAGATACAAATTTATTGCATGGGTTTTAATGAGGAATGCGTGCTTTGTGGGTATAGCTGTATGCATACTCACTGTTTGAATTCAGTGAGCAAAGACACATGTGAAAGGTGTTTGCATAACATGAATGGGAAGTAGGTATGGTTGTTCTTTCTCACATTCTCTTTCTGTTTATATATATATATAATTTATATTTATTGCAAAATATTATGTACTCAGACTGCAGCATATGTTAGGCTCACTATTTCACTATTGTATGTGGAATTCTTGGGGAGAGATGGAGAGGCAGTAAAAATAAGCAGGATCCTGGGGAGGTGATCATTTCCAGTTAAAGGGGCATACAGTTTGCATAAGCAATAAGGAAAGAGATTATCTTATTGATTCTGGAGAATTTCTTCTGTGTGCACTTGGAGGCAGAAACAGAAGTGCTATTCAGATATTTTAAGACTGTGCCTTTTTGTCTTCCTCTACATCTAGAAAATGCCCTGCCCAATTTGTGCAACTCTAGTTTAAACGGAAGAATAGTGACTATTTCTTCGTGACTGTGTCTGTTTCATAGAGCTGGGTAGTGATGAACGTGGAGGGAAGCTCCTTTACCGCTGCTGGCTAGAACCAAAATGTGAAGACATGGGTGAAAAGGGCAACCCTGTGTGAACTCAAATAGCTTTCCCATCTCTTAAAATTGCTCAGCCTAGATAAAATTGTGGGATGTGAACTGCAAGCGCAGGCGGGAAGCTTAATGCTTTCTGGAAAAAGTAATGAGTGAAGGCTGCAGCAAAAACCAGAACAGCCCTTCCTTCCCTTATCCCACTCTGCCCAAATGAGCACTTTCACTGCAACTATTGGCAGTAATAAATAATCTTCATCTAAAACATCCCTTGTTACAGCCTTTATTGTATTGGCAGTAAGTGAGTAACAAGCCAGTGCTGTATTAATAGTTCTGTGCCGATAAAAACCCCGTCAAGTGAAACACAGAAAATATTTTTTAAAATGCATTCTGAAATGCTTCTTTGCAATGCTAAAAGCAGTTTACAGGAGATGTTGAAAACTAAGTGCAAGGTGTAGCCACTATGCGTTTACTTTTTAAGACTGGGGTAACGCCTAGGAAAATCTTTGCTTTCGAAACATGTTTCACACAGAGGACCAAATGCACTGCTGCGTACTCATGCAAGTTCCAGCGGAGCAAAGGGGGCTGGACCTGTTTCTGCCAGGAGTTGGTGTAATCACGAGCAAACCCCGATGTGTCTTTCTGGCGTCAGTGGGATGTGCCATGAACTGCTCTAAGAGCTAGAGCCAGGCCCCCACAGTGGCCGGGGCTTCTCAGGGATCTCTTTTTGTTCATCTGTGCTACTTCTGCCCGTTTCAAAAACTGGCCAATTAGCTGTAAAAACAGATGTGCCTGTGATATTTCTCTTCCTCTAAAGGTTACCGGCCAGATTGCTCTTGGTGCTTGCATGGCAAAAAGGCAGGAGGTGGGGAAGAGGGGAAGGAGCAAGAAACCTTTGCTGGTGTATTTGCATACCTACTGAGACACAAATACGGGGAATGAAGAGTTTTGTCAGTAACAGCCCTTAGGGCAGGGAGGACAGGGGGAGGGCTGGGGGAATGGAAGGGTGTTCTTTTCTCCGCAGCATATCTGCACCCATCAGCCTAAGGAAGTCAGGCACACAATAGCAATGCAGTTCCTCAGTTTTCACTTCATCCCGCTCCCTCAGGCACAGAGGGTTGTGGGAGTTAACCTGAGCCTTGAGAAGCAAGTCACCCCATCACTCTTCAAGTAGAAGACATCAGCTGGCAGAGTCCCGGGAGGTGCGCGGGAAGGGGTCTCTGTGCTGGTTGTAGAGGGAGCTAAGGAAAGGCGCACCTCCGAGGTGAGGACAGCCACTGCTGGCTGCGTGAGGTCGACCTCGGGTGGGCTGGGGCAAGGAAGAGGGCAGCCCTGCAGTGCTCCTTGCACTGCTGTGCCTCCCACGGCCAGCTGGACTCTCTCCTTGGGCTGCTGTGGAGTGTGGACACTCACCTAAGGCTTGCGCTCAGAGCATCTTTCTGAGGCTCCCCGGGCTGCTCCCTGCTGACCTCCGGGTAGTTTAGCTGCCTCCTCGGGAGAGCCGCCTGCTTGACGCCTTGGAGCTGTCTGCCAATTCCTCCTCTGTCACCACCTCTTTTACTCTGTGTGTGGCATCAGAGCAGCCAGCAGGATGTAACTGTAGACTCAGACTGTTTAGGGCTGTCGCTGCTGACCAGCACTACAGTAGGTTGACTCACAAAGGACAAGGGATTCTTTTTTTTTCATGTAGTTTTTCGGGCTTAAGCTTATGCAGTGGACAGAGAGTGCTGCTTATCTAGTAAAGCTGCTTTAAGAGAAAGTTTCCTCATTTTATGTTATGGTGGAGGGAAAAAGTTTGTTCTCTTGCATGAAATATGATGGGAAGGTCAGAATCCCCCTGCCAGGGCTGGTGGGACATGGTAGTGGTGTGAGCCAGTGTGAGCGAGGAGACAGCCTTGGGCACTTCTATACTGTGAGAGCTGGTGAAACTTTGGATCCCCTCCTGACTGCAGATCTTCACAGCAGCATTCCTTGTGTGACAAGCCTTTTTCACATTTCCCCATTCAGCTGATTGTGGGTGCTGCGCTATTTTAAACCCACATGGAAGTATGTTTTTAGGACCATCTGCTACCGGCCCTAACCCAGATGATACAGTTAGAGCCTGCCCACAGCATCCTCCCCTCCTTCAGACAGTTCCAGGAACAAGCGGTGAGTCAGTCCCGCAGCTGAACTCATATTTAGCTAACCCTGATATCCTGCCTATCGGAGAGAAATGCACAACGGCCTTCCCAGGTGCAAAGCCCCGTTGTTCCCATTATTTAGAGAACGCTTGGAATTTAAAAAAAAAAACACCACCAAAGCAAATGTCAGATCAGTTAGTGCATCGACTCCTTTTGTTCTGAAGGGTGAGAAGGAAGAAGTGATCAGCTTGCCCCACTTGCCTTAGCTTCCAGGCTGAAGGGCAGTTTCTGCCCCTGGCTGAGCAGTGGGCTCGTAGCCCTCCCCTTGTCTCTCGCTGCGGTCGTGCAGCGGCTCTTCCTCGTGCTGAAACATCTCTGCACAGCTGGAGCGTAGTTAATTCTTCCTTCGGGCACTGGGGGTGAGCGTAGGCGTCTCCTAGAGCTGTCTGAAGGCCAGTGTTGCCTGTCAGGGTCCTGCCTTCTCTCATTGAGCAAATGTTGTTAAACACACATCTGTGGGTCTGGATGAGGCTCTTTCCCTCCACTTTAGGAGCTTCCTGAGCCTGAAATAAGGTTTCAGCCAATGGATCATCTGAAAAAGCCTCCCAGAGAGCAGCATGACTAAGAACCAGCATTTATAAGCCATTACTTGATGCATTTTAAACTCCTGCTCTTTGATCCCTGTATGATCCAGCAGCCGCTCTCTGTTTGGCAAAACCAGCAAAACATGCCCTGCTCTGTCATCACATTTCTCCTGGATTCCCTCTGCATGCTGCACTGTTTCCCACCCAGCAGGTTAATGACCCATAATTACCTTCATCGCATAATGAATGAAGTTCAGTATCTCCGCAGCAGATACGCTAGCACTCAGGCTGGGCCCAGCCTTCAATGTTAAATGATACCTGAGGCCCTGTCCTGCTCCTGCTGAAGTGGAGGTAAATCCCCCACCCGCCTCCGCACAGCCGCTGACTTCCCAAATCTGCAGCACAGAGAAAAACCCTCCCTGACGCTACCGGGAGCATTACCTGCAAAATGAGTATGAAACATGAACGTCGTTTTATTTAGGCTGTGCAGTGTTTGTGTGCTCCCATGTAAGCTCGGATCAGCCCCGGCTCTGAGGAGCTTTCGCTGGTATCCTGTTTCGATCAATGCTGATTTACATAAGCATCGTGAACCTAATTATTTAGTACTGCTCACATGACACTGAATTTGCTATGGTACCCTTGAGACAGGCAGGCTTTATCCTGCTCAACAGAAACATCCGCAGCTGTACCACACTCTGCTTCAGGCTCCTTAGAGTTACTTCATCGTTGCCTGACAGCTGTGTCCCTGACCATTATCTGGTGGCCGCATACTTCAATAGCGGACTGTATGTACTGTATGCACTAGACTACAGTGTGACCTGACAACTTGGCTTCCTCTCCCAGAGTATATCTTCTGCTACTCTTCAGCATCCTACAGTTTATCTGTGGTCAGCTTTCTTACCCATTTCCTGCCAGCTGCTACTGGTCTTTTAGTCAGCTCCGCCAGGCACACAGGCAATGGTGAGCTTGCTGAGCCTTGTGCTGCATTATTTCTTGGATGGAGGCTCTGCAAAGGCTGCTCTGGAGTTTTGTGTAGAGGATTTCTTTGTATGTAGTGTCATGGCAATTAAAGAATGCCACTCTTAAGAAATACACCTTGTATTTGTCAGGTGGTATCAATTTTATCTCTGTTCTAGAGTTGTTGCAGCATTATGGCTGAGGCTTTGAAAGCACAAAATTTTTTCTAGCAAAAATTATAACTAATTTCATCAGCCCACAGAGCCCAGAATTTTCTTCCAGGTATTCTTACCTCCTTTGCCAAGTTGTCCAACAGAGATGTTAAAGCAGCTGAGGGCACAAGTCCCTGCTTTGGATCCAGAATCTGGTATTTTACAGGAACGTAATTCCTCTGCCTAAGCCTTTTGGAAAATGGCTTGTTATCCAAGCTGGGACTGAGCTGATGGCATTGTGTTCATGTGCTGAGCTCAGTTTGGAGGTGTCCCTTCTGCCACAGCAGGGTGCAGCAGCTGTGGAGGGTCACTATTCATGGATGTGTCCCTTGCTCCTCCTGCTCCTGTCAGGGCAGCTTAGGTTTACATTTGAGGCCGTGTTGGGAAGCACCTGTTCTGGAGGAACCAAGTCACTGGAGCTCAGGGCTATTAACTGAGGGTTTGTTCTCCACCCTTCCGCCCTGACTTCCCCTGTGTGGGAGCTCCGTTCCCAGGAGCACCCGAGTGAGTCCCAAATCAGATGAATGTTCTGTGAAGCAGAAATTGGCTAGAGAGACTCTGGTGCTCCAGCCTATCAAAAAAGAATGGCTTTGAAACAGCAAAAGGAGAAGAGCTCAAAGCCTTGCCCAAATAATTTCCCCTTTCTTTTTCTTTTTCTTTTTTTTTTCTTTTTTTCTTTTTTAAAGAAAAAATCACTTTAAACCTTTATGAGGTTTATGAGTCAGCATGTAATAGATCCTTATACTGGGGTATGGGACAGTGTGGGAGTTCTTGAAATTTCTTGTATGTGTTTTGCTAAGCCCAGATGCACTCCATCAGTAGCAGGTTCTGTAAGATTAAGCACAGGGAAGGCGTGGATAAAGTTGTGTCCATGTCCCATTCAGCCATGCAGCCTAACTGCATGCCTGGAGACAGGCGTGCTTGGGCCAAAGGCTGAGGCAGATCACATAGAAAATCAAGGGGAAGAAGAAATTTGGCTCATACAGTGGAGTTCACTGCTGAGCTTCCGAGAGACTGAATGCTCATGACACAGTGTCTCAAATGAGAAGCGAGGCAGAGATGTCTTCCTGCAAAGTGGTAGGAGGGATTGTGTCCATCCTTTCCCATTCAACATTCATTCTGAAACCTAATGATGATAGCTGGGGGTGAGGGTGGTGTTTTTGTTCTGATACACCTTTTGAAGGAGCCTGACAATCTCAGATACACGTTGAGGATTCCTGGAGAGGTTTGTCTTGCTATCCCTAGAGCCAGCAAGTGTGAGTACTCTGGGTTCAATGTCCAGCATTGTTGCTGCCTTCTCTCCTGGTAAATTTAGTAGACATAGCTAGGAAAAATCCAGTCCAACTGAGCACCACAGAATGCTAAGACAGAAATCACCGATTAGGACTTTCTGTTCCTGTGGCGGGGTTCCTGCCATGTATTGAGTTTGTTGCAGATTTTAATGCGCTGGTGCATTGGTGCATTGGCTGATTAAAACTCAGGTTCCAGTGAATCCACTTGACCCAGTGATGCAGATCTGCCAATATAACTATTTTTCTCTCCATCATTTACTATTCCAGCAATTTTGAAATGAGATCTATCTTTTAATAGCAACATTTTTTCATTTTCTTCAAATAATTACTAGGGATAGTGAGCAGCACTGGGCTAAGAAGTTTCTGGGGGATCCCATTGAACATCGTCTGAAGATGGAGATGATTTGTTTAGGATTGCCTTTGGCTCTCTTTTGGCTCACCAGCTTTTAATTGATTTAATAAGAGGTACATTAATTCTGGATAGTGCTAATTATTTTAATCAGAATGCCATGTGGGACTGAGTTAAATGCCTCACAGATGCTGAAACCCATGACATAGACACAGCTATCTTTATCAGCTAAACTGGTAATTTCACTAAAAAGCAACACCGAGCTCATTTGACAAGACTTCTCCATGAAGTCATGCTGATGACTATTATTTATACTGCCATCTTTTAAGCCTTTTTCAACTCTGACCCACATGTGCCCATCTGAGAGGGATGAAGGTGCGAGGCAAATGAGACATGGAGGCAGAGGGGACTTGCTGAGTTGTGTCATCTCCAGGCCAGGAGCTACACTGGGTAGTATCAGTCACGTAAAGACCGTTATCTCACTAATCCTTCATGTCAATCTGCTTGACTCCTGGATCAGTGTTAGGCTAGTCAGCCTGTGGTTGCCCAGACTGCTTGTTGTACCCTCTGTAAGCAGTAATGCCTCATGAGCTTTTTGCCTGTCTTCTGGAAGCTCTCCAGTGGTCTCGAGATGTGTGAAAAATCAACCCAAACATTTTGGAAAACTCTTCGGCACATTTCTTTAGTATGCTGAGGTGCAACTTACCAAGTGCTGCTGATTGAAAAATATTCAGTTTTGATAGTGGCTGTTTAACTTTCCCCTAAGTAACTGATGGAATAGAAAGTGTTTCCTTATCACTATGAGATAAGAATACATCATCCTACTAGTTTCTGAATACAAACCTGAAGTATTTATTGAATATTTCTTCTTTTATAAATCATGACTGACAATTTTGAGATTCCTATCTAGCTGTGGAGCTATCCCATTGTTAGGATTTTGTTTGTTCCTGATACATTTAAACAGTTCCTCTTTATTGTTCTTACTGGCTGCAGATTTGTGTGTTGATGCCTTTAATTTCCGATGGTAATTTCCTCACCGCTGATATATGTACACTCACACGGACAGATCCAGATGCAAGTCCAATGTCCAAACTACCAAAGTTTTAATGAATCTGGGCTCCTGATTTTGTCTTGACCCAATTCAAATGAACAGCTATAAAGATTGGGTTAAGGTTTAATTTCTGAATTTCATATCGCTTCTCTCCAATTCCAGAAAAGCTGGCATGTTTCAAAGCCATCTTTTATTCAGTGGCTCTCAGTCTTTGAGAATCAAGATTAGAAAAAAAAGAATCCCATTTGTTTCATTCCTGTGAATCGGGAATGAACTGGTTTGTACTGCGATGAAAATACCTGGGTTGTATTTTGAGTGGTGACTATGGACTTGGCTACAGAGCTAGCTGGTGGATGGGGCTGGTTGTCCTCTGCTCCCCATGCAGGGCTCAAACCTGTTGCAAAACTGGAGACTGCAGAGAGTAGGGAATTGCTGCATGTAGGGAGCACTTTGGTCCAGGCGCTGCTGCAGTGTGTATCCATAGGGGCAGATGGACAGTCACAGAACAGTGGGGAGAAATGAATTCATTGCATCAGGGCTGAGGCTGTGCACGTCACTGCTCTGTCCTGCTGAGCAGTCACTTGCAGCAGCACTCAGTCCTATCCGTGGGGGTAGGGTGGTCAGCCCAAGTGCTGCCCCACTTTGAGTTTGGAGATGGGTGGCAGTGGCCTCTGGAGACACTGGTGGGATGAGTGCGTCTTTCTCATTGCTTCCCTCCCAGCTGCTGGGGAGGTGTGAGACATTTTTCACCCTTCCTGTTGCTGTCTCTGACCTAGTGTGCTGCTGTCTGCTGCAGTTGTGCCCTGGGGGCTTAGAAAATCCCCTCTGGGTAACAGAACATGAATTGTTATTTTTGATTGCAACTGGGTGACCATTTATTGACTCTTCAGCTGGGTAAAGTTATTTAGAAAGTTATGCAGCTGGAAGAATGCTGCAAGCCTGGCTTACAACTCTCCTCTCTTTCCCAGTAATAGACTTTGATTTGCCGTAGTTCATTTCCCTCTGAAGTCTGCTTTTTGTAGATAACATAAAGCACTTGGCATAGTGGTTGATAACTGAATGTATGAAGCATGACATTTTCCTAGATACAGTATGCCACATGAACACTTGTCTTTTGTATCGGAACCCATAAACAAGAGTTGACTGAGGGCAAATAGCTTGCTCAGGTCCTGTGGAGAGGCAGGGAGTGAGTCAGTGCTGAGGGGAGCATGATGTGGTCACAGCTGCTTTGAGGAGGGCATGTGGCAAGAGAAGGCAAAGCCCAAGGGCAAATAATCCCTGTGAGCCAGCTGGTAGCAGGTGAGGAGACTCATGATGTGGATTAAAAAAAAAAAAAAAAAAGAAGTATTTTGGAAACTTAATTTCCTCCTTGCTTGTTTTTCTGTCCAGTGATTAAAATACTGACATGTTTTCCTGTCTCTGGAGCATGGCAATCCACCTCTCCTCCCACCTCCCCCAGACCAGCGAAAAACCTCAGAAACTGGCATTAAGGACTGGGACACTCCTGCTGGGTTTAGACCTTGGCAGCCCTGTGGGGGTAGATGATGGTGCCCATGCCCAGCCATCAAACAAAGCAGTTAACCTCTTGGTTTCTCCCTCACCACCCACAAAGAGAGGCTAAAAATAGTAGGCAGTCTTACAGAGTTCTGGGAAAGAATAAAGTAAGAATAAAGCACTGGGCTGGGTTGCTGGAAAGCAGCACTCTATGCTGTAAGATGGAGCATAATGTATACCAGTGAATATGCAGAACTGTGTAGTATATTTTAAAAGTAATGAAGCTTCACACCTTCAGCTTTGCTATTAAAGCATTGCTGAGAGCTAGATTCACACTGCTGTGCTGCTGAGAGTTAGTAAGGGTGTGTATGAAAGGAGGGAAGACGACTGCCCTTCTCCTTCACAGGTCTCAAGGTTTTACACCAGCTGCCTGGCTCCAACCAACACAGGACTTACGCAGAAAGGTAAAGGAGAGAGAAGCTGGTCATGTAATGAAAGGCAGCTAGAAGAGTATGGGAAGTACACAGCTCTGGTGAGTTAAATTGAAGATACATGGGGTTGAATTTTTTGAGCCTCCTTTCCTAAACTGTGTGTGCAAGCTGCAGACAGGCAAGTGTAGGCCAGAGACAGCTCAAAGAAATGCTGACTTGCTCATGAAAATGCAGATTTTACAGTTGTGTGTGTAAGAACTTTCACATAGCAAGTAAGAAGCTGTGAAATGCTTCCCTTGATGCAGACTGAGCTTCTTTGGTTCAGACTCAGTTGTGAGGGAAAGTAATCCAGTTACTGATTTTGAATGAGAATCAGGCATCTGTTTGCATCGAGTTTTTGCATTCTGTTTCAGCCATACATTTATGAGCTATCCAGAGGCACGGGAACTGAAAGCGAAGAAAATATTTGTGGGATTCCACAGAGACGGAAGCAGCCACTGGTTTGCACGTGTGAATTTTGACAGTGCATTTTGATGGCTTAGAATGAAAGCCTAGTGCTTGCTCATAATGAAAGTTGAACCTAAAACTGGTCATATCCAAATTCCCAATGCCCAGCAAACTGGGGTGTGAGGGCTTAAGGCAGAAGAGAGGGGCTACACCAGGTAAAGATGCTGTATATTTATTTTAGTGCTTAGAGTTGATTAGAGTTGGGTGAAAATGATTAGCTGAAAGGATTCTGAGTAAACCAATTTAAAAATGTAATTATGAAGGACTCAAGATAGTGTTTGTGTGAGTGTGTATAATTATGTTTCTTGCCCGTGTGCACTGTACTCAGTGATTTTGTTCTGCAGCGAGTGGAAGGGCGAGGAAGGGATGTGCAGGGGAATAGCTGCATGGGGAGCAGCTGCTGTTGAAAGGCAGCTTGTGCTGGGTTTCTCCTGTGATCTGGAGGTGATCTGGAGGTGCTCAAGGTAGCACTGAGCTGGGTATCGAACCCAGTGTAGCCATAGAAATGTGTAGTTGTGTTTCAGCTGCTCAGAACTGGGAACAAAGCTGGGCAGGTGATTGCAGTGAGCTCCTTGCTGCTCTCTTGGGATTCTCCTAGCCTGTGCCACAGTGAGCTTGTACAAAACCAGCTCAAGGTTGCCATGCAAACTGTGGCATATCTTGGGATGAGACCACTGACATTCTGGCTCGTGGCATTTCAGGGTTGCTCATATCACCCCTGTGACCAGCAGCCGAGAATAAGCCTGATCTGGTCAGCAAGTTATTGCAGCCTAGCTCATGTCCATGCTGTTGGGAGTGAAGTCAGTCTGGGATGGGCTTGCTGCATCCACACTGTTTGCTCTGGAATGAGCTGAGTCTGTGCAGAGTGGGTGTAGGAGTGAGGGGACTTGTCCCCCTTGGCTATGGTTGGCTCTCCTGTCATATGCTGGCCTGGGGCTGGAGCCTGGAGTGAGCAGACCAGCACAGCGCTGATGCTGCGCACATCCATGAGCCATGCAGGACAAGCCACACACATGGTCTGGAGGCACCTTTTTGAGGCTGTTGCATCTGGGCTTTCCTCCAGATGTTTTTCTTCTGTACTATCACATTACTGAAGGCACAAAAGGTCAGGAAATGTTCCTAGAATTCTTACATTAAACAGGGAATGCAGTGAGGAAGAGAAAGGAGAGAAGAAATTGTTGGAGGAAGGTGGGCTATGACAATTAAGGGGGCAAAGTCAGGAGTACTAAAAGGCATTTTATCATCAGTGGTGAAGGGTGATTTTTTGTGGGACTTAATACCCAATGAATGTGTGCCTAAGTTAGGTAGTGAACTGTGCACGGAGGCACATTTAGGACAGAAAGTGAAAGGACATGCTCTGGCTGACTCACACATTCATCCACAGCGTGAGAGCGATCCCTTTTGTAAGACACAGCCCCAGTTGGGCAGCAGCTGTGCTGCACGTGACTCTTGCCTTCATCTGACATGGGAACAGAGGGCAGGAAGAGCCTCCTGGGATAGCGTGCTCAATCTCTCTTATTTCATCCTGTAATTCCTGATCAAGCATAATCTTAAAAAATAAAAAAGCAGTGTTATGCCCATGTTGTTTCATCATTTTGTTATGCTCTCTGTATGTCTGCTTTCTGTTACTGCCTTAATTGGATTGTTAGCTGCTTGGGGCAGCCATGGTCTTGTGCTCTCATCATTTGCTCTGGTGGGCCAGTATCATGTAGACTATCACATCAGCACTTCAGACACATCCGCTGGCATTTTTGGACATGGGCTGCAAGATAGAGATGTTCCACTGGGACAGGCACATTTCCACAGCAGGAAATCTATGTTTCTGTTTTGTCCTTTGGTCAGTAGGTGCTGGTGTGTGTCAGCTAATCCTTTTCCTACTTAATCATTCAGTCAGCACCAATGTGTTCCTTTGAGTAATGGCCTAAAGACCAGAACTTCTAGCCAAACCTTGCGTTTTTCTAAAACCACAAATCAAACTTGAAAAATAGGTGCAATAAGAAATAAAGCTTCCCAGTGAAGAGAAAGGAATATTTCAGCTGCTGTCATCTTAACTTTTAATACCTTCTTGCAGGAAAGAACTGTTTTTGGAAGATGGCAAGGGAAATGAAAAGGGGTAGCAGTGCCTACAGCTGATAACACTGACCTGTTTTCTTGGCACTCCTCCAAATGCAAGGCCAGCTCTGCTTGAAATATAGGTGATTCATCACCTGAATTGCAAGCAAATAGTGTGGTGCAGAAGCACAGTCATATTATTTCAATAACCTGAGTTTTAGCTATTCCACTTTAAAAACTAATGAAGCAAATAATGTTGTGACACAGATGTAGGCAGTGAAAATGTGTCAGAGAAAGGCAATTAACCTCTGTACTAATAAAGTCTGTCAAATTAGTAAAATATTTTTTATATATTATAATAGCTAATCAGAAATATATAGGCCATGAGTATTCAGTGCCACAAGCCTGTGGAATCTTTTATACCTTTGAAATCTAGATGTAAAACTTCATCAGGGAAAAGCGGGAGGTTTTTGATATTTTTTTTAGCACAGGTGTAAACGGCTAAAAAGTCACAGGGTGACTTTTGCTGGGATGGGTTGTGGATTTCTCAGGACACGTTGGCGTTGTGTCCCCCCCTCCCCGCAACTAAGGTTGGGCTTTTATTTCCACATATGTAAGACATCCCTTAATCACTTACTGGCTATATTATCAGCGCTCTGCTGGACATTCATGGGGCATTCTGAGCTGAGACATGATTGATTAAAAACCAAAGCAAAATAGATTCTGTAATCCAGCTACCTGGCTGGAGAAATGGGACTATCTGAGATGTATTCCTGGCACAGGAGAAGGTTCTCTTCAGTCTATGTTCTCTCTCAGTCATGATTTCTCCCACTGAGAGATGGCAGGCAGATCATGTTGAATGTGAATCAAGGCTAGGTAAGTTAAATCCAGGTTTGATTCTTTGCTAAGGTGTGTAAAAGTTATTGTGGACAAAACTGACTGCTCCTATAGGAGAAACATTAATACATTAATGTTGTAGGCATTGTGGTGCTATAACCATCACTTAGCTGCTTTGTGTTGGATTTTGATCAACTTAGTCTATTGATGAACATCACATCTGGAGTTCTGTTGCACTGTAATATCACCAAACTTGCTGGGCACTCCGACAGTGACAGTACAAATACACTGAAAAACAGCTTGACCTTGTGTATATCTTTTAGGATACACAGTAGTAAAACATGTATCCTGTTTGCAAATACTCAGACCAATGCATTAAGGCATTACAAGGTTAAAGCTCTTTATTACTCCAACAACAGTCACCTGCCATCTTTTCTCTTAGAGTTAAATGTTTACAGTGTTGTCTCATATTCACAGACTTACACAGCCATAGCTCGTGCTGTTATGTATGTGATAAAACCAAAATTTTATCAAAGCCTTTTGTATCTTGTGTCCTGTCTCTATACCTACAGCAGTGTTACTGTTAAAGATGTTAAATCATATTCAAATATTAATAATTAACAACAAACGCCTCATATAAGTTATTGCTATTGAAGGGCATGTGCTGCTGATCATGGCCTCCATCCTTGTGCTCCCCCACATGTACCCTCTTACCTTTCCTGGCACAAAGGACCTTGCGTGTGCCTTCTGTGGTTCTTACTATGGCCAAGGCTTCTTGGATGGTGCTGACGTGCAATCCGGGTGTGGACCTGAATGATGGCCTTTCCTGTGGACAGACAGCCTTTAACTGTTTCTCTTTGCATACATAAGTCTCTCTGGATTCCAGTTGAGCCAGTTTGTGTGACTTTGACTAACCAAGCAAATGATCTGTTCATCCCCATGACCTCCTACCGGGGTGCATGTCATGTCTTGCATAGTATATGGGAATGCTGTTAGTGTTGTGTCCAAGTGATAGTTCCTGGTGCAGGCAGCTTTTGTCATTGAGCGGGCTCATGTTAAATTGCGTTCACAGAGTCATAGAATCATAGAATGGCTTGGATTGGAAGGCACGTTAAAGATCATCAAGTTCCACCCCCCTGCTATCAGCAGCAACACCTTTGAATAAATCAGGTTGCTTAGAGTCCTCTCTAACCTGGCCTTGAACACTTGCAGGGGTGGGGCATCTATAACTTTTCCAGGCAGTCTGCTCCTGTGCCTCACTACCCTCACGGTAAAGAATTTCTTCCTAATATCTAATCTAAAACTACTCTCTTTACGTTTGAAGACATTCCCCCTTGTTCTGTCACTACATGCCCGCTTAAATAGCCCTTCTCCATCTTTCTTGTACGCTCCTTCCAGGTACTGGAAGGCCACAGTTAGGTCATCCTGAACCTTTCCCTTCTCCAGGCTGCACAATGCCAATAATCTAAGTCTTTCCTCTTANAGCAGGGCTGCTGTGGATCTGTTCATCCCCCAGCCTGGGTTGATACCTGGGGTTGCCCTGACCCAGGTTCACTACCTTGTACTTGGTGGTGTTAAACCTCATGAGAGTCCCATGGGCTCAATTCTTGAGCTTGTCTGGGTCCCTCTGGATGGCATCCTGTCCTTCAGGTGTGTCAACAGCAACATTCAGCTTGGTGTCATCTGCAGATTTGCTAAGTGTGTACTCAATCCCTTTGTTTATGTCTTTAATGAAGATATTAAAAACACGGGTCCCAGCATGGACCCCTGAGGACACCGCTGGTCACTGATGTCCGTTGGGACTCTGAGCTGTTGACCACAATCCTCTGAATGTGAGTGTCCAACCACTTTCTTATCCATCTAACAGTCTACCCAGAGAATCCATAACTCTCCAATTTAGAGAGAAGGATGTTGGGGGGGGACCGTGTAAGGCTTCACAGAAGTTGAGATAAATGACATCTGTAGCTCTTCCCTTGTCCACGGATGCAGTCATTCCATCACAGAAGGTCAGGCAGGGCTTCCCCGTGGTGCAGCTGTGCTGGCTGTCTTGAATTCCCTCCCTGTCCTTCGTGCGCCTTAGCATAACTTCTTGAGGGCTGTGTTCCATGATCTTCCCAAACACAGATGTGAGGCTGAGGGGCCGGTATTTCCCAGCGTCCCAGGTATTCAAAGGCTTAAACTACAAAATGTGAAGTTTGACTGAACTTCATAAAAAGAAATGGCAGAAATCATGTTATTTTAATCACGAGTGAGTTGTTGCCTTTGAATTTGTTGTAATTAAACATCAGGTCAGATTAACTACTCAAAGGGTCTTTCTTTTTTCACCAAGTCTTAAAGTAATGAATAGTTTAATAAGTTTTGAATTCTTTTAAACAGCTATTTATTTCTTGGAAAAACAGCTTTTTGTACTTTTTAAATTACACAGTGAAAATTATATTAAAAATTATTTTTTTTTACTTCTTATCTATATTTTAAGAAGCTTTGAAAGGATTAATTAAGCATCCAAACTGCCTGCTGAGGTATGTAAATGTTACTATCTCCACTTTTCTGATGGGGAATCTGAAGCTCAGTGCTGTGTAAAGCCTGAATACACCACGTCTCCATTTCAGAAAAAGACAAGGAGGATCAGCACCTGCCAGGGAGCAATAAATAGATTAACACAATCAGGTGAGAGTGGCTTTCCCAAGGTCAGACTATAATGTCATGGGCAGACAGTTGCAGGCATTTGAGTTAATGAGTTACTGATGGTGACCTGGACTGTGAAAACTCACAGGATACGTGCTTCTGCTCACAAGTGATGTACATGACAGTACAGATTTCCCTGGAACAGTGTTTGTGGGACATTAAGATAGCTTTGCCATGGCTCAGTCTGATTATCTAAGCCACCACAGCATTTTGATATCTGATGGTCCTGTGTCCCTATGTCAAAGTCCTCCCCCACCCCCCCTGTGGTGTGATCTGTAGATATTCCAAGATCTCCTCTGCTGATCCAGTCATGGGAAAAGGAGCTAAAATAGCCAGTTTGGCTCTGCTTGTTGTCAGAAGTATCTGTGGACTTTGATGATTTCCACACCTTAAATCTGAAACATTTTCTTATTCTCAAGGAAGTTCTTCACTTAAAAAACTCCTCCGTCAAATCCAGCCTTCCTGTTGGTTTAGTAGTTTTTACCAAAAGTGGCGGAATCTACCATTCATCTGTATTTAATGATAAGCTCCTACAGGAACCATCATTCATCTGTAGGTTGAGAACAGCCCTTCATCTTGCAATCTTTCTGCTTTCTCTTCACCTGTATCCCAGTCCTCATCAACAGTTTCCCCATGGGAATTGTTATATTAAAAATGTAATGACAGAATTGCTGTTTTGTGCAGGACTGTTCAGGAAAATGATGAATGCTGTGCAGATGTGTGTATTGAAACCTCTGTATCTCTAGGAAATATACTGCTGTGTTTTCATATGTTTCTCTCTAAAGCTGTAATTAACAACAGTCAGCAGAATGCTTGAAAGGGTTAAAGGAAAATAGATTTGAGGAAATACTCAAAGCCATGTGTAGGTGCTGCACATTCAGTGTTGCAGTTGCATGTGTGCTTGCAAAAAACGCAATGGGAAGTGTGTCAATTGCCTCTCTTTGCAGATGGATGTAAGTCTGTGTAAGCAAGATTCTGGTTACCACATAATTAGCCCACGAGGTTCTGTCCTAATCCCCCAGTTTCTGTTTGTAACCCTGCAGTGATCTGTCATGTGGCAAAGGACAAAGCATTTAACTTCTCCAGGTCAGTGCCATCAACAAATCAGGGTGGTCACACCTCTGGTGCCGAGTACAAAGCTCAGTGTTAGTCACAATGTTATCTTCCTTTCTGTTTGGGTATCTGCTCTGTCCAGTTTGAGATCTTGGAGCTTATCTACAACATGTGTTGCATGAACACCTGATAGATTGTCTGAGGCTCTGTAATGAATATTTCCCTTTTTTTGCTTCTGCTGAAAGTTGTCAGGTTCTTACACAAGTCCATGGAATAAATTTCAGTAAAATGTATGACCTACCAGAAACCTGGGTACTTTGCTAAGATACATTTCTTCAGCTCTGCCTTCAGTACTGAAAGTACAGATAATAGCAGGCATCAATAACCATATTATAAAAAAGTTATGTATAATATATGAAAGTATAAATACATTATATAGCTATTTTCAAACAGCAAACTGAATATATTCATATTTATTTTCATCTATGAAGGTTTCTCCATGGGAGGAGAAGAGAAAAAAAGAAAGATCAACATGTGACAGATGCACATCAGGGAAGTGGGTTGTCACACTGCAGAGAGGTGTTGAGATATCATGATGGGCATGCTACATAGACCTGAGCAGAACAAAACACTCTCTTAGGAAAATTGAGCAGACGTAGAAATCATTAACTGACTTAGTGAGAAATGGTCCTGAGGTGAACTGCAATTTTTAAATAAAATGCAACATGGAGAAGTCTCTGTGAAACAGGTGTTAGAGTTTCAAGTTGAACTTTTTACATTTGTCCCTAAAGGCAGATCTGTTAAGTTTTTCCTTTGTGAGAGTATAGGCTTCAGGGGAATCACCTGTACCACAGCGGTGTCCTTTGCTTTTAGAAATGGAGTTGCAATCTGCTGCCCGTGCTGCTCTGAACTGACCTTTGAGTCTGCTCCTGCAATCCAGTATCTGCTTTCTGAGCCTAAGCTGTAAGTCACAGGCTTTGCAGCAGTCTCCCCAGAGAGCTTTGAGGCAGTTCATCAAAGCAGGTGGAAGGAAGAGTATGTTGTAATAGATCTTTCATTCTTGCATGTGAGTAACGAGGAGGAACAAAACATGCTGTCTGTGGACATAATTGTTCTTTAGAAACCAATCATACCAGGACTATAAATACAAGCAATGTATTACAGGTGCTACACACAGCTTTAAATATTCTTCTTTGGTGCTAGAGTGTGTGTATTGGTGTGATTTTGTTGTGGATGGAGAGAAATACTGTCTTTTGTTTTTGTGACAGCTCAAATACTGTTCTAAACAAATTACTTTCAGGACATTTCAAACGTTTTTATTGTTTGAGCAGCTCAATTCAAACAATTAGTTTGTGTTCAATTTCCTAGGTAAGTTAATAAGCTTTTTAGAGTACTTCATGATTACAGTTTAACTGGTGTCTCAGAATTTATGCTTCTGTTCTGTTTGCTCAGCATTAACATTGCTCATTCACTAATCAAGCACTTACTTCCTAAAGTGGCCCCTTCCCCTTCTCAGTAGTTGCACTCCATTCCCCCTTGAAGCTTCACTTTCCTGGTAGCTTTTGTGTGTTCTGAAGAATATGTACCTCTACCTGGGATAAATTATTCCTTGCTGGGCCTATTCCAACAGCATCCGAGAACTTACAGACACCGTTCGGAAATGAGTATGAAGTTGAAGCTAGCAGCTCTGCTGCCCAGGAGATTGAGTTGCTGTCATATTGCATCTGACTTGCATCAGATCAGAGTTTAGGATTTGGGTGATTTGTTCTTCAGATTAATGTCAATCTGTTTTAAATTAAAACACCCTGGGGCAAATCCTTTGCTATGATCAATGAACTGTCTGGCTGCAGTCAACCAGCATTACAACAGACATGAATTTGGCCTCCTGGTTTGTTGCCTCATCCCCTACATCACTTTCCTTATGTGGTTCAGACATCCAGCCTTTGATCCTATAAATTGTTGACCGTCTTCCACTGAAATCAGTGAGAATGGAGGGTACTTCAGTGTTCAACACCTTGTTGGTTTGGGCACAAGAAATGGACCACATATCTGCTCTAGCTAAAATGTAGTTATGGTATATCTCTGAGTGGGCAATCTGCTTCGCACCTGTTTTACTACAGGAACAAAAGGCACGGGAAGTGTTTGGAAAATGAGGAACACACCTGTGTGTGAGAGTATAACAAAGCATCTTTATATATAATCATTTGCTATAAGTCATTTCAGAGTTGACAAGCTGTTTTTCAACTTCGTGTCACCACTGCCTGATGCATCTAATTAGTCCTGTTCTCCAGCTGACAAATATCAGCTGCTCTTCCTAAAACATGGTTTCTCCCTTAAGTGCATCCCTCTGGCAAAGTTAAATATTAATTATCCTTTTTTTTAATTTTATGATTATTCATGTGTGCTAATGTCACTACACAATGAATGGGTAAGTCAATACCACAAAATATTAAAAGCATTGTTTCTAAACCTCTGCAGCAGCCAAGATGTGCAGAGCCATTCTGGAAATGAATGAGGCTGTGGTGGCTGGGCTGTGCCGTGCCACCAGTCACGCATGTCAGTGGTGAGACTCAGAGATCTGTGGTTGTGGGATGTGGGCCTGGATGTGGGAAATCTACCCCCTCTTCCCAGCTCAGATGCTGGCCTGTTTTACAACTGCACAAGTCACAGGACTTTTTACTCTGCATACTGAAATTGCAGGGCACAGAATAGCATGAATGCTGAGGCATCCAGGTACCTCTGCAGGTCTGAGCTGTGTAGACTGGTACTTTTGCTGAGTATTTTGGTGGTGCTAGTCTGCTGGAGTTTCTTGCCTTCCTTTGTGTGCTGGCCATCTTTGTGTGCTTGTCCTCAGGAAGATCCATATCCATGCCTTGTGAAACAGTCTCAAAAACAGACATTGAGAAGGAAGATATGTTGTAATCATGTTTCCTGAGACCAGTTATACCAGCTGCACCCAGCCTATGACACCCTTAGTTGTTCCCACAAAAATGAAATTTCCCATCTTGCCCACTTGGCTGCTGCACTGACATGAAGGCTAGTGCATGCTCTTTTGTTCTGGAGGAGATTTTGTATTTGTTCTGTCCAGAAAGTTTTGCAGCTGGCCCCATGCAAGGGCTGATGTAGCTCTGCGAGCCCTTATCCTTTGTGCCTTTCAAAGCATTGTGGGCAACTTTGAAGCTGTTCCCTTCCTCAGACTGCACTTCAGAGTATGCAGGCTCCCTTTTATCTGTGTCTTTTGCTCACTGCAGCTCGATCCTTCCAGCTCTCCATGTGGATCAGAAAGATGCTGAAATACAGGAGGATCTCCTGTAGCTGTTCCTTTTTCCAGTTTCTCACCATACCATTGACCTGACTTTCTGACCTAGCTTCTTTGTGAGTGTTTTCTAGCATGACTAGCATTTTCCTACCCACATCACACAACCCAGCATGTCTGCAGCCCAGGGTGCTAGACGTGTCTTCCCTCCCTTTCTGTAGCCACTGAAGTAGTTGGAGTTTGATTGACTCACCAAGCCAGTCCAAAGGGACTGAAGTAGCAACTGACACTTGTTAGAGCTTGGGCTAACACGTTTGCAATGTGCAATATCCTAGAGCAGTATGTTTTAGAAGCCCAAAGTATTTGTGGATATATTAGTTGTAAAGATAAAAATTAATAACATTTGTTTGCATTGTGAATGTCCTGTTTAGGAAACGGAGTGCAAATGGGGCTGCATACCTGCCACGTGTTTAGATCATGGTTTTATTACATGAAAATTTGCACATCTCTCTTGTCTTATTAAGTGTCGGTCACCTGATGGAGATTTTGAAGAATGCTGGCTTTTTTTGCCTGATAGATACCTGCTAAAGATCCAACTCCCAGCCAAAAGAAACTAAGGTGTGTAGGATCAATGTGAACATGAAAGCTTCCACACTGGCTGTCATGGAGGATATCCAATCATTGTAATTATTTCCAAGTAATTTAGCATATCTCTAATTATAATATGAGGTCATCTTGATGCAAAATAATGTCTAATTAGACACAATCCCTTTTCAGATACTCATGATAGATTCCAGAGAAAAACCTTTTGGCTCCTCTTATTGTGAGCTTTTAATTCTTAATTTATGATTTTTTTTTTGTAATTAATTTTTTGAGCAAACAGGTCAAATCAATCTATTTGAGTTAATTAGCATTTCTTCCTTGGTTTCCTAGTCTCTCTCTCTGTTACTCCTCTTCTTCTTCACCTTATTTGAATATTACTGTAATTTATTCACATTTGTTTGCAGCTAGCGCATAATGATTTCAAGCCATGGGCAAGCAAGAGTCTGCAGCACAGGAAAGGCTGAAGCTTTGGGAAGGAAGGAAGAAAGGAAGGAAGGAAGGTCTGCAGAAAGTTTGTGTTGGTCACCTTCATTTAGTTGCAAACACCAAATAGCATCATGGCTGATAAGGGCAGCAGCAGAGTTAAGCAGAACTCTGGGGTTGAGGTGGGAGAGGGTAGCAGAGCAATGGAAGGAACCACAGAAAGGGAAGATGATAAGCACCCAAGCAGGAAAACTGACTGATCTGCATTTGCTAAAACCCATTTCAAGCTGAACATTGTTTCACCTGGATACTTTATAAAGAAGTCCCTCTGAGATCAGTTTTGCAAAGAACACCTAGGCTACATTCACAGAAATCTATCTCATCTTTATTAGTCAGTGTTTATCCAGCCACTTGCTTTTTTCAGTGTTTATATACCTCTGTTGTTTTACCTAATGCAGATGTATGCTATGGTCTGCAGCAGGCAGATTTCTGCTCTAGTGCATGCTTGCCCTTTCTTCCCTTGGACTTGTGAATCTTTTGAGCTGTGAGAAGCAATGCTGTCCAGTGGTTTGAGCTGTAGGCTGAGTGCCAGCAATTCCTGATGTTGTCTCATCCTGGTTCCTTTTGTTGCTGATTTTAGGAGCTCTCTAAACACAGACACAGAGTCTAGTTTAGAAAGGAGACATTGTTTATTCTGTGCAGGGTGAAAGGTGGAGGTTTCCACAAATCAAGCATACCAAGGGGTAAAAAGTTACGTCTTTTATACAGTAAAATTTACATGAACCTTCCTATCTAATACATATTCTCTGACTACCTAATGCATATCTGTTTGTGTGACATAATCTTATGCAATGCTTGAAACACAAAGTACTTTTTTTTATTAAGCAACTTCTATTGTAGAAGTTATCTGACGACATTAGTTGCATTTACAAAAGTTGAGAAAATGACATCAATTCCTTTTGTAGAAGTTATCTGACGACATCAGTTACGTTTACAAAAGTTAAGAAAATTCAGCCTGGGGACAGATAATTTAGCTTGAAGACACCAGTTTCCTAACTTGTTCTGTAATTTTTGCATGTGTCAAGCAGTGGAAACTTTTTTCAGGACAGTGGTGTCATAGTGTCATGGAAAAGTGACAAGAAAGCTGTGATTTTCATGTGGCCTGTGATGTGAGACACTTCAGTTTTGTTTGGAACGGAAGGGCTCAAAAAACAAAGAAATCCTAAATTACCAGGTGATTTTGTCCTCTTGTTTACCATCTGTTTCTCTGTAAAAGATGCATAACAATGCTTATATATCTAACTCCCTTGGATGTTACAAAAATTATTTCGTGTTTGTAATGCTCTTTGAAAATAGAAATCAATAAGTAGCACTAACTTAATCAGAAATTGTTTTTCTTTTAAACGGGATCTTTATCTTTCCTATAACTTGTCTCTGCTGGTCTCAGCTTGTACTTAATGTATTTGGAATGGAATCCAATAGGAGAAGCTTAGATTCAGGGGCAGAATGACCATGAGAGAAGAGGAGGGTTTTTAAGGTAGTAGATTGCTGCTTGGAGATGCAATCTACAATTTCAGTTTGAGGGCCACATCAAGGTGAAATAGTGCTCTGGCCTAATAGATGCAGTCATGTAATTTTCTGCTCAATTAAAAATCAGCCCAGACAATGCATGAAGACTGAGGGGAGATTAAATAGACTCTACAGAAATGTCTCAGGGAGCAAAAGAACACAAAAAAGCTGAGTTTGCTATGTTGGAGTGGTTGGGGCAGTCCTAGTAAGAGGCAGCGCCTGTCCTGGCAAGTTCTCTGTGCTGAATGAATTGTGGTATTCAAGATTGCTTCTACATTAGTGAATAAAATAGACCAGGGAACTACTCACTGGCCACAAGGCCAGCTGGAGAGTCACTGCTTTTGAACATAAATTCTTTTCCTCTCCCACCCTAACAAGGTGGCCCATCCAAACTGTGTATTGGGAATGGTCGCTGGTTATTGCTGAAAGTGTCCAGGCATTGTGTGAGAGAGAGCTGGTTGCCTGCAACAAGTCTGTGCCAAGGACAGCACTGACAGTCGAGCAGTGGGTGATGCTGTGCCAGTGCTTGGGCCCATGCCCTGGCCCTTTTTGTTTGCCTAGTGCAGTAGCCCATATGCCTCTGACTCTTGGCCGCTTCCTACTGTTCCTGCAGCCCTTCCTGGAATTCTTGGCTTGGATTTTTGTTTTATTTGTTTGTCTCAGAACAGCATTGCCAGGATCTGAGCTGCCTTCTGGAGTAGGTCAGATCACCCAGCCCATCACTGGCTGCTCAATGAGCAGAGGGAGACGCGCAGTCCTTGGGCACCGTGGGAAGTGCAGGGCTGACTGCTTGGCTGGACGGTGTGTGAAGAGTAAAAGGGTCAGTGCCCTGCCTCGATACACATACACACACACACACACACTCTTGTGCTGGTACAGACCATCATGTGGATGCATTCACAGGGCAGTTCTCCAAGCTGTCACTTCCTACTCATAGCCAGGCTCCTAGGCTGCAATAACTTTGAAACAAAGAAGTGGATCTCAGCTAATAAAATACCTTCTGTATGCAGAAGGCAATAGAAGTTTGGTAATGATATAGCTTTGAAAAGTGGGATGGAAAATGATTGTGAAACCTAAGTAACTTTCTCTAGAAGAACTAATTTCTTTTAATTTGCAAACTGAGAGAGTGTCATGTTTGTAGGTTTCTATGTGTAGTTACACATACAAGTGCATTTATTTGACAAAACACGGAGAATGGGATGATGATCTAAAATAAGAGGCTCACTCAGATGACTGGAATTTAATTTGTCAGCAAGTAAAAGTCATAGCAATGAATAGAAGACATAAAATTACTTTATCAAATTTCCTGCATAGATCTTGTCTTACAGAAGGAACAACGTACAGCATATCAAACCAACTCAAAATATTATAATAATGTAAAATGACAGTCACTTTTAGCATATGGCAGAAAGAAATAAAAAAACCCAAACAAAACCCATTGCTTTCTAGAAAAGTGCAGATTGTATCAGTCATGTTTAAGCTCTCCCAGTTCCCATGAAGTATGAGGAGAGGTCTGAGTGTACAACCTTCTTGTCTTCCTAGAAAGAAAGGCTTTTCAGGTACTGCAAATTATCAGGTCACACTTGTAAATGAGGCATATACTTAACTGATCTCCAGGACTGGGCTGTCTTTTGTCATAGAAGCTGAAGTCAAGTTTTACATTATCCCAAACCAGCCTTCAAATAACAACATTTGTTGTATGGCAGCTTTTGTTCTTTAGGAGAAAGATGTTCACCTTGATGCAAAAAAAGGGAAATTTTTAGTCTTGCTAGCTCCTCAGAAAGGTTCTCTTCAGAAAGGAGACATCACAAGATGAGGCCAAAACATTTTAAAGACTTTGACAAGTTCTTTTCAAGCTTTGGGGGACTTCTAAATCATTGTGAAATTCGTAGACTCCTTCTCTTCTGCCTGTGACGAAATATGCTATGATCCATGTTGATAGTAGCAACTGAGAGAGATGATCAGAAGTCTAGCAGAAATCTAGCAATTTTTAATTCCTTGTATTTTTTAAATGAGAGAATAAATTTAAGGGGACAAATAAGAGCCTGAGAAATTTATTAAATGCAAACTGAGTTGGAATGAGTATGATTTCTCCTACTGAGACAACTAAAATGCAGAAACCCATCTAGAAGCTAGGAACAAGGGTTGGGCTATGGAAAAATAGAAACCAGCATTCCTTGGCCAAGAAAACAGATGTTAATCATGAAATGATTGTAGACTCAAGAAGCATTATTCCTCTGCAAGTGTATGCCCTCTAATTCACCTGAAAGATTCTTATCTGTTTTCCCTCCTAAAGTGTGCATATATATCTAGATTACTCCTACAGATTATTTTGCTTTCTTTCATGCTTCTAAACCTATGTTTTGCTATTGTAAGGAGGCTTTTCGCTTGTGCTTGCAAGTTGCTGTGGATACTGTCCCAAAGTAGACCTGCTGGCTGTATCCAGACTGAAGTTCAGGCATAGAGATGGTTATGATCATCATATTGGAGACACAAACCCAAGCTGAGGATAGCCAGTGGCAGAGCACTGTTACTGGGGGCATCTGCTTTATTTCGCTGGAGTACTTCTGTGACATCCTTGCAGCGCTGTCTGAAGCCTTCGTGCTGCACTGTGTGTGGGGCAAAGAAGAGGAAGGTGGCATTAAGCTGTGAACTATGCAGTGCCCAAAGTCCAAGGCTTAACAACCCCTCTCCCTGTCCAGCCCCACTTCTACATGAGAAGTGTCTCCAGTTCTTTTATACCTGAAATTTTCATAGGTTAATTTGTATTTGCTTTGGACATCAGAAAACCAGCTAAAACAGTGACTGTGCTTCTCTAAAGGTGTTCTTTTGAGTCTATCCCTTAGTGCTGGCTCTACCCCTCTGAAGCCAAAGATTGAGAAGGAAGGAAGGTGCCAGGAATCTGGCTGGCTTTAACTCTCCTTGAAAGTGCTGGTTGAGTGATCCTTCGCCAGATCTTGTAAGATGTTACAGCTGGTCGTCCAGTGAGTACAGCGGAAATCTCTGATGATCACAGAAGAAAGGTTAAGGCACACGGAGTGAAATTCTAAGGAACTCTTTGGGCCTGATGATGAGAGTAGGTGGAAAGCCAGGGGCCTTCCTGAGGCCCACCCTGCTTCTCTGGCACGAAGAACAGGTGACTAAGGAAAGGAGCTGGAGAGAGAGAAGGCACAAAGATCCTTTTCATCCCCGTCTGCCTTTTTTTCCTTTTGGATATACCTTGAGGGGACAGGGTCTTCTTCTTCTCAAGAACATGTCATACAATGAACTGTTGTACATTGCTTAGGATGACCAAAGACAGGAATGGTTTCTTCTGTTTGAAACCTAAGAGAAGTCTTTTAAGAACATCTTTTTTAAATAAAGTCATGGAAAAATAGTCTTTTGATACAAATGGCTTAGGTGCTTGTGTTATAGCCACTTTTCTATGACAGTACTGTGTGTGATACAGTTCACATGGTTGCCAACCCTTCCCCTCTGTTTTTTAATATTTTTAAAGCAATTTCAAGTGTGCCTAATTCCAAAAATATTAATACAAATTACATTAAAAGATGTTTCTGGTGCTTCTATTTAGACTGTTCTTGGCAGAGGGCTGGGGAGTTCAGCTAGTGCTGCCCAGGCTTGCCAAAGGAGCTAAGCAGCAGGTCCCCCCTTCTCCTCCCTCTACCACCAAGAGGGGAAAAAATTTCTGTTGAGCCCTAGATAAGCTTTGAAAATGCTAACAGAAAGAGGTGGAATATGGTCTAGAAGCCAGATGTGGTGGAGAGAGAGAGGAAAAGATCTGGACTGTCATGAAATGGTAGAGGGGAAGGGATTTATCACAGGATGGTAGGAAGGGCTGTAGAGGGGATTAAAAACAGGCAAGTGAACATTACTGGAAGTTGATGATATTACAAGGGAAAT
The DNA here is from genome assembly GCA_013397755.1 of Cnemophilus loriae. Taxonomy (NCBI): domain Eukaryota; kingdom Metazoa; phylum Chordata; class Aves; order Passeriformes; family Corvidae; genus Cnemophilus; species Cnemophilus loriae. The sequence goes on along the minus strand of VZTF01006238.1, from coordinate 2,065,937 downwards.
AGCTACTTGCTGCTGGCTGTGTAGGAGGCCTGTCAGACATGGGGAAGTAAAAGCATAGTGGTTACCTCAACATGACTTTTTCTTTTTTTTTTTTCCTTCTCTTAATGGCATCTGGTCCTGTGTTGCATCTGGGCATGATATTTAGTGACCTACCTATATGTGACACATTTGCTGTAGGCAGTGTTGGTTGCTGCAGCTGGCAGGGACAGGAAAGCTTGCAGAGGGGAGTTCTGGAGCACGAAGAGCCAGTTTTGTCCAAGCCCTGAAAAGCTCCAAGCTGAGTACATCAGTGTCGGAACCAGAAGTGTCCTACTGGTGATTTAAGCTGTGTGTTTCAATGTTCCAGCTTGAACTTTAGCTCTTGGGAGCCACCGTACTGAAAAGAAAATGTGTATTTGATTATAAGTGGAAAGGAATGCCTGGGCCATCTTCAGCTGTTTGAAAAAAAAAAGAAGGATTTGGTTTGGCCATTTTGTTCCACAGAAAAATGGGGCACAGGGAAGGAGGGGGAATTCCTGCCCTCTCCAGCTCTGTAGCAGCAACCTGGAGACAACCTGAAATTGCTGTGCCCATGCAAATGCCACTACCTGAGCCTAGGCTTGGCCACATTCAGTGTTGGCTAACTGCTGAGTTTTTCCTTTATAAAGAACCCTATCTAAAAGGCCACAAGTCATTTCAAAAGTAAGGGAAGAGACCTAAGTTATGCCTTTCTGGTTCAGAGAAAGGGGGATAACTGAGTGGATCTGGGCTGGGATGTAACTGGCATGTAGCAAAGGCATTCTCTGGGATGAAGCCCAGCTATGGCTCCTTGATTCTCTGCTGCATCCTCAGCGTGGGCTGGATCAGCTCTTGCACACCAGGACAGGTGGATAGCTGCCAAAGGAGAGTAGCCAGAATGAGGTGTGAGGCAAGCAGTACCCTTCTACAGCCTACCTGAAACCACAGGAGGCTACACTGACTGCATGAGCCATGGGGATCAGCCCCATTCCTGGGCAATCTCTAGAAAGTAGTGAGCCAGCCCTAGACCCTCAGTACTGCAGGAGCTCACCAGGATGTACATTCAGGCTCTACTGGAGCAGCCAGTTTCGTAGAGCTTTTACTGTAATCTCATCAGGCTGTGACCCATATTTGGGATTGCTCAGATCCTTTCTATCCTTTCTTTGGCACTTGAGTGTTGTTTTCCTGGTACTAATGCTCTGCTCTTTTCTTTAGATCCCAGCTGGCATTTGCTTCATGTGGACAAAGCACAGAAACTTTTTCAAGTCCATTTCAGAATATCAGATGCCCTTAAATGTTTGAAAGGACTTATCAGTGACTTTGGAAGAGCATTTGAAACCCACTGCCAAATTAATGGGTCAGCTAAATAGTAAGTGGACCTTTTTTACTGCTGTGCGTCACAGACCCCCTTCTGTTTCACTGGGCTAGAGTTTTATTGCATGAAAAGGGATTGGACTGGATAAACTAGCATTCTTTCCTGAGGACCTAGCACAGCACGATAATCACACAGTATTGTAGGCAACAGAGTGAATAGGAGCAATTGTATCCAATACCTGAGTTATTGGAACATGCCTGCCTGCTCATGTGAGCCAGGAGAGAAAGATTGTTTTTCCTTTCTGAAGAGGGAAAATTGGAGGGAAGCTGTGCCAGAACCTTTCCAGGTTTAGAGAAGTGGAGGAAACACCTGCTACGCCATCAGCATTCTTGTTAACAGCGACTGCATGAGTGACAGAATCTGTCCTTTCCGGGGATGATTCAGACTCAGAAGACTCTTGGTAGTGATGACACAAATGCCTGGTAGCTCCTGAAAGCAGAACTAATGAGCAGTGCCACTCACTTAGCGTATGGTTTGACAACAGATGCACATGTTGGTAATTAAGTATTTGGCTGCATTACATTATTTTATTTTTGGATTTCTCAAACACACACCCATTGCAATCTCTAGACACATTTGCATGATTTAAAAGCCCTAAACTTATAACAAACAGAAAAATCAGCATAGGAAAACTATACCCCACTTTTCAGAAGGGCTCAATAGCACACAGGCCTTCCTGTGCACCCCAAGCCTAGGAAATGTAGGCTCTGTATGGCAAAACTGCACTCAGGGAATAATCCCAGGGATTTCTTCCATATTGAGCAGAGCTGTGTCTGTGGTTTCAGATCAAATCAGTACACAAGTCTTGCACCAGGGTTTTATTCTACTGTATCATGACAGCCATCACTCCTTGTGACCCAGCAAAGCCTTGGAATGGCTTTGAACTTCATGAACTTCACAAATACCTGAATGCAATTATACCTTGCAGTGCTTAGGGAGCAGCCTCAAATACTTCATCTTGAAAGAGATCTTCTGGAATGTCTTATTCTGTCCTTGCATGCCAGCAGTTATTTATGTCTACGTGTTAATGCTGACCTCAGCTACAAGCTGCAAAATATGTATATAGTGGTGCTTGCTGGGGCATCTTGCTCCCAAATTGTACACCTTTGCTAACTCAGTCTAGGTACTTATTAAAACTCTCCCTTGGAGCCCAGGAGGCATTGCCCTATGTGTCAGATATACTGGAGGAACAGTTACCCGAGAAATTATGGAAATTATGTTCTCATCCCACTCTACCCAGGTTTCTGTCATGGGTTGTTGAGGAGGAATTAGAATGCATCATAAGGGAATGATGGAGAAACATATGATGACTGGGGAGGTCACCAGGTCCAGGAATAATGCATGGCATTAGGGTTTTTCCTGCACATTATGTTACAGGATAATAGTTTCCTTTTGTGTGAAAGTTAGGAGCTAAGCCAACTACATTGAACTTCAGTTTGTTTTGAGATTCTGAAAGCAGCAGAACTAGTCAGAGGACCTGTTCTTTATCCTGGCATTAGTAATGGTGTGCAGCAGGGTCCAAGATCTACTGGAATATCCTTGTAAAACCACCTGTAAAGTTGCTAAATATTTTGAGTCTTGCCTAGAAATTCTCAACCTTGTTTTACAATTCAAGGAAATTCCAAGAATTTGTCACCACTGCCTTCCAAAAGCATAGCTGGTCACAGACTGTGCCATCTTTTCTTGAAAAGATAAAGTAAAATCTCAAAAATCAAAAATTTGGTTACCTCTCTATATTTGTAAGCCTGGTTCTAGAGCTAAAATTGCAAGATGCCTGTGCAAAGACACTATTTGACTGACTGAGAGGTGTCTCTGTGTATCTTTCTGTGTTCCTATTCACTGTCTGGAAAGTCTGCCTGTGTAACCAGAAAAAGACTACGGGTTAGGCTGATGTAGATGTTAGCTATACTTAATGAAAAAAAGAGTTCCAGTCAGTGCTGACACTGAGAAGGACATTTAGAATTTTGAAGGAGAAAGACAGAAACGAGAACACTAAGAAAGATGTGACCAGGCAGCTCTACCTACAAACCATAACCCTCCAGGGCAATCTCAGGTTTCTGCTGTGTACCAGCATACAAAACAGATTACATGCTAACCTAGACTGCAAGCATGAGAGTATTGGAAAGCTGCTGCAGGTGTTTGATGGTAAACAGTGTTTATAGCTGCCAGGATGGAAACATTAATGCGTGAGTGAGTGCAAGTGGAGGGCAGGCCTCAAACTTTCACCCCATTAACTTCACATTTCGGTTTTGCTTTGTGGAGTACTAGCTCCCTGTGAGTTCAGACTGCTGGTGAAGCTACTATGTGATTTTACTTGAGCATGTCCTGTGTTCAAATTTGAAATGCCAGAATCACCTGAGAAGTAGTGGGCTAATTTATCACAGGAGCAAAAATATACAATGGAGACTGAATGGAAGAGGATGAGTTCTGACAGGCATGCCTTTACTTTTTCAAGCAAGTATTTTTGCTTGGGTGGGTGGTGCATTAGTTATATATACAACTCATGCTTTTAGCTACAGCAAAATGTGAGAAGACATAATAATAGCTCTTCACGCTAAGGCTTCCTCTTTTTTTTTCTTTTTTTCTTTTTTCTTTTTCAGTTCAGTTAGTTTGAGAGTTTAGATTATTCTCTTTCTGAGAACTGAGGGAAGTATTTTTAATACTTCTCAGTCTGAGAGGTGGCTGGGCTGCCCTTAACCTAAGATGAAAATAGCAGTACGTTTGCTAGGGAGTTGGGCCAGAAGGTTGGACTTCTAGTGCAAGGCTCCTGATTATTGCCTCGCAGTGGTTCCCAGACAGTTAGGAAGATTTAAAAAAAAAAAAAATCCATCCAAAATAAAAGGCAAATTCACCTTTGAAGACTTGGTGTGTGTGAAGGGCTAAATATGCTTTACTAGTATTTTTTTTTCCCATAGGGAAAAAAAGTAGTAGTAGTATAACCAAAAGAGAAATGTGTTTACTAAATTTTTGCTCTACACACAAGTAGTTGACAATTGCCCAGAATGAAACTGCAGCATGGGAAGGATTCATGAGCCTGTTGGTGTCCTTCATCAGGGCTGCATCAGGGCTGTGTACAGGCTGGGGTGGACAGTGAGGAGACAAGAGGTGTTTACCACAGCCCCAACACACCCACTGCTGCTGTGTTTTGTGGGTTGGGTGGGTGTTAAGGAAGGAGGTGAAAGAGCTTGTTCAAGTGATCTTGTGCAAGAGACTAAGGGACAAGCCTGTCTCCTCGGGGTAAAACTTTCCCCTGTGCTTTGTCTTTTGGAAAATGCAGTTCTTAACTTCCACCTGTGGCACTCTGGAGTAAAAAGTACAAGAACGTAAAATGGCTAGTCCGGTTCTGTCTTTTGACAATGGTCAATCTGATGCCTAGAGAAGGGTATACAGGGCAAAAGCAGGAACATTTCCTTATCAGTTTCCTGCCTTCCTAAACCACTGAAGTCTCTGTCTAGTACCCAGATGGATATCTGTCTTGTTAATTTGTGTAACTGCATCTTGAAATCATGAACTATTTACAATGTTCTTTGGCGACAAACTCCTCCGTTTCATTACCAGTTCTGTTGAGAAGAACCTCTCCTTGCTTTGGTTCTGTCTCCTCATTCCTATTTTGTGACTCTCATTCTCAGTGACCATTTCTTATTCCCCTTCCTATGTCACTTTTTGTAAGAATCCTACTCCTTCAGTTTCTATACCAGGAAATGAGAACATCTATACCTCCATCATGTGTGTCCCTTTGCATGTTCAGTGGAGGCTGTGGTATGGGGCTGGAAAGGGTCTTTCCAGCTGGGATTTCTTCAGTATAGGCTTAAGGTGGCATCATCCCTGACTGCAGAGCAGCCGTGTAGGCACTTCTCTTCCTCATCTCCGAGGGAAATGGGCAGTCAGGTTGGCTGAGGTATGTCTGACCTCAGGGAAAAGTGAAGAAGTCATCCTCCTTGGCTTAATACATGAAAAAGAGGTGCAGGAATGAGGGAGCACAGAGTGGGAACCATGCATCCTGCTCACTGCAGAAGACTCAATAGGTCTGTAAAATCATCCTATTAATAAAAATACAGCTTTTCTAAATCCTGGGAAGGTACAAGCACTTTAGAAACCTAAAACAGTTTAACCCTAACACAGTGTAAAAAATCTTGAATGGAATGAGGTAGAACTGATGAGAGTTCATGGGGTCTGCAAAGCTTCATCCATGCACAGAGTCCTCCCTCCTCTGAGCCGCCCCTGGATCTTTCTGGGCAGCTGAGTGTGTTGAGGAGTGGAGAGTGCAAGCAGGTGTTTCCACACTGCACAGTCTGACAGCATTTGAAAATCAGAATGCCCAACTTTACTTTTTTTCTCCTTAAAAAAAAAAGGCAGATGCTTTAAAAAGCAGACACTTCTTCTTTAATTTGTAGCTCTTAATTCATTTATAAACTACATGTACTTCATGAGTGATTATGCTAACGTACTTAAGACTATTTAAACTCTTGCACTGATTAGCCCAACTATTAATTGTACAAATAAGATGTTATCTTCAGAATGTGTCTAGCAAAGTTCCATAATCTCAAATATGTTACTTTATTGAATGCAACTATTGGCTTTACAGAATTCAGCCACTTACACTTTAATTTTTAACATTCTGTTTTGTATTGTATTCATGTATTCCGTACTGGTATGGTGGGACTAGGCTGGTGGAACACATTTAATGGCAATAATAGGCAGTTAAATTTATATTTCATCCTGTCTCCAGGCAAAAGAATTTGTGGGGTCACACTCACCTCATGCATGCAGAGGAGCAAGTGGGCTGTAACCCCTCTGAGGCAGGTGGGATGCACTGGCTCTGTGCCGTGAATTAGCACACCATAGCCCTGGCCCTAGTTCCTGCTCTGAGGTCTGCCAGGTGCTGCGGAGCTGCAGGCAAATCACTTAGCCCAGAGAGTCTGGTTTTCCCCATCTGAATGGTGTAATGATGCTCAGCTACCTTCCACACTCGCTGCTAAGTGCTCTCTGAGTCATAGGCATTGTTATTTAAGGTATCTGGAAAGATGATTTCTATGGGCAGCTTTGTGCTGAAGTTGTCTGAGGCCATTTCTGGGCAGATTCCCCTGGGGCTGCCATGCTGTTGGTGTCATCATCTAGTGTCATTTCTTGATTAAATGATCCAAGGGGGTAAAGAGAAATGAGGGTCCGTGCTCCCTCCATAGTGGTCTGAAAGCGCAAGGTGTTTTGGGTGATCTGCCTGATATAGAAAACTTGTTGCCAGCTTGCAGAAGGTCTTCTGCCTGCAGAGTCCCAGGATGGGATTCTGCTGGGGGGTCAGGGCTCTGGCCTTTTGGTTTGGAGAAGGATCAAACCTCTTTTGCTGTCTTTGAGGCAAAATGACAGAGCTCTTTGACATTTTTGTTGGTATATCTTTTTAAAATCTGTCTTAAGATGAATTTAAATTACAAAGGTTTTTGGTTTTCTGTTGCTATATGACCCTGGCATGCTGTGAAGTCAGGAGGGAACGTTCTTTTGGGAGGGGGTACAGGACAGAGTGGCTTGTTCCTTGACTGGCCTGCCAGCATACCAGCCACACTGGCTGTGGTACCAGGGCCACGCATCCCCCAGGCCCTGGAGAAAGCTGAGAAGGACAGGTGGTAATGAGAATGGGCACTTCTAATCCCTTGTGCCCTGGTGTTTGTCTGGGCTAGTTCTTCCTCTGTGAGCTGAGCATTCTCAGCAGCAGCCATTAGAAACAGCTAACTGAGCACTGGGCTTTGAGTGAAATAACAGTGAAGGTCAGATAGTGGAAGTGGAAAAAAAGGTCTGAGATAGATATCTGTATATCTAACATTGTAAAACTACTTTAAAAAAATGTTCTGTGGATGGAACACATGGAAAAAACTGTGCTACTTTGCTAAAATGTGATGTTCAGAGACTAGTTTGCTCAAAGGGGCAACTGCTTATACACATGTAGCCCCATCAAGCAGAACCTCTGCACCCGCCCGTTGGGAATAGTGACACCTGTGCAAGCGGGTGCTGACTTTTGCATACTCAGAAGCTGCTTTTAGGGTGGATGAGTGCAGGCACTCCTCCCTGAACATCTGCAGGTGCGGCTGCATGCAAAGAGACAAAGGGAAGTTGAAAGGAGGCAATCGTATGTGCCCTTCATGGCAAAAAGTCATGAGTCACACTTAAAAATACTGTAAGATTCCGTGTTTTCAGGCTTTTCTCTGCAACCATGAAGGCCAGAGTTTCAAGGACAGACCTCCAGGAAAGAGGACAAGGAGCCCAGCAAAATGTGGGAGCTGACAGCCCTGAAACTTTGCCCCCAAGTGTCTCAAAACAGCTGCAGCTGAACTGCCCACAGCATAAATTCAGTGTCATGCTCTGTGTCACCACTGAAGTGGAAACCAGGAGACCCTCTGGCTGTCCTTGTAAGAACAGTGAGAGAAGCAAAAGGCTGCATAACTTGTGGCAATGCAACTCCCACAAGAATGGCAGCACCAATGCAGGGATGTTGCACAGCACCACAGCTTCCTCTGTACACGTGTGCGAGCGCAGCCTAAAAATGAGTGTGTATATTATCTGCTTTGAGATAAGGCATATCAAGGTCAAGCTAGATGCAAAAGGCTTAAACATCCATCTCACTGCAAAATGGTTAACAGTTGCATTCTCGTATTTATGTATTTACTGTCACAAGAGAGTGCTTTTTATCCGAAGTATAGAGATGTACGGAAGGTATGTTGGTTCTTAGGACGGATTATAGCTCTAACCGAAACCAGCTAAACCATTAGCACAAAACCATGCTGCTTTTTCTTCCATGCCGTTAATTAGGGGAGTTAAAAATCTTCCCTACTTTCTTATTAAGAAAGGAGTACTAAGATTTGCACTTGTATGGATTTCTCAGAAATTTTTTATGGTCCTGAGAGCAGTATTGCAGGGAAATTTACAACAGAAAAGCAGATAGAGGCATCAAAAAAAAGAAAGATGAGTAAGAAGAGTACCTAGTCTATGATTTAATTGGAATCAGTGGGAATTGTGCCATTTGCCTTTGGTGGCAGCAGAATCAAAGCTGAAACACCAGCTGTAGTTTATTTTAGACTGCTGCCTGTCTGAGATTAGATTTCAGATATCTCCACAGGGTTCTTTTTTCTTTTAACTACCTACAATTTATGGTGGCAATACATATTCTAAATGTCTTCCTCTACCTGAGGATCAGCTGAGCCTGTAAGGTCTGTAGGTGAAACAAGCCCTTTGCCTTTTTATTCCAGGGGATGAGTCTGCCACGTGTGAGTCTAAGGAAGAGGGTATTGCACTGCAGGGAGACGTGCCTTGGGACAAGGCCTCCAGTGCTGCATGAGTGCAAAAGTGAGAGATTCGAGCAAGTTATGCTACTCAGCACTTCTCAAGTAGATTTATGGGAAGTAGAGGCCAGCTAAGTAGACTGGAGATTGAGCAGCCTGAGGAGTGAAAGTCTCAGCAGGCTGATGACTGAGCTCTAGGTATAAGGAACTGGTGCGAAAGATGGAGTGGAAGAGCCTGATGTTGCCAAATAAATCCATAACCTCTTGGAAAGTGCTGTACTGTTGTGTAACAGAGCACAGGGGGAAATCTCCTCCTGTAGGGGAGAAGGAAAAATTAAGGCCTGAAGTCAAAGAAAAACTTGCAGAAGACAACAGGGAAATGGTATTCATCTTGAATAGATGTAACAATCTGTGTAATGCTAACACTTGTATTTGTGTAGCAGTACTCTTTTGGCTGGTAAATGTGTATGATTATCTTTGGGTGATGAATGAAAGATAGTAGTCACTTAGTCTTTGAGAACAAACAAAATAGTTGCTGAGGTGTCAGATCTTCTGCAGGCCCTACCTGCTCTTTGATAGTGGTTAGTGGGCAGAGATCTCTGCAGGAGGTTTAGACAATCAGACAGGAAGAAGCTAGTGGTGAGCACTTGAGACAACAGGTGACCTAAAAAATTGATAGCTTTGATGTTGGAGGAAGAAGGAAAATTTTAGAAAACAAAATCCTAGAAAAAACTCATGAATGTTGGCTGAGGGGAGATATCTAAGGGGCCAGGACAGAAAAGTAGCTGCATTCTCATGGAGGTATATGTGGTAACTATGTGCTTTGTAACAACTAGTCAGGAATCACTAAAAAAAAAGAGGTGAAGTGCACATTAGAGAAAAAGTTGTGGTTTGCAGAGCTTTAAAGTTTCTTGGATTGCTCTTCTATGGGTCATTTTGCCTTACAGGTTTCTGAGGTAAAGTGTCACGACTGTATTTTCTCCCTATTCGTTTTTATCTGATCAGAGGAGAGAAATATCAGACATGAAATAGGCACTCAACTCTGCTCCAGTCCTTTCAATGGCTGGGATCAAGTCTTTATACTTCAAAGGAACAATGAAAATCCCCACACTCTTCCACTTATAAACTGTCTTCCACCCCTGTGTGTTACTGAAGGTCCCCAGAGCAGACACTATCTTACATTATAATAGAAAACAACCAATAGGCAATTCTCTCTGCTAGAGCAATGAGACCTGAAGAGCTGATATAACCTCCTATAAGCAAAGACAAATGATGACTGAGATGTTTCTACCCCAGTAAGTTGTACAACATGTGCTCTGCTGTCCTTGGGTCTGATTCTGTATTTCTTGAAAGTTCCAATGTGCAAATGATATTTAGAGGAGTTTCGAGCATGTCAGGAATGTAGCTGGGGCTCAAGTAAAAGGTGTTAGCAAATTATTGCCTGAAGCACAAAGGCCACCTGGACTTGTCACTGCAAAGTTTCCAGTGGCAGTAACCAAACGAGGTTTTGTTGAGTTACTCTGAGTAGGAAAGATATTTTTGCTTTGCTAAAGAAACTAGAATTTGTGGAGCTAAATATTGATGAGATCCTTCAAAACTAAAACAAGAGTAACCTACCTCTATCAACTGTTTGAGTAATATCATACTGGAGTTAAAAAACCAAACTCGAACAAAACCCCAAACAAACCAAAGCAAAACACATTGCATCAATTTTCAATTTGTTAACATTATTTGAGTGTTACAAGCTTTCTGCACCTCTCTGAGCCAGAAGTAAATAGATGGGGTCCATCCCTAAGTTATTTTTCCTAGGGTCTCATTCCTCATTTCAGTGTGATTGCATTGTGTTGAAAATGCTTTGAGTGGACATGTACATTCAGATACTCTTACTAAAAAAAGAGAGCAATTAGCAGAATAAGGGACCAAATTATTTACATTATCGGTTGTTCAGCTTAAAAATTCAGTTTCTTTTTAACAGGTTTTCTCTGCATGTTTTCATGAAGGATAATTTTTGGAGGAAAGTTGCTGAGAAGGGAAAATTGTTCAGGAACAAGGCAGATCTCTACAAAGTGAAATTTACCTGTTCATTGGGAACCCAGAGCCTGAGAGTAGATTCTGACATATGTGTGAGCTCAGAAGTAAACTCAAAGGAGGTTTATTAATGTGGGTGGCATGATTGGCATGAAATGGAAATAGTACCTAACATTTATAAAGTATTACTAATCTGATTAAATTAAACAATTTTAATGTAATGGTTCAAACAGAAAACATCATTTTTAAAGGTAGGAAATGAGGCTTATTAAGGCTTAATGACACACACAGGGTCACACCATGAGTTTGAGGGATAAGCGGTTGAATTAGAAGACCTGACTTCCATTATAATGCTCTACATTAGGTGACAATGCATAACAGAAAGAATGAATGATAATAAAATAAGACAGATGGTGAATGAAAGGAAACATGCATAAGTGTTTGAAATAAATATATGTACTGGGCAAGAATGAAACTGGTAATTGAAACCTTTGCTCACTTTAAAATACAATTAAATGTATTTGCTTGCAGTGCATTTGGAATAATAGGCTACTGAAAGGGATGATGTGGCCTATGAGAGAAAGTGAAAGCATTTACTGAGGGTGTTGCTAAAAGCTATATTTTTACCTCCATTTTCAGGAAAGAATAAGTGAACAGATGGTAGAAATTTCCCAAGGGAGAAAAGAGAATTACTAGAGAAGATCAGGATCAGACCTGCACAGGTGATCATGGAATCGAAATGCCTGAAAACTCAATTTCTCAAGGTCGATATAACCCATGCTTAGGTAACCAGCTTCTCTGAATTCTGAGGCAACTGGGACAACATGAGAAAGCTGGGAGGTGCTGGAGGACTGGCAAGAGTGTGCAGTGTCTGTGATGACCTAGAGAGAATCCAAGTACATCAGAGTCTTGTCAGCTGCATAGTTTCTATTTAATTTGTGTTTCTACATCACACTCATTCCTGGAGTATCTGAGCATCTTCAGTAAAAACAGCCAGTATCTTTGCTCTCTCAGCTTCTCCTCCCAGGAGAGCCAGTGTTTCTTGGAGGGGCTTGTTTTAGTAGAATCTTTTTGTTGGTATTAATGTGTGTATTGTAGAATATTTGTTGCAACAGGATGAACTGAGAGAGGTGTCTTGTGCCTGAACTGGAAAATAGTAGGTTAGGGCGGAGACTGTTTCTCAGTAGCAGTTGCTCCTGGACTAGGCCTAGTTAGACTGGAATTGCTGGAGTTTTAACAAAATAAGGGCAGGAATACCTCTTTCCATGCACAGCTGTTGACGTTATGTCCAGCTGATTTGTGCCTGCTTTCTCTCTGCTTCGGTGATAGAGACTGTTTTCAAACATGACCGTCAGACTCCAGCTGCACAGAGCAATGCAGCTTTGTTCCAGTCCCACTCTAACAACCAGATTTTGTGAGATGTCCTGTTCCTAATGCCAGAGGAGCTAAATGCCTAAACATCTTTAAAATCTGTGTTGACTTTATTACAGTTTTGTCCAGTATATCCCTGTGCTTTTGCATCATTTAGGTAAGTACTGTAGTATGAAAAGAAGAAATATCCACATGGAGGAGGCTGGAAAACCTGAAGAGGAGTACAGTGAGAGAGCCTAAATAGTGTGATTTGATTATCCATAGTCAGCATGATTGCCTGAGACATACTGTGTTTACCAAAGAGAATTTTTGTTTTGACTTCTCTGAGGAAATGGAAAGAATTTTGGTGGATTGATATTGGGATTAAAATTAAATTTACAAATCCTATGGAATAAGTGGATCTTATAAATGTAACACAGGATGATCAAGCTTATTCAGTGCTGAAGAGCAGGTTTCTAGTTTTAGGGAGCCTCTTCCAGACCAGCATCCAGAGTGTTACATTCAGAACAGATCCTTTTGCTCTCATCTTAGTGGTTGTCTTAAGAGACTTGCCAAGGAAGGCATGAACTCCAGGAGTTGCTCAGAAAGTGCTTAATTTCCCATCTTCTAGGTAATGGCGCTTCCTATTATATCAAATCCTTTTGTCTGGTGACTACTGAACCAATGCTGGCCTTGACAATCATCTTGCTGGATCCTGGTTGGACTGCTCTGGAAGAGTTAATGGCCAAAGTAAGGACAATTTTGGGACAACTAAGAAAAAGATAGATGATATTTTGGGCTGGAACTAACAAGTTACTAGCACTGACCCGTGAAGTGTGTTAGAGACACATAGACACTCCTAGATTTCATATAGCCTCACTTCTGTCTCTCAGAATTAGTGATTTTCTTTAACAAAGAGCATTTTTTCTGGCATTAAGCAAACACTTGGAATTTCTGTTGTCCCTTACTCTTATGTTGTTACTAAGCCTAACTTGTAAATATTTGGGATATATATACAGCATATTACCCTCATTTAAAAGGTGCAAGTACTGATGCAAAAAGTCACTTGCCCTGCAAGTATGCCTGCTGTTGCCTGCAATAAATACCTTGTTGAGGGAAAGAATAGGTGGAGAAGAGGTCATGCATGGCTGATGTGGATGTTGAAGCTAAGTTTGTGCCTGATACAGTACAGATATTGTTCAGTACTTATCTTCCCTATGAAAATATTACTGTTGTAACAGTACCAACATATCCATGTGTGTTAGTTGTCTCTCATTCAAGCACCAGCTGGGCTAGTTTGTTCTACCCTGTCACATGTTGTAAGTCATCCACCTGTGTTCTGCACAGGTGTCAGCCCTCCCTGTGATCACACTGCTGATGCTTCTGACCTGACCCGTGTGCATTTCGCTAATGTACCTCACTAGACAGTGCTTCTGGATGAAGCTTTGCCCAAAGGCACTCCCACACTCATGGCAAGGTGGGGGAATTGGGCCCAGCTGTGAGCAGTGTGATAGGGAAGGCTCACAAGGCTGGGAGTGGCCTTTGCAAGTTTTGCCTTGCACTTGAGAAGCTCCTTCCTGCCACCACATTGCTCACCACGCTTAGTGGTTTAGTGCCACCATTTGCACGGGCCTCCCCCTTCCCGGCAGCACTGGGGTGGTAAATTTGTGCTCACACAGCGTCTCAGTCCAGATCAGAGGTGTAGCTCGCTTGTAGGATGCAGGTGGTGGGAGTGGGAGTGTGCAGCCGCTCGCAGTCGCGCTGGGTGACAGCTAACCAAGGCGGCTTCCTCCTCCCACGCACCGGGCCCAGCACAGGGCTTTTTTCCTGTTCTCGCCTGCTGTCAAGATGTGCAGCGGGCTCTCGGTCGGAGCGGGTGGGATGAGGTCACGTCCTCTGTACCGTGTCAGAATGGGAGTGATGAGCATCTCCCATTCTGCATCTCAGCACATGAGGAGTCAGCTTCCAGAGAGGTTGGTGGCACTGGCAGCTCCAGGTGTGCTGTCACCCTCTGAGGAGGAAGTTCCCTTTGTTCAGACTTATTTCTTACACCAAATACTGATCAAAGTTATATGTTGGTTTATACCAGCACCAAATTTGGCCCTGAGATTTTTATCCTTCAGTTGTTTAAACCATACTTTTATGAATGATCAGTGTGAAGTGGGCTATGAAGAAGAAAATTAATTCTATCTCAGTTCCGTGTTCAGTATTTTGTGTACTTTAAATCAGCTATATATAAAATGGTCAACCTCTTTCCCATCCCATGGCAGGACTTTAGTTTCTTCTTGAGTAGATATGGTGTCTGGCTTAATGTGAGCTGAGGCTGGGTGAGTAGACCTGGTTATTGTATTTGCTTGTGTGGTAATTGAGATTGATACACACTGAAATTTCAGCAAGAGCCAAATTAAATTTAATTCTATTGCAGTCCAAGGTGCTTCTTTGTATGCTCCCCAGAACAGTGGTTCATGACTGGGACTCCTCAGAGTACTGGTAATAAAACTAATAAAGCTACAGTTGCTAATTAGTGAAGGTGTGTTGTTTGAATTGGGGTTTACAAGAAAAGGTCCTTGTCACAACACCACATCTCTTGCCTACCCTTTCAAGGAAATCTTAAAGACTTTTTCTTTTTTCTTTCTTTTTTTTCTCTTTTTTTTTTTCCTCTCTGAAGTCTCTGTTCTTTTTATACCTGCACCATTGTGTATGATGAGCATCAAGTATGCAACTCTTTCCAATCTGCAAACTTCTACTATGGATAGAGTACCAGAAGGGATAATAAATAGAAACAGAATTTTTTTTTTTGGGACACAATTTGCGTGTTATGCTTCTGGATCCTAAAGAGAAGGAAGTGTACTTGATGTTAAAATTGTCTTCATGGCTCCAGTTTTCTCAGCTCTGCACCACCTGCCTCTAACCAAACTGTCCAATTACAGGAAACAGTTGTTTTCTTGCTTTCTGTTAAGTGCAGAAGTTTATTCATTAAAGGACTTTTTACCAAATGTTGCTTTTAACAAAACCAATTCCATAATTTGTTTGAAAATAATATGCTGATGTTTATGTCCGGTATGCATGTTAGAATTCAAACATATGGTCACCAGGACCCATAGAAGGTCATTTACAAAATTGTAATATTTATCTTAACTGATTGCAGGGTTTGAAAATCTCTATTGTATTGGGAGAAACTCAGTGGACATTAATAGTTTCACAATTGTTGTGGTAAGCTGAGAATCAGGCCCTGACCTATAATTATCACTTACATGAAGAGCACAGATAATACAGAAGGGAAATTGGTCTCCCTAGATATGCTTCCTTAATGTGAGACAATTACTTCAGGCTGTTTCTGAGCTACAAATCTCCCAGGTGAAGTCTTGCTGGAGTAGAATAAAGTAGAATAAAAAACCAGAGTAAGGGGATCCAGCTTTGGTTAACAATGCTTTCCTTGCAAAACTGGATCTCAAACCAAACTATAACCTTAACATGCTCAGTCAGCCCTCCAAAATTACTTGAGATCACATGCAAATACACAACATCCACTCTCATTTTAGCAATGGTGTTTTGGTGTTTACATGTCTTCACCTAACAACTACTTTTTGTCTGCAAAGAAACAAATTGATAAGGAAAATATTAACAATATACTCTACAATTTAGGAGCTTACTAATTATATTATAAATATTTGATTGCCTCAGAAACTTTGTATGAAACAAAATAGACTAAATAAGAGTGCAATGATCCTGCTTAGGAGGCCTGTAAAAAAAGACATATAATATACTGTAAAATTTCCTTGAGAAGCATTAGGCAGTTATTGGAAACTACTGAACAGAGGAAACATGAGGAGCTACTATTCACTGTCTCATAACAAGAGAAGATGGGGGTTATTCTATGACACTGACAGTCGATAAATGCAAAACAGATAGTTGAGTGACTCATAGGCATTAACCAGTAAGCCTTCAGCATGTGGAATTAATTTCCATAGGAAATCTATATTAAACTGCAGCACAATTAGCAGCATTGCTACAACCATGTTGAGAGGGGTGATGTACTAAAACCTACTTTTTGTTTCCAAAATGTGTTTAATGTGCGTCTGTGTGTCTGTGTACTCATATACAACTGGCAGCTATGTTAACTGGATCAATAGATTGCTAGATCCCCTGTTAGCTGAATCAGTGAGGAGGTATTTGGTATATACCTGAAAAAGCTTTGGAAATTTGATACAATGCCCTACATGAGAATTTCTTTTGTCCTTATAACTGTCCTTGTCTATGCCTTTTTTTCCCTCTCCCATATTTTCCATTTTTTTTGCCTTTTAAATCAGGATCGAGAACAATGCTGGAGATTTTCATGTTGGCTGGCTTGTACTGTTTAGCAACTTTTTGTTTGTGTGTTGAAGGAAGGGTTGGGGAATATATCATTTTATTCCTGTTATTTCTGATTATTTCTGAGATTGCTTTAGGTGCATGTGGCTGGTTGATCTTGCTGCATTTATGTGGATAATGGAGTGGTATATAAGATAAGAACAAAAATTCGGTAACTGTAGAACAAATCTCCATTGATTCCAAGGGAGAATAAAAGAGAAGAGTAACCTAACACAAAGCAAATGTTGCTTGCAGTGCAGTAAAACCCAGACAAAATCTGAAATGCTCCATAAAAAGGGGGACAGCACGTTTACCAATTGTTATTCCTATGACATGGATCATTGTTTTGTATTATTGTGTAACCTGTAATTTATTACAGTGCCCATCATAGGAACATCCATTCTTCATGTGATAGATGCATATATATTTTATATGTTAGCCAAACAGGATGAACAAATACAGCCTGACCTCTGGAGCAAAGAGAAGCCAAGCTAGTACCCTGACTGACAAGTGCACAGGTCTAGTGGAAAATAGATATGGAGAGGTGCAATTCCCAGCACTCTTAACATTGCAGTTTGTACCTTTATCTGTTTTTAAAAGGAGATACAAGGTTTTGTCCTAAGTCTTGGGCACTGCAGAGAAGAGGATTTGAAGAACACAGGAGGTTCAGGAAATTGGAGTGTTGCCTAAATGTTCTTTATATGCCTGAAAATGAATGTAAGTATGTACGTTCTGTATGTTCCAGGTATGTAGGTCTGTATGGAGTTTTTACAGCCATAAGAAGCTGGAGTGGTGGATATGAAGGTACTGGGGAAAGAGTAAGGTTAGTGAGTTGCAGTGCAAGGATGAGGGGTATGGGTATAGAAGATATCCTCACATAGTGGAAATGCTGGGAATTACCAGAAAAAAAGTATACAGTGATAATTCCATCATTGTAAAACCTTGTCCCTTGTTATAAATTGGCCCTGTTTTTCCTGCTGAAACAGGGAAAAGTTGTCCTCCAATTTCCACGTTTCCTTTCATATATTCCACTTGACTTGTTGTCCACTGTTTGTGTCTTGCTTGAAACATGGTCATCCTGCCAGGTGTGTACATGCACAAGTCTGCATGCACAGAGGGACACTGCCAGCCCAGCCCTGCCCCAGTGACCTGATGGTCTCTGTGTGTTTGAGAGCATAGTCCAGATCAGGAAACAAAAAAGACACAGTATGCTTAAGGAAAGAAGGAAGGATAAAAGCAGAATTTCAAAGCACTGGAGATTCTGCAGGTCCCATAGTGACACTGCCCACCTGGAAACATGTGCTGCAAATCCTGCATGTCCGCTGGCCATTCAGCCCTTCCCTGTGTCATGGTGGGCAGCGGGCAATGTGCAAGCTGAGGCAGGGAACAGTGAAAGCCTCAGACTGCTGTCAGGACTCCCTGAAGGGGAAGGAAAACTCTTCACATCAGAAAAAGCTTTTCTCTAGGATTTCTGCTATTTCCAGTTGTTTCAGGTCCTGGTGCACAAACCTTCCAGTGTGCTGCACTGGAAGGATCTAAAGTACACAGGTCTACTTAGGCAGAAGGAGTATACATATTACGATGGTTTCACACCAGCTCACTCTGGGATTGTCCCTGGGCAATAGATTTTTTGTTTGGAAGACAGAGGCACGCATGAATCACCCAGATATCATCTTTGCTTCCTGCTCTTCACACTCTATCTTATTGCATATTTCCCACATTTGTCACTAACCATAATCATAGTTTGGTATGGGTCTTGCGACTTATTTAGCCCGGCAGAAATAAAGGCCTTTAGTTTAAATATGCATGTCTAACTTTTCACAGAGGAAGAAAATGGTTAAGAAAAAGACTTTTAACATATATGTCACATTACTTATTTATATAAGAATGTCCATCATCCTGCAAGAACTGGCCTAGAGTCCGGCAAGTCCAACAGCCAACAGGTGCCCCCAGATGGCTTCAGAAAAAGATGCAAGAAACATGACCTTTGAGGCAGTGCAGAGCATGGGCTGGATTATCACCGTGTTACCAAAGTTTGGCTGTGTGATTTTAATGGGGTAATGGCCACGCTACCACTGCCCATTACACCACTCTGGAAGAGGCTGTCAAAGAAAGCAGAGAGTCTCCTTAGGAACAATTGGTCAGCCATCCCTGTAGCAATTCCTTTGTGGGTCAGAATTGCGTTTGGGTTTGTGTTTAACTGTATGGGTTAAAAATGTAATGAACAAATTTAGCTTTTTTATTCTGGACACTATGCAAGTAGTTTCTAGAAAGAGACAGAGCCTGTAAGATTACGATAGTGCTCACGTGGCTTTTTGAGTGGGCAGCTGAAACATTTTAAGTAACCAAAAATAATAGTAGGGGACATATGATATCTTTTTGTTATGTTTTCTATTTCGTAAGGCAGTCTTTAGATAGTTATTCATGCTGAAATTCATTACTTTCACGACTCACAAATACATTTCATTACTATCTAACAGCTTGTCTGCGTATTGGAACACAACCTTACAAATAGCAGCACACAAGCATTCGCAAAATTAATTTAATTAGTATTCTATCAGCTCTGGAGCTTAACTACTGTGAATAGGTGTTGCACAGGCAGTATATTTTAATGGTTCCTGGAGTATTTTAACTCAGGACTTCATAATATACTTTTTCAGCCTCTATGCTTGTGGGAAGAGGGTCACAAAATCTTTCAGGCTGCCCAGCTGTTAAATGGTATGCTTATATTTAGGTAGCTTACCTAAAACTGGTAGGATGCATTGAAGTATTTGGATGAAAGCTGCTTTACAGTGTAAGCATAAAGTATTATTATTAGAAACGTTGTTATGTTATCAGCAGTGTGACTTACAATGAAAACTCAGGAACTTCTGGCTTTAGGAGACTTTTATTTATTTATTTATTTATTTTTAACATAAGTATTCAAGAAATATAAAACAGACAAAATAAGGATATAGATGTAAAACAAATAACGGTGATGTTAACTTTATTAAAAAGCTTCATTGTGGTATCAGGCAGGAAGTGAAACTGCTTTCAAACTGCAAATATTTCTCAATCATTTCATGCACCAGCAATCTTTGTAATAGGTTTTCTGTTGTTTTTTGCAAAATGTTCAGATGAGCAGATAAAAGTTCAAGCACAAGGGGAAAGGCAGTCATTTTTCTTGGATTTCACTAGCCATGTATTTCATTTCATGATTCGGAGTGACCTTAGAGTCTGTCTCAAAGAGCAGATGTGCATGCTGAAGTTTTGAGCCCTAACTATTTTTATAGGGCCATTCCTTTTTATAAACCAGCAGAGCTGTATGCTGGCAGCCCGCTAACCGGCTTTGGGTGTTGACTCATGCTTGGTGAGAGTTCAGTCAGAGGCAGCTGAAGTAGAAACGGCCCCCAGCTCCCTTCCCTCCCCACCCTGTGCCTTGCCATGGGCTGGTGGGATGTGATGTGTGCCTGCACCCTGGCCAGGGAGCTGAGAGCCTGCTGTCCTGGGAGCTCCTGCTGACTTCAGGCTCTAAACCCTGCTGACTCAAGAGGGGATACTTGGTCTGCTAAAGCCTCCCTAGGATGGTAGCTTCCAAAAGAGGGACAGAGGTGACAGCTGAAAAATGCCTCATCCATCCCAGTTAAATCTGCAAGTGAATGTGCATCAACACTTTAAGGTTTTGTGCTACTTGGAACTACTTTTTTGCCTCTGAGTATCATGTTATGTTGATCCCAGAAGGTCAAGTACAAAAGTCTTGAGCACTTAGAGACACTAAATGCCCTTACTGGGTGAATTAATGGGCCTGGAGAGCACTTGGCAATGGGACTGCTCAAAAAACCCTTCCATTATACTCCCGCTTGACAGAAAAACAGTTTTTTCATTAAAAACAGAAAGCTAGAAAACTGAAACTTCAGCTATCATATTCATTTCTGCACCTGGGTCAGATGCAGAAGGTCAGATGCAGACTAAGTGCTAATTAGGTATCTCTTGACTCAGTAATTCTTGCTAAAAGTGCTGTGTGTGGGGCATCCAGAAGAGCAGCAGGTGTTGCGGTAGATTTTACTTGTCTAATCTTGTAGTTTCTAGACACCACGAACCCAGTCTTTGCATCTTTTCAACCAGCAATGTTTTATTCTTGTACAAAAATAGAAATAAAAAGGTAGGGAAAGCACATGCAATTAAAAATTTCCAAGGTAATCCCACTTCACACTGTTTAAAAGTGAACTAGTTTGAACATTTATTGTGTTATATTTCAGTCAAATGTTTGTCTAAATTTTGAAAAATTGAAATCTTGGTAAATTGAGAGAAGATTAAGTGTTTTAGAAAATCTTTGCAGACCTGTTCTGAGGATGGAAACACCTTAATCTTTGTAAGAAAATATATGTTAACAATGTCTACCAGGTCTAGATAATGGCCTGGGATTTGGGAGACCTGGATTCAGTTCTCTGTTCATTGTATGGTTTTCAACATATCAGTTTTCCAGTGCCTCGCTTCCGAATCTGTAAAACAGGGATGCTGTATTTACCTTGCAGAGGTGTTGCAGAGATGAGTACTTTGAAGAGTGTGATGTTTCTGTGTTATAGGACAGTGAAGAGTTTGAAGCCTATACTTTTGTTGTTCCCTGGATTCCTATTCTTAACATTTTGCTTTGCCAAACAGGGGAAAATCACAAAGCTCTCCAAAATCATAGCAATATGCTGTTCCTGCTTTGTTTGCTTGTTCCAAAGCCTGTAAAGTTTTATTAGAATCTTTGCAGTGACTTCATATACTTCATTTTGGACTTTAATGACCTCAGGACCCATATGGACCAGTGCACTTATTGTTGTGTGCTGAATGTCTTCACATTTCAGAGGCTGATCTCAAGACTGCTGAGAGCTTGTCAAAGTCTTTCATTAGATACTATATGATTGTTTGGTATTGACAGACTTCACAAGTGTGACATTAACAGGAAGAAAAGTATTAGTATGTAAAAGGGATTGCTACATTTGCTCTGCTTGCTTCTCAAAACTTTTAGATAGGTAATGATAGTAAAGCCTAATGATACCGTGCTGGAGGGCAAACAGGCCCCTCAGTATCACAGGCGATACAGTTCATAAAGACACACAACTAAAACAGCTAAAAGGATGGAATAGAGCCTCTCCAAGCCCTGCAGGGAATTGGTGGCTGCAGGGTGCGATCTGGATGTTCCAGGAGCCTTGATTCATTATCGTTAGAGCACTGTTTGCACAGCATTTGTAAATGCTGTAGAAAGGTTTATAAACAAGTGTCAGATAACAGAAGTACTTGATGAGCTCTCTAGTCACACAAACTGCAGATAGATGGGCACTGATGATGATAAGCTGAATGATTTCTAACACAATTTAAAAGAGATGCAAGGGGATGGTGTGGTTTGCATCTGAATGAGTTCATCTGTTCCAAATGGTTCAGTTCTTGAATCTGTGTTTGGTGGAGCAGGCAGGGAGTTTTAAGATCATAAGATCATTTAGGTGAGAAGAGACCTTAAAAAGCCTCATGTGAAACCTTTTGCTCAAAATGGGGTCAGCTAAAAGATGAGACCAGGTTGCTCTGGGCTTTGTCCAGTCAGGTATTGAAAACCCCCAGGAATGAAGGCTGCATAACCTTTTTGGACATCCTGTTTCCCTGCTTGATTTCAAAGGCTTTTATTGTGAAAAAATATTTTCCTCAAATCCGCTTTGAACCCTACTTGCAACTTATGCTCGCTGCCCTCCCACTATGAACCACTGTGAAGAACCTGCCTCCACTCCTTGCTGGTTATCTTCATAAGCACTGGGGGGCTGCTGTTTTTCTAAAGGCATCTCTTCTTCAAGCTGGACAAGCCCGCCTCCCTCAGCCCTTGCACACTGGGCAAGTGCTTCAGTGCTGGTGGACTTCTGCTGAACTCACTCTGGTTTATTGATAAGCTGCTTTGCAGTCATACAGATTTACAGGAAGACACCTAATTCCTTCAAAAGCAAAAACTTGCATTGTAAATTTCTGTTTTCTCTGTAGAAGACTGTTTCCAGTTCAGATGTGGCCCCAGCAGTCAGCCGAGGGGCTGCGGGGCTGCTGGCCTTGCCGGCTCTGCAGCGCTGCAGCCACAGTTGGGGCAGATTGTCAGCTGGCATTGCCAAGGGTCTCACTCTGTTCCAGGACTGCTGAAACATTACTCTGGAGTTTCCAAAATGAGGTACTGTGTAATTTTAGGGAGGAGAATTTCCAAAAACACAACATATTCTTCTCCGAATTGACTTTTCTGTCAGTTCCCCTTTTTCCTTCCCCCTCCAAGAAATTTTCTTCAGACTTGACTTTATGTAAGGCACAGGCTGAACCTACAGATCCTTTTTTTTTTTTTAAATTATCCAGAGGATTGTGGGAAATGGGCAGGAGACCCTATCATTAGTAAGGTGTTTGTTTAACAGAACAAAACTATTTCCCTCTTTAGTGTAGACTTCAGATTCTGAACAATTATTAACTTGTTGCCTTCCCTCTTCCTTCCTTCCTTTTTTCTTTATAGTTGGACCTGAGGTTTTGCGTTTCTCTCTTATCTGCTGCTTTCAACATGTTAAAAGTAAATTTTTGTGGGATTGCAGAGGCAGAGAGCAGAGGATGTTCTAGAAGGGAGGCTGAAAAAACAATAATATAATTAATTTTTTTTTTTATAAATAATTGCACCATTATAGATATAATCCTAATTTTTCACATGAGGGCAAATTCAGGATGTCTAGGCAAGCTTGAGAAGGGATTCTGTTGCTAGTCCTGGTGCACCTTTTCAGTGACTTCCTTTCCTCCTCTATCACCCGGCCAGCACCCGTGTGGACTTGGAGGTGGCTGCCTGAGGTGGGCGACATCATCAAAAAGCTCTAGATTTCTGCCTGGCATGGTGTTGTATTAAGAAAATGAGGCAAAAGGGCCAGTAAATTTCATTCATCCACAGAAGGTGCCTCACAGCGTGAGGTTGAGCTGGTGGACTTCAGAGCCACGGGAGGCCGTAAATATGAATGCCATGCTGGACTGAAAAGGGCCTAGAAAACGTTATGAACAGTTGTAACATTTGAAGTAATAATACAGGCTTAATTAAATCTCATATATGAGCACATTGGCTAGTCTCTGTAGGGATCAGGAAGGATTTTCCCTTATCCGTATACAGCATTTCGTAATTGGTCAGGTGCATTATGGGGTTATTGTCTTTCTCTAAATCCAAGGCAGTGATTAAATGTTTCTGCTAGGAGTGGGATGCTGGACATGAGCGGTTGGCCTGATGTGGCATAGCAGATTTGGTCTTCCTGGACTGTTGGTTGTTTTCCCCTGTGATTTGCATATTGACTCTTGTAATATTTGACATTTTTCTAGCTGCTGTATGAAGGTAATGGCAATGAGAATCTTGGCTTTCACTAGGATACTAATTTTTTAGCCTTTCTATCAGTACAATAAAGGTTGGAAGCATGACCCAAACCTCTGAAATAGAAGAAACCTCAGGCCATCTTTTACTGCATTGTATAATGCATTGGTTGCTAATACAGTCTTTGCGTATTCCAACTCAGAGCAACTACGTAATCCATAAATTTGTCCTATAGTGAAAACATATTAATCAGGTGGAAAAATGCTTCTGACCTTTGAAGTGCTCTGGGAGATGGATAAGAAGGTGTTTTTTAGGCCTGTGTGTTCGTTATCTCTGCAGTAGTTGTGACTACAAAATTGTTTCTACACAGACATTCAGTGTTCGTGTAGCTGGGGGCCTGGAAAGCTTTAGTCTTTTGAGAGGGTTGAGAGGAGTATCTAAGCCCAAAGCTAGATGTTTATTTGTGCCTGCTTAACTCCTGCCTGATATGTGACCCAGCTTCCTGGAGACTGATGTAGCTGCATAGGTCTCTCACATTCTTGAAGTCCTAATGTGATCATGCAGAGGGCAGAGGCACTCGAAATGGTGGTGCAGGGTAGTAGATGTGAGACGTCAGATCTTGGCCAGGATGTGCCTGCAGATGTATTCTGTTATCCTGGTGGGAAATGCTGGGGGTAGCAGCTGAGAGCTCATCTACCACTGAGTGCAAAATGCTTATAGCAGGCACACCACGTGTTTTTGACTGCTGTATGCAGATGCACAACCTCGCAGAGTTTTGTAATGGGAAAGCATCCGCCAGTTGTATCCATCTGCTGGCTGCTCATGGTACCATGGAGTGGGAAAGGTCATTTTACTGGGGCAGGATAGTGTGGAACAGGATCAGAGAAAACTTGACCAGCCTATTCTATGTTGCCTGATTGAAGGAGGCACATTAAAAACAACATAATTTCTATGCTATATTTCTATAGAGAGGCCAAGATTACTGTAATTAAAAGACCTCTCTCTAAAATCCTTTATAAAGGATTTATAAACCATTAAGATTGCTATTAATTGTCATTGATCATTGTTTACAGTGAAGTAGGAGTGAAATTATATATGGTACTGACCATTTCTTAAACAAGGAAAGGCCATCTCTACCCTAAATTGTTTACTGTTATTGCCCAGCATATGTATTGAGGGATGCAAGGAATATGAAATTGATCCCCAGTGAGTTTAGTGTGGAAGCTTCTGATAATGTTTTAATAATACTCATGCAAGAATTTAGCTTTCTTCTCAATAATTAATGCTTGTGAAAACTTTAATATGTATTTATTTGGTGTGTTGTGATACTGGCACATGAGCAGAATAATGAGTTATGTATGCATGAAAGGGTTTTCACCTGCGTGTTGACTTTTAATTCTTTTTTTAAATGCTGAACAATAAGGTTTATTCTAATTAAAAGAAGATGGGTTATTCCTCCAGAGTGATTTTGGTTAAAAATTTAATTTGTGTTGTGTTAATTTCCTCTTAACTGTTTGCAAGAAAATGACATGGTGGAACATAGCTCTGTGCAGAAATGAAAAATAAAATATGTTTGCAGTATATGAAAAAATTCTTTGCAAAATTTGCAGAAGCTTTTCTGGTGAGCATATGCATCTGTGTATTGGTCAAATTATATGCTTTTAAGTGAAAGTAAGTGAAGAAAAATTACTAATGACACCCAGAGCAAATGCAAAATGGTTTCAGTTTCTTGAACAGGGCACCGAGATGTGAATCATCATATTTTCACTGTCAGAAAAACCTGAGTGGTTTTTCCTCAGGGTAACAAAGGTACATGTCAACTGTCTAAACAAGAAATCTCAGCGAAGGCAACACACATTAGTTTTACCATGAGGTAAACTCCCTCAGCTCAACCTCAGGCAGGGTACAATGCTCATCTTGGTGAGTCATCTCATGGTAAAACTCGTAGTGCCTCATTGTCACTGTTATTTTACCTCGACATGCATGTCGGCTACCCTGAGGTAAAAATGCTGCCTCTTTATCAGCAGCCACCAGGTCTCAGTGTATGTGCGGGCCAACACCATGCTCCTTGGCTGTCCCCAGGTGTGACAGTCAGCTTGTACCTTTGCCTACCGCATCTCTTTCTGCCTCTCCAGTGCTCTTCACAACTCAGAGGAAGTCCAGCATCTCTTGTGAATTCATTTCAACTCACTTCACCAAATCTGTCTCGTAAAAACTTCTCAGGCTGTCAGGGGGACCCTGTTAACTAGTTTCGGAAAACTGTAATATTATTGAAAATCACCATATGGTGTGTTTTCTGCAGCCTTGAATATGGCACAGAGACCTCCCTGCACCATGTTTTTCCTCTGGAGGCTCTCTCCAGGCTCCTCTCCCATCTACTGCTTCTTCAAACATTCCTGCTGGCTGCAGGTTTGTCTTCTTGTGCTTCGCGCATCCCCACTTCCATCTCTACCAGAAAATAGGGGCCTCCTTATCTCTCTCTCTCATCTCTCTCTCATTTGCTGAAGGTCCCTTATTTGTTCCTATGCTAGGAGCTGGGAATATAATTTTCCTTCCCACCAGTCTTATCTCTCAGGCAGAGCAAAAAGAAGGAAATTATTCAGTTGACCACATTTTAGCTGTAATGGGGTGAGAAGCAGATGGTTAATAGCTATTGTTATTTTTCTTTTCAGTATATAAACCATTGCAGGGGGAAATAAAGGTCTTGGTTTGACTGGGGAGAGGCAAGGGATTGCATGCATCCTGCACTTTTCTCTTTGGGTGAGCGGGTTGTCATCAAAATCATATGGTCTGTGCTTTGATTTGTAGAACTTTTCCTGAACATTGGGCTTGCCTGGAGATGACATTGAAAAGTTCCCATATTACAGGCAGACAGCTGAATGCCCTCGAGCTGAAAGTAAGACCTTGCTTGACTTAGAAAATGAATGTCATTTTTCTGGTATTGTTATTGAAGGTAGTGTTATACTCCTGTGTATCTGAACATGACAGCAGTTACAGCACGGGTAAGTGCTTATAATCAGCTGTGATAGTGTTTATTTTAGAGGTCGAGTGAATCACTAGCAACCTGCTTGCTGAATGATTTTATGGGGGAAAATTATTATCTTGCAGCTATGTAAACCCACAGACAACCAGAAAATGATGTGGTACCAAGTCATCACAAAACCTTAGATACGTTCTATGTTGTAGGTATGGAGATCCTCTCAGCTTAGCAAGTTGTACTTGAGAGTGCTATTTGTCAACTATTCTTTTTAATTTCTGTCCTAATTTTCCTTCCTCTGGTGAGAAATTGTGTTTTCTCATCTCTTCTTCCCTACAACTTAGAATGTCTAGTATTCCAGTGCACCTCTGTCAACACTCTACATTCCTGTTAACTGAGTTATTCTTCAACATTGATCATTGTCTTCTCCTATCAGGAAGCTGTAGCAGCAACGGGCCACAGTATTCATGTCTGTTTTACTCCCTAGATTTGATTCTAAGCTCTGCTAAACCCACCCAAGGTCAAACTCTTGATTTATTTGAGAGTTCAGACTTCTTATCCCAGGTCCTGTGAGTGATCTCTTCATGTGGGTGGCCTGTGTGCTAAAAGGTTGGGCCTTGCATTTTTCTAGCCAAGTCACATGTGGGCCTTTGGAATCTCAGAAATTTTCCACTTGACAGAAGAAGGGGACTTCAGAAGCACTGCTATAAGTACTTAGAAAGATAGGCTAAGAAAATGTTTCAGTGTGTGGATACCCTACTCTCCTTCTCACTTTTGCAAAATGGTGGTATATTTCTTTGAAACTGCAGTTTGACATAGTTGTGGGTATAGGCTGGTTTTGACCAGGATTTGCTTGTCTGTCTGCAGAAGTGGCACAAGGGCTCAGAAAGCTGCAAGATCCAACTTTAACTTGCATCAATTACATCAGTATGTTTTCTCTTCACTGAATTTTGAATAGGCCCTGATGTCATGAGGAGAGATTCTTGAGCTTCAGGATGCTGTGAAAAAATGCTGTTCCTTAGAAATCACTATGTTCAAGGTTCAGCAGATGTGCCAAAGGAGTATCTTTGAGGTTCCTGGGTTTAAGATGCAAGTCACTGGTTTGGCTAAGTACAGGCTTATATTATTAGAGAATGGTCTCAGCAGAGGCAAATTACCATTTACAGGTGAGAGAAGTAGCCTGTTTCTTTTGCCTTTAAGGAGAATATTTTCATTTTTTCCCAAGTAGATATGAGTTTACAGTTCTTTCACACAAATGACTTACTGTGAAGTCTTCTGTAAGCAATATGGTGGGTCATTAATGGCCCACAGAGGAGGCAGTAAGTGGTGACAAGTATCTGCAGGTGAAAGCCAAGTAGATAAATATAAGGTACTTTGGAACCTGTTTCCTTATCTAACCTTTTAAGGTTGTCATTAACAGTTTCCTACTTATCCTTCAGTTGAAATCTCTGCTCACCTTGAAGAAGCCGATTGTATGGTGGGAAGACTCATTAGGAGCTGTATCTTGCTCCATCTCAACAACTGGGTGTACAGCTCTGAGGTTTTATTCCCAGTTCAGGATTGGAAGGCTGCTTTAAGTAACAAAATGTTGCTGAAGTCTATTGTCTTTGGCTACCAGAATTTACTTGCTTTAAAGATAAATGTTGTGTTCTAATTTTTTTCTTGGTGTATGTATCTTTTTTTGGGCCCATTTTGAGACTAAAACCAAGAGGTATCTCAGGGGGGTTATGGTTAGCTCACAGTATGCAGAATTATACACAGTAGGAAATCTGGGGATTTCTCTCTCTTGCTTCAGTGACTCTAGCAGCTTGCCCAGCAGTCCTACAGCGACATGTTGTAAGGGTCATAGGTTTGGAGCAAAGCCAACACTAGAGTTAGCAAGCAGAATTCCTTATGACTCCACCTTTTTTTTTTTTTTTGCTACTGGCCCAACACAGGCTGCAAAAGTAACATGTCTGAACCTGTTTCCTTGTCTATTCTGGTGGTTACGCACTTTCTTCAGCCCCAGTTCAGGGAAAGTGGGGAAAAAAGGTTTGCCTTTGCCCAGCAGTACTGCAGGTGTCTGTCCCTCTGAAAGAGTCCCAGTGGTGTGGGCGTGCTGGAAAGAAAAATCCCCAGTGACTTCACCCAGCTTGGCTTGTGGTGGTTACTCACAATGAGGTAATTTTTTTTTCTAATTTTTTTCTTTTTTTTTTTTTTAAGCTCTGCATATTTAATGCTACATCTGAGTTTTTGCATATGAGTGAAACTGCAGCTCCGGGACTGATTCAGGGAGTTTTCTCTGCAGAGTAATTTTGGTGAGTAAACACAGATAAGAGGAAGCTGGGTTAATCCAATAACTCCTCCCTCAAGGGCAGGTGCAGCAATGTGGCTCAAGGTACAGAACAGAGGAAATGCCTTGTTGACACAGGTGATCAGAGCAAAGTGGCCAAAATTGATATAATGATATGAGTTTGCAATGCAAAGCCCTGCTTTCTCAAGGCTGCTATTTGCAGCCCTCCATAGTGCATCTCTGGTCTTTCACCTCTGTTTGGTCAGGCATCCTGTTGTGGGTGACTTCTCAGCTCCCCTTTATGATTTCTCAGTAGCTGCATTGCTACAGCGTAGCTTGGACTGTGCTGTGTTAACCTGAGAGGATTATTAAAATAAACTCTGAGTCATATTTGAGCTGTATGTGGGATAAGATGGTTATCAAGGTTTATTTTCTCTTATAATTAGGTCTCTTAAATATTGCCTCATTAGATATCTTCAGTGACTGTTGGAAAAGTCCTCAGGGGACTAGTGGTTGTTTGTTTTCAAGGGAAGTTCACACGATAAATGCAGAAACTTGAAATTCTGTTTAGGTTTTTGTATTAATGACGATTAACCGGGCATTTTTATTTAATCCTAGGTTCTTGTCCTGATTTCTCTCCAGCCTCTCCACTGCTATTACAGCTCTGGTATCCTATAGCAAGTAAGAACATAAAATTACAACTGTTCACACGTGGGAGATGGAGGAACTGCATTAAGAGCCCATCAGATAGGAAGGCAAGAGGGTGCTTAGGTTTGTATGGAGCCACTTCCAAGTTTGGCAAGCTGGGCTGAAGTGCCTTGGCCCAGGCTGAACTCAGCACTGCTGGGTTTGTAATGGCTCTAAGCGATTCTTTTCTACCCTGTCCTTAAATGTTTATCACCCAGGGGTTCAGGCATGGCCTGCTTTGTTTCTGTGGTATTCCTCTCCTTTCTCCATGCTTAAGGGCTGCCTTGGAAATAGCAGCATATGCTTTCCTCTGCTCTGCAGTAGCCTGAGCTTTCATGTTGCCTGTCCCTTGCCCTCCTTTGCTCCCATGGCTGTCAGCTGGCTCACCTTCATCTCTCAGTGCCTCTATCTGATAAGACCAGTGCTGTTTAGATACATTTTGGGAAGTGTCAGAAAATATCCAAGGAGACATAGTTCTTTTTTCAGTCATCTTTTCTGCTAATCTCAGTCAGGAAATCTTGATCTTCAAATTCTGCTTCTCCAGCAGTCACCACCTTTTTTGCCTCCTCCTGTCTCTCCCCTCACTTCCCCTTCAAAAACAGGAATAACTGGCTTTATGCTCCCACTTAGAGCTCGTGGTCCAATGGGCATGTGAGACACCACACATGAAGTAGGAACTGCTTTGAGAGAAAAAAAAGGATGTTGCTGGCCCTTTGAGGCAGACCTCTGCCTTTCTGCTTGCCACTGTTGAATTATCTCTAACTGCCACAAGTTTTAGGTGAGGTGGTTAGATAGAGCTAACTGCATAATATGATCTCTCCAATGATAGCTTTTACAGACAAATGTTGCAAGGTTTTTTCCATTTCTTTCTTCATAATTTTTTTCTTTGTATTCTCCAATTCTTTTTAATTTGCTAATACTGGGATATCTAAGAGGTAGTTTTAGAAAAACTGGCGAATCTGGAATGCTCACAAATTTTAGCAGAAATGCCTTTTTTTTTTTCTGCAATGCTGTTTCAGAGGTGCATACATTATTTGATACTTGTCAGTATTCTCCTCAATTCAAGAATTTCAACCAAATAGTCAGGACCAAGGAGGAAATAACGTGTTAGAAATGATCACTCTTGTATCAGGAGCAATGAGTTGTGCGCAAAGACCATGAGGCTAGGACATATTTTTCTGCATGTTTTGATGGATTGATCTGTGATTAATCTGCAAACAGAAAGAAAAAAGAGGGTAATTAACAACAAACATAAAATTTGAAATTAATAATCTGATGAGTCAGAGGCATAGGTTAACTGTATTTTACATTTAGGGACTATTTGGAAAGGTTAAAGCTAGGAGGAGTTCTGGAATAGGCTGCATCAGCAAACTGGTACATTATTTACTCTGGCAAGGTTTTCAGTGGTAGGGAAGGCTATTCCAGGAGGTGTTAGTCTGGGCATGGTCAGCACTGGCTCAGAGTTTGTGTAAAATGCAGATTCAGGAGATTACTGGGCATAGAAGCAGACTTTAGGAGTTGTAAGGCGCCTCGGAACATCAGCCTGGTAGACTACTGGATCTGCTGAGACATTCTGTTCTCCTCTCTGGAAAAGAGGAATTGGCCCATACTGTGGAATGACTAACAAATTGTCCCTGAGGACTGGCCAGTTAGGTAGGAAAATGTTATTTACCTTAAAAAAAGCACAATGTTTTTTACGCATATTCAAGATGCTAATAATAAACTGCCAGTGGAGCTCTGCCCTTCGCTCATAACTGTGGTCATCTCTTCTCCACAGTATGACTGAGTGCTAGCATTTGTCATTTCACCCAAACTACTCATACACTAAAACTAACAATCTGGCCATCACGTCTCTCCTGGGAGCTTTGGACGTGAATCATGGAAGAGGTTTTGGGTCTGTGCCACAAGTCATGGGAATTGTGGAAGGAAATTATTATATGCTAGATTTGTTTTATAGTAAACCACGTACTGTCCTAGAATTAGACCCCTACTTTATACTTTCAGGAGCCAAGTCAAGGAATTCTAAATCAGATGAAATTCCTCTTGTAGTTGGAAAGTTTGTCCGAAACATAGTTTAGGTTTTCATTTTGCTTCTTGTTTACAGGTTTTTTTTTCCTTTCTTATATATTTTCTCTTTGAATTCAGGTTAATTTTTTCCACAAGAGAAATCTGCCTTGATTCCTTGAGTGGGTGATCGGTACTTTTCTTTTTTCACTTATTTCTCTTCTCTTTTATATAGTTAAAAATATTTGGCAGAACATCCTCTCTTCAGTTCTGGTCCATACATTTTTTTTCTCCTGTGAAATCTCACAGGTGAGGCAAGGGTTATGAATCCCCTTCTGGAGATGGCAGATACCTGGGTTAGACCCCATTTAAGGCTGGGTTTTAGTATATGCTGCCCCAGGAGCTAAGTGCATTCAGTACAACACACTTATAAGCCAGACAAAGGGCCAGAGAACTCAGCTGCAGCAGAATATCCATTTGCTACCTGGTTGCCCGCTCTGAGTAACTCAGTGGTGGAAAAAGTAGACTGATAAACCCAGTGCACGGACTGTAGTAATTTCACTAGCACGCCTTAAAAAGCAATCGGACACTTGCACCCCTAAAATATCTAACCCTCAATAACCCCCCAAGCCCCAACCATAACCCCCAAACACTGCAGAAAGGAAAGCAAAACTTCCAAAGAAACACTGGGTTCGTTCTGCCAGAAGTGTATTGGCTACAATATCTCAGGTCAGGTCTTCTGCAGGAAAGTAAAATAGTTTGTGGGAAGCACTCCTAAACCAACCTTATAGAATCCACATGACATTTTATTATTTTGTAGAACTTGCTTTTATATATGAAAAATAATTAAAAGGAGAATACAATTAAACTGAAATTAACTAAGGCTAGATAGATTTACCATAGGCAGTGATGATATCTGGAGCTTAACGAAAACCAACCTGTCATGCACATCCAAACGGTATTTTGAGATACATACTGAGCTTAAAAGAGCTAATATTCCATTTGAAAAGAATAAAAGATACTATTTTGGAACTTATTCTTCTCTGAGGCACAGCTGAAGGGTGAAACCAAGCTTTTCCATACAGCTGTATGAGACAGAATTCATACTCCACCAAATGAGACCTTTATGCTTCCACCTGCATATTATGGCTCTAATAAACACGTTATCAGCTCATGAAAATGATGGCAAACAGGTGACTGGAGGATTTGATAAGTCAGCAGCAAAGATTAACAGATTTTTCTCAGGGAAAAGGTACGAGAGATTCCTTTATTTAAAACAATTGCAGCATGTGAATTGACTGCACTTAAATCATTACTGGCAATTAGTATGTGTCAGAAAGGTTGCAGCTGGCTCCAACTACAGGTAGAACTTCTAGAAGCTGAACTTAATTGTATGTGTGATAGTAAGAGGCTGAGCAAATGCATACCAGCATAAATGTGCTCCCAGTGCAAAAAGGAGGGCAAGATCTTATGAACTGGGACCTGATTATTGTAATTAGACCTAGTTCCTTCCTCCTGGGAGATAGACCTTGTAGGGGGAAATTGGTGGGAACACAGCAGCTCACCTTGCTGAGCTTCTTCTGGTGGTGGGGAGAGCTTAAAAACTATGTAATACAGGCAATACTTCTTTGTCCTTGTGTGTAGGTTTGCCCAATTTAACGTCTTGCCAGTCATATCCAACTTAGGCTGTATAATCAATCCACCCTGCTCAACGCCAGCCAACCTGCTGCTTCGAAGGCCTCACAGATGTAGGCACGGAATGATTTGCAGACTGCCTGAGTATGTTGGTGGGGCACTCCTTCTTGTGTGATTGTCATATGTGAAAAACTCTTTCCTTGTATGATGGCAGTATATTGGACTCTGTGGTATAAAGGCTCTTGGATTTACAGGTGTGTGCTTGGGATGTTTCTGCCGTAGTTGCATTATCAGGATCTCTCTTAGCTGCATTACGGGCTATGGCCATGTGCCTTCACCCTGGTCATGGACCAAGGTGACTTTTTTGTCATTCCACTTCTCTTTCTGGTTGCTGTGAGTGTGTTTCTTATCACGTGGCAAAATAGTGATGTTTTGAATAGAAGACTAGTATGTGCCTGATCGTATGTTAGGAGCTGGGATTACAGTATGTTGACTGCTGTTCATACTTCCGTAGAAGCAACGTGATCCACCTTGCCAGAGAAATTTATCTTTAGGCTCTTGAAGTTCCAGCTATACCAGTGATTGGTATCTCCTGATGAGCCATATTGCTTTGCCCAGCTCCTGTGCCCTGTTACAGGAGCCTTAAAGAACAGAAGATAAGTATTAATATTCCCATTTAGTGATTCAGTACTGCATATAAACCTGATGTGCGTGCTTGTGTCAAGATGATGCCCTCAGGTGGAGCCCAGGCTTACTGCTGGCTTCTGGAGGGGCTTGTGTGCATTTAGTGAAGGAGGGAGAGCATGGAAAGCATTCTATCTTTTTGTCTCTTTCCTTCTGTCTCTTGTATGTCTGCTGGAGGAGAGAGGCTTAACCTTTGTCATCTGTGTACCAATGAGTCTTAGCTTCTGTTTTCCAATAAAAAGGTGTGTCCAGACTACAACATTTTTGAAAGATTTTGTTGAACAGTTTCAAAAGGTTGTTACTACTTCATCTGAACTTATTAATGAACTGTGGTGCGACTGTATTTGTGTCTCCCTGTTCATTAGCCAGCAAACAGTGCCTGTGTAGGCAGAAGCCATTCTGGAGTGTGAAGAACCACCACCCTATTGGTTCCTTGTATTGTTCATATACCCGTGTTTGATCAGCGGGACAGCTACCGTGAAACTCTTTAGAGCTGCTATTTTGGGAAAGCAGAGTGATGTTTCACATAACATGTGCTAATGTGCAAAAGCTGCCATGCTTGTAAAACTAAACTGGAACTTTGTTGGAAAAGCATTAAGCATTCGAGCAGTGCACACAGACCAAGTTTCAAGTAATTCCTCCGAAGTCTTCTCTGTGACCGCTTTTCTACTTACATCCAAGTTCCATGAATGTTGCTATCATGTTGCTAATATGTTTTAAATCCCTAGCGCTTTCTCCAGGATTTTGAGATGAAAATAGTAATCAAGCAGCAAATGGGACCTGGGGAAAGAGAGTCTGGGGTTCCCAAACTCTTCCTATGTTAATGTACTTTTCTTTGTGTCAGCATCAACAAAGGTGCTTGCTGTGTAGTCAGCTAAGGTAGTTCTGTGGAGATAAAGTTTGTTTGGTGTGTGAGACATTTGCAAACAGAAGCACTGCTGTCTCTGTCCATGTGATTTGTTCAAAAGCAGCACACCTATTTTTGATACAAGTATATGCTGCGTCTACAAGAAATAATCTGTCCTAGGTCTAGGAGCTAATGGTCTGTTCTGCTGCATTTATTACAGTTCACAGGGTGCCCACAGTGCTGTGGGGCCTGTGGATGGACCTCCTAAGCAGCACTGTGTTGCAAATATGTTATTTTCACAATGCAAGGGCCCAGTCAGCATCACTTTTGCTGGGCTGTGTGTTTTTTGTTGTTGTCAGTTCTTGAGCACGGAATTGCCAACACAGGAGATGACCTTCCAAAAGAAACTTTGAATATGTTACATCCCATTCCCAGCTTTGTCTCAGTGTCTCAAGACAAAGGCCTGTTGTGTGAGTGAGAGGGACGTCATCGTGTTCAGGGCTGTGCAGCTTGGTGGGACATTTGGAGGTGAGCTGCCTTAGCCATTACTGATGCTAAACCTGATATTTTCCTCTGTTTAGTTGTGCTCAGAGAGATGAATTTCAGCATTACCAAGCCCAGAGAGGAGCTGTAGAATATGGGAAAAGTAAGGAATAGTGCTTGTTGGGACTGCATCCCTTCTCACAGACTCTTTGGAGACCACCAGAGGCTTAGGGCAGGGCTGTCTGAGACATTGTAGGGCCATATGGCTGTTCTGTTGTCACCTCCCTGTGAGTGCCCTGCTGGCATTGTCTTAGGCCTGTGAGGTGCCTTGAACCTCTTTGGTAGATCGAGTGTCGCAAGCTCCATGTAGTCCCTGCAGCTCTCGACACACACCAGAGACAGCTCCTTTTATTTTTTCAAATGAAAGCAGAGATACTCATCTAGTAAAGTAATTGCTGGGAGGATTTTGTCTTCTAAGAAACAAAGTATTTATGTTCTTCATGCAAATTTAAACAAATGCAATACTGCTCTTGGTGGAAACTGCCATGGGGTATGCAAGAAAGTTCATGTCGTGAGAAAACCAGGCTGCTAATGGGCTGTCCTGGGTCTTGCTGGCCACATCTTCTCTTTGAGAACTCCAAGAACTGCACAGATGTCTTTTAATTATACTTCCACAGCTGAACACTCTGCTTACTTTGTGGGAACAGCCTTCATGTTAAGCAATTCACTGTGAAGAATGGATGTTGCAAATAGATTCCTCTCCCTTAGTGGATTTACTTCATGTGAGAAGGTTCTTGGGGAGTAAAGTTTTGGGGAAGTAAACCCGACCTCACAGATGGGACGTATTCTTTCATGTGCAGGCCTCTTGTAATTTGTTCTCTCATTGCTCATGTATTAGAACTTAGGAGCTGAGCAAGAGACTTAGAGATACAACATTAAGGAAAGTCTGTGTCTAGTTTTTCTTCAACGTTTTCTTTTGTCTTTAGTCATTATAGTCATATCACTTACCAGCATTGCCTATATAGATATCTTAGGGACTTTTGGTGAGACCTGGGGCTTGGGAGAAGGGGTTTTGTAGACCTGTTAGCTGCTCTGACTGTGTCTTGGGGCACAGCGTTTCAGCTTTCAGGACTCCTGTGCAGTATGCCATGAAACAGCTATAGGAGTAGCTACAAAAAGAGGTGTAGCGACATATGAGAACTGCAAATATGTAAAATCACCTCTAGTTTCTTTGATTAAAAGCACTCTCTAACTGTAAATTATTATTATTATTATTATTATTATTGTTTTCAGTTATGATCCATTTATGGCTCAGGACAGTGTAAACCAACAAGACAGCTTTGCTTCTCTTCAACAATCCTAGTTCTGTGAAGTTACTTTTACCTTCAGAGACTCAAATTTCCTTACATGGCTCGTCTTCCTCTCTCTCACCCACTCCCAAGACTGTCTAAAATGACTATTTCTAACAGTTTGCATTACATTCATGACTATAGCTTGTGTGGGGGGGGAAAAAAAAGGCTTTAGAGCATGATTTCGTTGAACTGCCATCCTCTGAGAAATGAGAGCTCTGGTGACAAGGCCTGAGGACCCTTGTGCTCTGGGAACAACACTGGCTGTTGCAGAACTTGGGATGAAAATGGGAAGTCAGCAATACTTGAGGTCACCTTATTATTTTTTTTTGTCACCTCTGAAGATAGCAGCAATTGAATTGATTCTTACTTGAAAAGAACCCTCCTTGTATTTTCATTTTACTTTTAATAACCTGCCTTCTTGTCTGCCCCCATGCCTCAATCTGTGGTAGCATGGAGTTCACTAATGGCCCAGGTAGCATTTTGAAAGCCATGAGATATGTCTTTCTTCCTTAAACGTCTGTCCAGTGAAAAAGCTCTTTCTTATTTTCACAGGTTTGTTATTCCCCTGTGTGGGAGGCAGTCTCTATTTTGTTTCCTCCACTGCCATTCTCATCCCCCATATTTCCTTCACAATGTCTTCTCTGTGTTTGGGCATCAACAGCTGGGCTTCACCCTCCTCAGGGCTCCGACTGGTGGGGATTTGCCTTAACAGCCAGTCCTTTTGTAGCAGGGCTTTTTCTAAGACCTCTCACTCCCTTGGGACAAGCTGTCAGCCCACACAGCTTGTCATGAACAAGGGAATATTTGAAGGTTTTACTTAACTCACTTTCACATTTTTTCACAGATTAGTATTTTTTTAGACCCTGTTATGTTGTTTTAATTGAGTCTTGCCACCAAAACAAATGAACATTGTGTCACCACTTCTCAGTTCCTTTATACAGCCTTGGCTAAGAGAGTTTGGAGACGGTGCTACCTGCAGAAAAGTTGAAGTCAATGCTATGTATAATCATGATGAATTACATTCAAACTACTCCATACATAGATCTGGTCACACCAGAACAAGAACTGGGGAAAGTATATAATGTTAATATATACTCGTTACATTCTTCCTTTCACAGGCTCCAAGGCTGTCAGGCTGGCCATGGGTAGGGGAACTTGAAGTAATGAGGAGTTAGATTTAGACATTTTACTAGAAAGCATTGTAGTTCTCCACTGGAAGGAGGACGCCCTTTAAGAAACAGCGCTTCTATGATGTACAATGGATGCCAAGGAATAATGAGCTCTATGTTTGTTTTTTTTTTTTATTGGTGGCAAAGAAGCTTTTCCCATTTTACAAGTTTATTGAAAAAGGCAGGAGTTAAAAAAAAACCAACACCTTGAAAACTCAGTTTTAAATCTATAGTGCAGCTTTCTACTCTCTTTGAAACCAAAGACAAATTTCCTACTGATTTTGTCAGGAGCAATATAAAGGCCTGAGAAGATAAGTAATGTTCTTTCTCCCTCGTGTGAAAACATGTCATTGGGTTCCTCCCTGGATAGTTTTGGCTGTATCATTACAAACATACACCAAGGACTGAATTTGGCCTCGCAATGAATAACATTTTGTTTATTCAATTTTCAAACCCCAGCATGAAGGCCCCACTGGCCCCGAAATGGGGAGGAGAAATACAGACCAGACAGCCATGCAAGGTAGGGTGACTCCTTCCGTGAATAGGAGGTGTCCAGAGCAGGAAGTCAGTACCCAGAGAGATAATTTTGAGCTGCAGTGCCTCACATTTGCCTTTACATCTGTCATATTGCATGTCCTCAGAGTTGCTGAGTGACCAGTGCCCCTAAAAATCCTTTTCTTTATTGCGAGATTCAGTGTGGATTCAGTCATCTACCTTAACTCCCAGATCTGAAACTTTTGCTGAGGAGCTTTGCTTGTTTGGGTGGAGGATGTCACGTTACATCAGGTGTTTTTCAGAGAAGAGTGGCACTTTAATAGCCAGCTTGAAAGGAGGGAATTTCCTTTCCAGGCAGAATGAGCAGGCAGGTCCTTTGTTGATCACCAAGTCTGTGGTTTATTTAACTGGTTTTTTTGTGTGCTGAAGGCTCTAGCTGGTGATAGGGCTGCCAGGCTCCATTACCAGCAGCATACTGTGGCACTAGGGCTTATATCTGACTTCCTACAGCTGCAAATGCTGACAGCACTAATATTTCACAATGCCTGGGACACAACCACTGGGATGAAGGAGAGAGAGTCTTCTAACTGAATTCATGCAGTGAGAGAGGCTAAGGAAGAGTGGCTTTCTGCAGAAGGGAAGGCTGCTCCGCAGAGAACTACCCCCCACTTTTAAGTTACAAAGCCCACTTCCATTGCTGAGTCTATTCTTGATTTCTCATGCCCTAATGTGTTTCTTTCCTGACTCTATTTTTTTACTTTGTATCTTCCACTTGGATGTGATTTGGCAGAGAGATTCATGTCTCTGTTACCTTCAGACTGAATTCCTGCAATGGAGGATGAGGATGGAGGCAAATTTGAGACTTAGCTTGTGCAAAGAGCCATGTGTTAGTTAACACCATTCTTAATTTACTACAGCTGAGCCTTCAAGGTCAGGTCCTGCTGATCAAAGCTCCTGTTGAATCCTTTTTGTCCTGTGATTCATACAGCTGTATTGACATGCAGTTACCTTTCTGCCTCTGACTTCAGTCGTGGCTTGCCAGTCAGCCTGCTCTCGTTATGTTAATCGTAGATGCTGAGCCCCTCCGTGTTGGGTATTGTTCTGCTGAGGTTTGGTTTTGAGAAATGCTGACCACCCATAACTGGAGCTAAAGTAAAGAACATTGTTGTACACTAAGAGAGAGGATTTTTAGTCCCTTATATAGATATAAATAATATTTTCAGTTATAAATAAACATGGAAAATTCTAGTATATTGATAAGCTTCAGCTTTTAATACTGTTTTGTTCCTTGGCTTTCAAGTTTTGTCTCCGGTCACGAATAGGTATTTTCACTGCTGAGACACTCAGGGGCTGGTTTCTGTTGTGAGCTCTCTAACAGTGATTCACTTCTCTGGTCTCCTAAGAAGTTGGTTTGCTCAAGGTGGTGTAGCTGTTGTTATCCTTTAGAATAACACACAGGTCATGGGTGACATAGATAACAAAACAGACACTGTTTAGAAAAAGCTCAGCTCTGAGAGCCGATGTTGTTAATAATCCTTGATCTCCACTGGCTGCTTGTAAACTTGACAGTCTGCTTCAAGGGTAAACTGTTGGTATTTTCAGTCTTAACTAGCAGGCAGCCATGCTGTGGGATGCATACTGGGATGCCACTAGGATTAGAATTATTAAACTCTATTATAATATAAACTGGGATCACGTCTGAGATTTCACAGTCAGCACAGGACTCCCTCAGATCAGTAGCTGTTGAAGCTGTAGTTGGCAGTCACAGAAAAAACTAAGAATTTGAAATTGGGGTCAAAGTTGGTGACGTGACTCTGTCTCTGATAATGTCAGGGATTTACAGACTTTTTGTACTTTTTAAAAGGTGGGCCTAGATAGAAAGACATTTTCCAAGTTTTCATGATTCCTCATGGTAATTGTATGAAACTCAGATCTACAAGCGTAAATTGGCATGGGAGAACCCAGGCAGACGAGAAACATAAGTAGAACAAAGCAAATATGCATCACGTTACAAGACCATATGGGCAGATTAAGCCCTACCTAAATGTGGGGTCTGCACCCTCGCTGAAGTTCTGCCACAGCCCAGCTAGTGCACACTGCTAGATCCTTAGTGCTGGGGAGTAAAGAAGTCCTCTTGTGCACTTTAGTGAAACTGCATCTGTATTTATTATGTGCATGCTGGAAAAATGAGGTAAAGAAAGGAAAAAAGGTATAAACATAAAAAGAAAGTACCTTCATTTTCAACACAGCATGCTACATGTAGCACAGTCAGTGGACTGCATGACTCTAGGCTCAGTTCAAATCCTGAAATTCTAAGACAGGAGGGTTTCTTTTGAACTCACTAAGAGAGAGAGAGAGAGACTGAATGTTGTGTGCATTTTTGAAGTTGATTTCAGATGTGATCCTTGCAATAAAAGCAGTTGATGGACATCTGATTTGTGATGTGCCCAAGGGTATCTCATTCTGTGGCATAAGTTGATAACAGGCCCAGCCAGCACACACAACGCTTGTTGTTCCTTAATCAGAACACATATGCAAGGCTGGGAGTGAAGCTTTAGTGTGGAGAAGTCAAACACGGTCTCAGGCTTTTCCCATAGGCATGAACAAATCTCTTGACGCCTCTCCCTTTCTAATTTTAGTGATAGAGATGTTGCTTTTGCAGGAATTTATAATTGCTGTTGGTTTCTTCACTTAGAACTTGCATGGCTTGTTTAAACAACATTGCAGTTCTGGAGTTCTTTTGCAACATCTTAGGAGGGCACTAAAGCAATATAAAACAGCTAGGCCTGACCCCAGGGAAGTTAAGACATGGGTTCAAAGAGTCTTATTCACTTATTCTTTCTGCAACCCAAGGATAGCAACCGTCTTTTGCACCTGGAGTACTAGTTTTTCCAAGGCACAAATTGCCCCCAAATTTTGCTTTCTGTCTTCATGCCTTTCTATGGCTCTGAAAGGATCTACAGGGTTTTTTCACAACTCTTTTTTGAAAGGATGCCTTTGTTTTTCCTGTCACTGCCATAAATGCTTCCCTGTGGGTTCTGGGATAAAGACAAGGATTGTACTTCTGAAAGTGGAACATCTAAATACTTCCATTACAGCACACTAGGTTAAAGATAACATGATGTTAATTGCCTGTTGCTGTGATATCATTGTGGAAAAACTGGTGTATTGCTGAAATTTTCTGAAGCATGTTGCAGAAAGTCAGTACAGTTTTAATCCCCCAGTCTGCCCAGAGTGTCAGTGTGCCTTGAGCAGGTTATTTGGTCTCTGGGTGACTCAATTTCTTATAACTGAAATAAGAACACCTCCCTAATGTTTTTTATGCTGGAGTAAGAAGTGCATTAAAGACTGTAAAATCCTTGTAGTCTGCAATGGTCAAACCATATAAGCCATTAAGGTAGATGTTAAAATATCTGAATAGCACAATCTGGCCAGAAGAGCCTGGGTTCTCCATAA
Organism: Cnemophilus loriae; assembly: GCA_013397755.1. Lineage (NCBI taxonomy): Eukaryota > Metazoa > Chordata > Aves > Passeriformes > Corvidae > Cnemophilus > Cnemophilus loriae. Next base: position 2,024,187 of record VZTF01006238.1, on the reverse strand, counting down.
GGTATTGCAGCCCTTGCTTTTCCTGCCTGTGCCAGAATGCAGTACCGCCTTGTGTGTCACTGTTAATCAGCATTTCCCTTCTTGAAAGGATTTGTTGGAGAGCACCGTTTTCCTCCATCTCAGACAATGCAGGCTGACTGAAATCTCTGGGAATGCTCATTGCAGACAGTAAGCTTTGAGGTGATGCTAATACCTCATAAGGGACCTGCTAGCCAGAGGATCCTGCTGATGCTTGGGTGTTAACTGAAGATGATCAGGGCTTCTGTAGTGTCCTAGATCAACACACTTCATTGTAGTTCTCTGCATACTGTATCTTCCATCAGATCTGTCCCGTTAAATCAATGGAATTATTTAAATAAATTATTTTTATTAATTTATTATATGAAAAAATTTAGAGCAAATTCCTTTGATGTGTGATATCCTAATCACACCCGTAGGGCATTAGCAAGCACAAGGCACATCTGAGTGTCTCTAATTCCCTAGTGGTGTGATTATATCTCATAATATTCACAACCCCCTGGAGCTTCTTTACTGGTATAAATAAATCAATTATTTAAGTCAAATACTTTGATCATTAGAAGCTGCCAGTGAGTGCTTGAATGCCTGAGCTGTGCAGTTCACCAGGAATGATCTTGCTTCTCAAAATGCTGAGCAGCTGAGCTGAGTGCTACCAGCACTTCATTTCAATCTGCTTTATAAATTAGATTAGAAGTCAGTTTCCAATACTTCATCCTGGATAGCAAGGAAGGGAGAACTTTACAGGGGTGGAATTATGAGATATTGCTGCCAACAGATCCTTTTATCATTTAACACTGCTGTCATAGGTTAAGTGTGAGCTACTGTTCGTATTAACTAATAGCTATTATACTGAAAACTGACACAGGGATTCCAGCTAATGCACCATGAACCTGGTTCATACACACTGCATCATATTAACTATTATTTGCACATATGGATGGAAAGGAGTTTTGAGTCACTTGGGATATATGGCAAATTAGCATTTTATATCATATTAATGAAGTGCTAATTGCTCCTTGCAACCTTTTTTTGTGCAAATTGAATGGGTCCTATTTGCATTGTCATGTAACTGCTGTATTACCTTGCAGCACTTTCATTAGGATGAGGCAGCACTGAGTTCATCAAGGAAAAATATTAGTAATTGTGAGATAATTAGTTATGAACCCAATATTGTTTAAACTAGACCAGAAATACTGCAGTTAACTTTGGTTTAGCTTGGGAAGATTTTTATTATTAAGTTTTATAAAATATCTTTCATTTTGCATGCATTAAACTGACATTTTTACAAACAGAGGTTCCTGCTTCAATATTTTATTTTTCAGTTCCTGTTTGTCAGGGTGTTTTGCATCTTCTAATGAAACATGAAACATAGCAAAAAATGATAAATAAGGGAGTAGTTTATTGCTGGTCATTTGTCTCTAAAATTAATTACAAGTCTGTAGCTCTTTGAAATTGCAAAATAGGAAAATATCTTAAAGATGCTGAATTTACAGGTGTCTGTGAGTCTGATCAAACAGCAGCCAAGTTTGTAAAGCAATTTAACAAATGTTGAAGATGTTACAGTCCTAATCATTTGCAGAATCTCGTTAACTATCACAGATACAGTTCTCCATAATAGTAAAATATAGTATGTGATATTTTCAGCCAGTACAGGTATTTTGATGAAGAGAGACAGGTGGAAAAAATGAGGTAAAAAAAATTGAAAGGTAATTTCACGCTAACTTGGGGATTTTTCCATGATTGTGGAGGAAGCATGATTAATTTCTGAAGCCTCTGTGGGAAAGGCACCCAGACAAAATGACATAAATCTCCATTAGAGGATTTAAATGCTTTTGCCAAGAAAAGAGTGAGCTGAACTTTAGGTACACAGCCCTTTGCCTGTCAGTTCATCTAGATTTAGGGCCTGCACCTTTTCTTTTTCAATGAAGTATTGATATGGACAGATTGCAAGTTACAGCCAAAGGCAGTATGACAGCTTTATTGCTGTTGCATGGGCAACATGTTGTCTTTGATTGGGAAATGGGCTGTGGACTTCCAGAAAGGTGTGTACAAAGAAATGCTTTCAGATATTTGTAGTATTAAAACAAAGGTTGTTAATACTGATTGGCTAATACTTTTATTCTCTCTCTTTTGGCTGTGTATACTGTGCCTTTGTGTAAATTTAGACCTATGTGTTTATCAAAAAGGGATTCTCATCTTAAGAGAAAACTGAATGATGAAACCGTGCATAGTACAGTCTGTCAGAGTATATTCTCAAGAGTCTGCAGGGGAGGGGACTTAGGACTCACGCCTCAAAAAGACATCCTGAGCACAGAAATAATTGCACAGGACCTTGTCCCAGGCAGGCATGAAGCAATGCAGCAAGGAAAGGACCTCTTGCTGATCTAGGCTTAAGACTTTTTCCAAACAAGCACAAGCAGCTCAGCAGATTTTTCAGACCTAAAGTCTAGATAGGGACATTTGCAAATTGGATTGTTTTGCCCTGTGTCATCCTGGCTTACCTGATGTAAAAAATGTCGATCATCTGGATTTCAGTTGTATTCTGCCCACTCGAGGACCTAACCAGAAATACTTGATTATGGTACTACTTGCATCCAATTTGTACTCAACCAAAGGAACTGTATAAGTGAGCAGAACAAAACTGTCTTTGTGCCTTTGCAAAATGCCTTCCAACCTGTCTACGTAAGCTTAGACTTGCTGAAGTCTCTATGGTGAAAAATATTTTCTGTCTCTCTTTAATTTTTTCCCTTAATAATACTTTGTAGCTCTTGCTATGGCATTCTGGGAGATGTCAGTAGATGGTTTTGAGAACACAAATATTATTTTATTGGTAAAGTCTGAGTGCATCAGCAAAGTCTTACCTGACAGCACTGCACAAGCTTGCTGCATTGTGTGCGTCAGAGTTGAAGATTTAATGGGCTGGTGAGTTATCACAACAAATGTGGACCCTGTGGGGAATTGTTTACTGTGTGCAAGAAGATGAAGAGATCCTGGGTGTGGACAGGAGAAAAGGGCGATGTGGCAACCTCAAGAATTTTATGCGTTTATGTTAAACAAACAGCTGCAGTAATATAGGAGGTTATCAGGAGCCCCAGGAGATCCAAGAGCAAAGCTCTGGTAGAGAGATAGAGGAATCAGATGCACAAACATTCTTCGCTGCTGACAGGTAGGACTGCACTGGTATATTCCCCTGCTAGTCCAAATGAGTCTGGAAGAGGAGCTGAGCAGAAAAGGGAACTTCTGGTAAATGAGGAAGGCTGCTTCTTGCTTCACAGGCCACTTCCTGTTAAATGCTCGTCTCTTTTCCAAGCATAGCTGACAGGAATCCTTGCTGAGCTCCTGAAGCTGACACTGCGCTATGCAGCTGTTAAGCTCTAGTTGGAGTGTAAGCCTAACTTAAGCTCATGGCTACCGAAAGTCAGGAATGTTCGACACAGTGTTTGGTGACATGTGGGAAATGAATTCAACTTCACTACCATTCCCTGCAGTTACTTTGCCTGGTTAGAAAAGCACTCCCGATTTCCTCAATTGACACAGATTTTTTTTTTTTTGCTGTGCCCTATGCCTATGGGAGCAAAGGACTCTGATCATGAAGCAAAGCCAGCAAGTGTGTGCCAAGGAGGGGTGACTTCAAGTCAGGCTTGGAGACACCTTGTTGCAATGGCGTGGAAGAGACTTAATTTCTGTTGCTGAGATCTGTATCTCTTATTTGTCTTAAAAAGGAAAAAAAAAAGGAAAAAGAACACTTCCTTCTATGGGCTGATGAGTAAGAAGCTTTTCAGACACCTAAAATGACTAATGTGAAAAATTAATAGTTTGGAGTCCAAAGCAAAGTTTGTGTGACCTCGGAACGGGAGGGAGAGAGAGTCTTCAAGGGAATGACAAGAATCTAAAAATATTGATTTCAATTTGCCATGGGAGGGAGCAGCAGAAACAAGCCATTGGAACAAGTTCCTGAAGCTTCCCACTAGCTGGAATGTTGAACAGCAGAGTGAAAACAAACATTTCTGTAAGGTTTGCCTTCTCAGAAAAGATTAAGTCCAGTCCCTCTCGTCTTGCAGTCTGTCACTGGCAGCCTCTGGTCCTGTTTGAAACACCAAAGAAGGCAGAACTTTCAGTGCTGGTGGTTTGTGCAAAAAAAGAAAAAAGCTATGGAGGATGTTTTACTTTGGGCGGAGATTTCAGGCTGCAGCGGAATCCAGCCTGTACACTTGTGAAGGGCTGTGCTCAGCCTCTGGGGCTGAAGGAAGGTAAAGGTACAGTCACGCTCCATGTTCATCAGAGCTCTTCTAGGAGTGCCTGCATCAGGTAGCCCTCTGCCTTTCCCCAAATTCAGAGTCCTCAGCTCAGATTTCATGAGGCATCCTGAGCCCACATGATTCAGTTCTGCATTTTATGTGATTTCAGACCAATCACTGTCTCAGGAATGCTGCTCAGTAGCCCCCATAAACCCTGCCTCAGATGGCCCACCTTTCCCTTGACAGGGAAGAGCACAGTGTGCACATCTCCAACTGGCCAGGCAAGAAGGAAGCTTTGATATTTGACATGAGTTTTTCCTCTTTAATATGGGTCCAAGCAAAATCACAGTCTCTGTTGCTTCACATCTTTGAGAAGAATACAATAACTAAAATAAGATGATAAATTGAAATTTGGCAATGGAAATGGCTTAAAATCAATGTGAAGGTGACTGGGCTGTTAACATGAGGTGAACTTTCTTGTGACCTATATGCATGCAAAGATTGACACCTATACAGGATCAAACGAGTTTATGAAAGGCTACAGTACATGAGAGGAAATTGAAAATGTGTAGGTTGTCCATCTCAAGAGTGGCTTTTATTAGTTATTGTACATAATAAGTATTGTGTCAGAAATGAAAGGGATTAACTCTCACCCAAGGTACTGCACCTGAGCAAATATTGTCTTGCCTGGGTGAAATTTGTGCCAACACAAAGAAGACTTGGTATGAGGCTACGTACTGCTTAAGTCTCACTTAAGTCTTCAAAATGAGGATTATGCTGGCTTTTAGTGGTACGAAAATATAAGGACAAATTTCAGCCCTTATATTGCTACAGTATATATCCCCAGGGCTTCTGGAATAATGTGGAGTCTCACCAGGAGACATCAAAGCTGTTGGAAAGTGCTTTCTCTGCAGACTGACCACTTTCCAGATTTGGGAGGTTTTCATGTCACTGAACTGAAACTCTGAAAGGCTATTAGAGAGAAACTAAATGGATAAGTGAGTTTTAATGGCTGAATGTTTTATTCTCTGCTGTGTTTTCCAGTGGCTCAAATGCTTTGGTCTACATGAGCAAGCAGAAGAATATTTTGCTGAAGTCAGTAGGTTTTTCTATGAAACACTGTAAATTTTGGAACAGCAGTTGACAGTTTGTTGTTGGAAGTATGAATAGAAAACTCAAGGTTTCAGAATGAAAGTAACAAATATTTTCAGGCCAGAGGAACAAAAGTCTATATCTGGAGAACTAAGGAAATATTTTTCATGCTGAATCCTTCTGTCTAGATCTGCTTCCAGCAGATGATACTCACCTTTCAATAACACTCTTGCACCTGTGCCCAGTTTGCACACCTCTTTCTAAATATTTTCCAGTTTGTGGAAGAATGTTGAAATGGTTTCACAAGAACACAGAACACTGACTTGACATCCGTTCCCATATTTAATTGCCTGTCTTTAGTGATAAGGCATGCCTACGTAAGCTGGACTGTAACCACCAGACGGGAAAGGAGTAGGATATAATCTTGTACACACACTATTTTCAGAAACACATTCCCTAGGTTTTTTTTGTGATTGCCATATTTATTATGTCTGTCCTTTATCCTGCCACAACATAAGCTGAGAGGAAAAGAAATGGGGAACCTCACGGTGTCTTTCTGTAAAACTGCCTCTCCTGTGTATTAACCTGTTTCCAAGGATATCTTGTAGGGAGTCCTCTGTTTTTTCCATATATGTTCCAAGACATGGAGATCACTAATGGAGTGTGAGAGACTTTGGGACACTGTCATATGAAACTGTTCCTTCTGAGAGGATGTTGCTGCATTGACAATGCAATATTTTTGCGGGGTTTGTGTCACCTGCTACCCTCATTTCAGCTTATACATCATGAGAATGCTTCTCTTCTTCTTCTCTTCTGCCAAGCTGATCCTTGAGCCCTTGCTGTATGGCTGGATTACTAGAATTGCTGGTTAGTCTGAAGGATCATTTTACACAGTTTTGGAGTTTCCCCCGCTTTTTTTTTTTCTTAAATCCTTTGCAATCCAAATATATTCTGATCTGATATTATTAGATTCATTTGTTCTGTTTCTCTGTTAATTTAATCTTACACATATAACTGTAAGCACTGTATTTTTTTGTCTTGCATTGGTGTAGTGGTTGTGTTCTGAGCTGAAGGTGATTATTGATCTGAGGAATCCAGGCCAGTGCTGGTTTAGGTAAAATGATCACACATGAATAGATCTGCTCTGCATGCCAGGAGCCCTATAATGCTTCTCTGGCATTTGAGGAGGCCATAGGGTGGTGATGGGCTCCTCTGCCCTTCATCTAATACTTGCCCAGTGTAAGAACACTGGAAAGCAGGTCACTGTCCTCACAGGATCCCTGTGAGGTTGGCAATACTGCTGTCACCATTTTGCAGATGAGGAAATTTTTGGCAGAAGGGAATCAAATCACATAACCAGCATCCCTCTAATATACGTGAGATAGTGACCTATAGACGCACAAATTCTGTGTTGTCTTTTTGCCTCCTTCCCAAGTTTGGCAGAAGACTTTGTATGCTTCCTCGTTTCTGTCCTAGTCAGAATTGTTGTCATCTGCTCCAAATTAATTTCTGTAACTTTCCATGATTTCCCAAATAGAAATATTGGATTGCATTTGTGTCATGTTTACAATGTACATGGAGGTGAGGAGAAATCTCAGAGGAGTCAGATCATGGATGTTCAAGCTTGCATCTGTGTCGTTGTGACCAAACTGTGAGTAAGAACAGAGCAAGCAAGAACTTTTCCGTGCTAGGTGAATTTCTAGGGAGTCTTTCCTTTCCATGGTCAACAAAAAGTTTTGGAAAGCAGGATGATTTTCTCTTGGTATACTTTTGATACATCAAGGCAAAAGTAAGGAAATATCAATTTCTTTATTATTAGGGAGAAAAATGCATTTAGATTTTTTGGTTTGACCCACTTGATCCCACATTGAAGAGAAAAAGAAGGGGAGACAGAGAAATCAAAAGTTTTTCTGTCTTACTAATTTCTAGAAAAACATGACTAGTGAGCTTACTAGTATGGCATTTTCAGTGGAAATACAGTATTTCTGCTGGACAAAATGCAAGAATGTTTTATCTCATGGAATTTCCCACTCAGGAATGGAACAATTCCTCATACTGCCACGGCTGCCTCAGCTCCTAATACGGATTTAGCAAGTAGCTCAAAACTACCCATCAGAACCCAAAGACGCAGTTGCTATGGTGGTTTTTCAAAACCTTAAAGGGATATACCAAAAAAGGCAGGAAAAAGCATTTGCTGTAAAAATTGTTGGTAGCAAAATAGGAGGGATCCTGCATTTTGCCAGAGTTACTAGCCATTTGTTTTGATTTCTCCCACAGCAGGTTCTGCCTTGAATACACTACAAAATTTGATTCTGTTGTGTTTTATGTGCACTGAGCCCAAGCAAAAGCCTTCTGTTATAATGTCAGTGCCATTTTACTCTTAGAGACTGTAGCTTTCAGCTCGGTGCTTTCTTGTAATGACACTGCTCTTGTTCGTCCTTGTTTTGATGTTCTTTTAATGTAAAATGTGTTTTTTGAATGAATGGATTTGCTCCTTGTTTATAATTCAAATGGCTGAAGCCTATTTTCACTGGATTTTTAATTATACAGCATTTAAATCCGGAGTTCATTTTCTTTGAGAAGAATCCTCGGAAAGCTTTTAAATACCAGGGTACCACTTTTTGTTCAGGAAGTTTCTGAGTGACAAAGTGCTGCTAGAGACTGTGCTGAGGAGGTATCACTGCGTGCTTATCCTGATATTACACTGTTTCCTAAGTTTGTGTAATTGGTTAGTGATGGAGGCATGATGGATATGTGGTCTCACCTGGTAGAGCTCCTTTATATCCCTATACATGCAAAATGTGTGTATGTCTTAGTTCCTCATGTCTTTTTTGGATCTCACTTTCTGCATTTCTTATTATATAACTGGAAGTCACTTACAAAAGGGTAAACATCTAGGGTAACATCCTAGCAGAAGTCCCAGACTATGGCTGTGTCCGTACACCGGGCAGGGCCAGGAGCAGTGGCGTTGGTGACCTGTGGAGTTGGGGTGTTGGCACACTCCAGGCCTTGGTTCTGCCCGCGCCAGCCAGCGCTCTCTGCAGTTGGGCCTGGAGATGGGTCAGGGCAGCAGCGTGAGCCAGGGACTATTCCAAGCAGGCAGATACGGATGAGAACTCCTCTTTGGGGAGTGAGCAGAAGGACAGAGTTTAGCCATATGGACATGGGCTGTGCCATAAAACTTGTGCTCAGGGGCAGGGAATTGGCCCTGAACTGCTGTATTTTCTATTCCAAGGCAGGCCTGTTGATTTCTGTGCTGCAGTGCCAGGCCGTAAGACAGAATGCATTTACAGCTCTCTGTATACAGGACGTAATTTTAATGCTTGGCTCCTGCTGCAAAAAATGTCACAGCGAACTTCAAGAGGATTGTTTATGTCCCCAGAACCTTAAGCTGGAATAATGAGTCTAATTTATTTATGCACATTTTGACAGCTTGTTATGTTTTGTTCCGTAAAGCTAAATGTGGTCTCAACACCTTGGAGTTATTGCTACCGAGCAATGATGCCAGGGAGAGATAGGGATTTTTGTCTCTGAGCAGGGAAGATCTTTTCCATTCTGTACGGGTTTAAAACTACTGTCCTTGTGTCTGCCTATGTGTTTGAGTATGATGAAACTGAGGGGTGATGTGTCCTAGCTGCATAACTGAGTGGGAACAGATCAACTCTGCATCAACACTGAATGCTTGAATAACCCAGAAACCAGCGACCTTAGCGTGGGAGCTGTCACACTCAGATAAGAGATGGGGAGCTCTGTCCTAGAGTAGAGACCTGTAAATGCTTGCTTGCTCTGTAACGTGACTCAGTTTGTTTTAGATCTGCTGAATGATACAAATTGGGTACCCCCTTAAGAGAGATTCAGTCTCTTTCTCTATGAAGGTCTGAAAGACAGACCCCTTCTGTTCTGAAAGGGTTGTATCATTTCTGGGTATGTTTTTTGTACCCATAATATTTCCAGTGTCTAATATAATTCTTTAAGTTTGATAATATATTGACAGCTAATCGAGGTGTTCATAGGAGCATTGAATAGTTTTGTAAATGAGTAGAATATGTGTGAGTAGAAGGCAATTTTGATGAGGCATTTAAACGAAAACAAAAGAAAACAACTGTAAAAACAGAACACTGGTCACTGGATTCTTTATGATTTTGAGTTTCTTTTCCTGTTGTCTACAGCAATATCTATACTATTAAATAAAACTGTGGGGAAGCATTCCCAAGCACCATATTGTCTACAATTAAAATGTTAGAAGAGTCCCTGGCAGGCTTTAGACCTGGACCAACTAGATTTCTCTCAAATAATTTACAGGCACCCTTCAGGGATGAGCTCCAACCCAGGACCTGTTTCAAACAGGTACCTGACCATCTTGTCTTGGAGGTAAAGAGGGTTAAATAGTGTGAGTAGGAAAGGTTTGCAGGCAGTAGCTGTAATCCTGAAGAACTGTCTCAGGCTTGTTCGATTATCTAGTGCAGATACAGCTAAATGCAAGCTCACTTCTATAGCATATACATTGGGAAGCCATGTTGAAATGGGGAAGGGGAGAAAGAATATGTTTAACCTAATCCAAGATACATGGAGATGACAGAAATCACATTAACACAGACTCTTAATTCCTTCCTGGATATCTTTTATTGGCTCTTAACAGTAGTAGCACAAGAAAAAGAACACTCATGAGAGGCCGGTGTGGATCCCTGGAGTATCAGTAGAGACTGCTGAGACACAAAGTTGTAAATATGTCATGATGGACCTAAAAGGAAAAGGTACCACCCTAGGGGGGAGCTCAAAGCATAAGCATTGGCTCATGTTCACTAACCTGGGTGGCAGGGCAAACTCATCACTGCCTTTGGGCTTTAGTCTGCGTTTTAATGCATTATATTTTTTTATACTTTCTCTTAATGGACTACTCCGACAGCACAATTTTCAGGGCCAAGTTTATTTATAGTCCACATGGAGAACATGAATAGTTACTGCTTCAGAAAAAATAGGAGGATGTTACTCTGCTGCTGATACAGATGCACTGATGAGAATGATCCTATTACCATTCAGTTACTCACTCCTTAATGAAAGTTTTAACTAGGTTTATAATCCAAGAGAAAGATCTGTGGCCACACTGGGATTCATACGCCAAATCATTCACCATCAGATTCTAATGGTAGAAATTTGGTTTTCTCACTCCTGCCCTGAGGGAACAATCGAAGTCAATCTGACAACTGACTGTCTTCACAGTCCGAGGAAGGAGATCTGCTTGAACATGGAGAGTGAGCTGACCTCCCACCCTTTTAGGACTGTCATTTCATATTATGATTTGAATCTTGTATTGTGTATGTCTCACAATACACGGTGAGTTTATCAGGATGGCACTCGCATATAGTTCTACGATCACTGTGACAGTTCCCTGGTCTCTAAAGTAATTTCCTGAAAAAATACTGTGAAAATCATGAGTGTTAGTCAGTGATTTTTAAGTAATGAAATGCAGCTGAAAAGGTAGATATACAAGAATTTGGGCCAAATCTTGGCTATAACTTTATGTCTGAACTGTGTACAGCACACTCCAGTATCCTTTTTGTGAGAAAGTAGAAATTGGTTCCATTTCCTGAAATGGTTGCCATTCCTGTTGTTAGCAGAGGCAGGACTTGAAGGTCATTGAAGAAATGAGCCATTGGGAGTCTGATGTAAGTTAAGTTCCACCATCAGTGAAGTCTGCTGTCGTCATCCACAGGTATTTTTCACTGTGGTATTTTAGCCTTGGCTCCTAGTCCTAGCCTAAATTATCTGGTTTGTTTTCAGAAAATGGGTGGTCCTGACACATAGGGAAGAAAGCATAGCCTATGTCTTTTTAGGGCCTTGCCCTGGACTCTGTTTCATCTTTCAAAATATGCATAGTTAATCTCTGTCCTGTCCTCTTTTCAGACAAAAGACACTGGCAACAAGGAATAGTTGATGGACTTTCTGACTGCAGGTGTTTCTTTTAATTTGACTGCTATACAGGTTTTCCATATACTAGCATGATTTTTTTTCTTGTCTGTGAGTTCATGTGAAAATGAGCTATGGAGCTGAGCCCTGGACTGCATTAGGAAGTTGCCGTGCTTTAAATTAATTCTCTCTACAGTCAAATGAGACCTCTGGATGTTTGGAAAGTCCAACTACCAAATGCTTTCCTGTTTTCATAACTATGGATGGGAGTTCTCATCTTCGTTCCTGCTCCAGAGAAATTGACCCTGCAGGACAAGGTGGTGGTTAGTTTTCTGTCAGATAAGCAAATACATTGTGGCAAACTTGAAAGCTCATCTTATTTTCTGAATTTTCCATTGATTTTGTAGCTAGACAGGTAAAAATAGGGTGCTTTCTAGATACCCTAGACTCCAGCCCATCAAATTTTGTTCCTGAGTATTCTGAGCAACAGCCCACGATACGTTTTAGCATTTTGCAGTGTATGGACAAATGGAAGTAGGAGATTGTGACTTTTTATGACTTTCATAAGGAGTTGGCATAAGGTTATGTAGTTTAATTTGGGCTATATTTTGCTAGCTTTTGCACATATGGAATAGCATCTTTCTCTGCAATAATCTTACCTATATAATATGTCAGAATCTGTCCTACCAGCTGGAGTGAGCTATTTCACACTGTATCTGATATTGTTTCCTTTTTATCTGTTGAGGCAGAGTGCTTTGCTGTGTGCCCTGATATCCCATGACTCCGCTTTTGGAGCTCTGTTCACACATCTTGATTCCATCTGTACTCTTGAAGAGGCCCTCTAGGTGGAAGATGTGTCTGTCAAACACATGTCCATTCTGGACAGCAGCCGTTTACGGGTCACGCCTTGAAACACCGCTAATTTGATTTCAAAGGGAGCCATTACAAAATGCCTTTTGTGTTGTTAGGCCTCAGGAGAAGGACCTCAGTTGGACACAGTGAAACGCCGCAACGGCTGTAGCTGTGGAGTTCCTTGTTGGAACAGATATAAGAATCAGTCATATCTTTGTCTTGGAGTGCTGCACCTCTTCAGGAGAAGTCCCCTGATGTGAGAGGGGATGGCTGAATGTATGTTAAAAGGTCCAGGGGACAGAATCTTAGTGATCCACAGCATCCATCAGATGCTGTCCAGAGCTGTTGAACAACCTCAGGAAATGAGTGGAAATCTGACTCTTGTTTGACTATCCTGAGTCCTGAGAATGGTGCAGTGGGTGCAGAGGGTTGATGTACACATCTGTGCATTCCCTGGCAGTGCTTTGAAGATCTGTGTTGCAGCCTGTGGCTTTTTATGATGCAGTCATGTGCATTTTTAAGACTGAGAATTAGACACCTTTGTGCTTGAAGTTAAGCATGACTGTGACTCATTCAGCTGTCACTCTTACAGACTTGGTGTGAGAACCATATGGAAGGGAAGAAGTATCCTAGACCCAAGATGCAAGTTTATGGATTGCAAGACAGGAGGCCAAACAGCAAAACAGCATCTAACAAAAGTGAGTACTTGGTCAAAATTTCCACTTCTATCTGGTCAAATTTCTAACATAATTTAAACAATTTTCTCAAAGTAGTGGCTTTTCCCACTGGTAAGCTGTGAATCTTCCCCCACAGCTAATTGACTATTTTCAGTTAGTTACAGTCACTCATAGGCTGCACAATCTCTGAGCACATTAGAGCCGTAGTAGTAGTCTGTCTGGCATTTGTAAACAGGCAGCACTTGGGACTTCATAATACTCTAACTCAGTGCAGTAGTGTGCCAAAATAAAGGTCATTTCAATTTCATATTATGTCACGCAGTTTTGAAGTGACATGTGTTTAATGATTTTTCTCCAGTAAATGAACAAGAGCAAGTATTAAACTAATACGCTTTGATGATATGTCCACAGAAAAAGGCAAAATCTTTTCAAGAACATTAAACTAATATTTTACCAGAAAAAAACCCCACAACCCATAACAAAGGTTCAGTATCCTGCCCAAAACTTTTGCAACGAAGAAAATCAGACTTCTTAGCCCTTTCCAGGTGAAAGTTTGCAGAAGTTTCACTGTAATTTATGTGTGTCCATCACTACAGAGACTGAGGCTGATCTTTTGATAGAGGGAGAAGAGCATGAAGGTTGCAAGTTGAGCTTGTCACAGAAGCTGTATCACAAACCTCGTAACAGGACCGCTAAAGGAGTGAAAAACTGGTCCTTATGTGTATGAAGCCTTCAATTGTACATAGACATGTTTAAAGTCTTCTCATTTAGCAAAGCCTTCTTGTCTTCCAACTCTGCATAGTACTCCAGGTAGTTTTTCTCTGCCGTCTTTCTAGCAGGCTATGGGCTCAAACAGGCACAAACTGGAGCACAGGAGGTGCTATCAGAACATCAGGAAACACTTCTTCATGGTGAGTGTGGTCATTCACAGGTTGCCCAGGAAGGCTGTGAAGTCTCTCTCCTTGGAGGTATTCAAAAGCCATTTTGACATGGTCCTGGGCAACTTGCTTCAGGTAGCCCTTCTTGAGCAAGGTGGTCGGGTCAGATGAGCCCCAGAGGTCACATCCAATGCCAACCATTCCATGATTCTGTGGCTGCTTGATCAGGGCTGCTGACATCTTGTTATTCAAAGGCCTAAAGGCATTGAACAAAATGTTACCCAGTCTTGGTTTTGGGAATGTTGCTTTTGGTCTTAGCAGTTGGTTGTGTGCCACTTTTAAGAAACTAACAGTTCTTTCAGTACAGAACAGGCAAGAGAACTGTTTTGATTCTTGGTGGTGTAGTTTTTGAGTGTGCAGGAGGAAAGGTTGTATTGAGGCTGCCTCTCCTAGGAGGAAGTGGGAAGATTCCAGGAGGTAGGATGAACGCTAGTAAATGGCTGGTAGTGTGAACACTGAGGATGGACACCTCACAGCAGTTTGTAACAAAGCCTATATCAGCTGGTGCTTGCAAAAGTTGGTTCTCAATATTCTGTGTTATGTTTAGTAGTCAGAGAATGAACTGTCTCTTGAGCTGGTCACACACCAAGTCATGTCTTCTGTTTGGTCACTACTCCTATTGAAATAAAACTGATGGTAAACTGTAGACCAAGAAGTCAATACTGGATGCAAAATAAATTACCTGTCCCCTGGCACCTCCTGTCTGACCTCACTGAGCAATGGATATAGGAAGACATCATACAAAATTTGCTATTAGGCTGCAATGCTAAAATGAGACAGCTAAATTAATCCCAATTAATTTCCTTTGGAGACAAATTTTTTGTGAATGGCACTTTAGGTATTCAAACTGCAAAAAGTCTGCAATGTTGCATACAGATGAGAAACCTTCTTGTGTTGTTCAACTGATCAATTGCTTTTTTGGCTCAGTGGTTATATGACATTATTTAACAGAGGACAGCTAAGTCCATATAAATAATAATTTAAAAAGCTGAAAGAGATTGTGTACTTGCTGTCTTAAGTACATTGGGCCAGTGATGAAATGTAATAATACAACCATTCCTTACTACTCTCAATTGTTCTTACAACCTGTCCTAAAATGTTTTACTATCAATAATCATGACAAATATAATATGATATTCCTATTTTTCCAGTGCATGGGCATGAGCGCTTGCATGAGCTTCAATGATGATAACATTTGGCTTAAAAATTATTTTAACAAATTTTGAATTGTTTCTAGTCATATCAAATTCAATGCCAGAAGATAAACAAAATGGTTTCAGGAATACTTTTGATGCTGTGCTTAATGCATTCATAGTAAGAGGAAACCGAAGTTGTTATCTTTTGAATGCATGTGCCAGGGAACTGAGAAATATCTTAAGACAACAAAATACTGTGTCTTTGTTACTTTTTGACTGATATAGTCCCAACAAAGTTGGTAGAAGTCCTCTTCTGAGCAGAGATAGCAGGATAGCACTGCACTTCTCTTCCTTTGCCATGATTTCTGTATGGGTGCATACACATCATGTCACCCATTTTAATTGTCTGTTGTCTGCCAGGGTAAGTTAAGCTTCAGATCCCCTTCTCCATTCCAGGTGCTGTCATGGTGCCTCAGTGCTGGGTACTGTGGCTGCTCAGCCCCCGGCACTGGCACTCGGACGAGGGGCTGAGACAAGTGGAACAGTGTAAGGACTGGTGCCAAGGATGTCAGAGCCAGTAACCAGCCTGGCGCTATGGGCTCGGGGGAACGCCCCCCTGGGACTGCAGCCGTGCTGTGGGACTGAACACAGGTTGGATTGCAGACGTACAGTAATGCTTAAAGGCTGGCTGTGCTGTCAGAGCATCATGTCTCGTGTTTCACAAGAGAATTGTATGCAATCTTCAGGCCTTTCATGTCTCGTGTTTTATCCCAAGACCCATCTCCTTTTGAAAAGACATTTAAAAGGTTCTAATATGTATGTGGGTAGGATTTTTTTCCTAGTAGGAGAAAAATTTTTCAGACTTTGCATGCAAATTTTTGGAAAGAGGGAACACACATGTTACATAAACTTGGAGCATGAGAAATGTGAATATGTTCTGTAAATGATGCATTTGCTTGAATGAGTGATCACAATCAAACAATGCATCTTAATTGTTTTCTTTTCTTTAGAGTAATCTTGCAGTCCCACAAAAAATAATAGGAACACCATGAAAACAGTCTCCAAACGTTATTGTTGAAGTTTAAGACTTTAATGAGAAGATGTACAGACAGTTACTGTCATAAAATCAAAGCTATTTCTTCCATAATAACCATAGCTTTGCCAAAAATGTAGAGATCCCATATCTATACTAATGGTTTAAAAGACTAATGGTGGAGAATGCTCTTAATTACTTGCCTGTAAAAATATGGGTCACTGGCCAAAAAAAAAGTGTAAATTCTCTCTGTTTTTACTTTTGACTTTTGCAGTTACATAGAAATACTACTGAGTTGGCACTTTATTTTAAAAATTAGTTTTCTTGGAGGGGACTCCCCAAACTTTCTAGCTTGCATTAAATCTCTCTTTCCCTCTGTGTGCATCCTCTCCTCCTTAGTGGTTCTTTTAAATTCCGAGGTGCTGTATGTTGTCCCTGGCAGAAATGTGTATCTCCCAGTGGAACTTCCTGTACTGGTAGGTTTTGGATAAAGGCAGTGCACAGTCCTTCTGACTTGATCATGGGAGCAATTGTGGCATTGAGATACATATCTAAGAAAATAATTCAGGTGGCATTGGAGTGTTGGAGGTGTTTTTGATATACAGAGTTGGTTTCAGTACATTATAAGAGGAAGAGGCTCTTTTTAGTGTTCAAGGAGGGATGACAGATTGGAAGTTATGTTTGGGATGGGCTCTTGTTGCTACTGAAAATAACTGTGGAGTCTCCAGGGAGTCTATTCAACTCTGCCATATCTATGTAAAAAGGAAAACACGTCAATTGTACTGAAGAACTTGGATAAGTTTCACAAAGCCACTTCAGTGTGACTTAGTTTTTTATCAGTTTTAAAGAGTGATGTACCTTTTTCAGACAGGATAGGGATATGAAAAGTAAATAAACTATTCCTGTATCCAGGATGAAGGAAAAAAAGTGGATTAGGAGGAGCATGGAATAATATACTGTAAATATAAGTTTTACTGCATATAATATCTGCAATGCTGGCTTTGGCGACCAGCTTTCCACTGTCCTGCTCTGTGGGCTGCAAAGTGGCTGTAAAAGTCTGCTCAGAGTGACCATGTTTCACAGTCTTTGCACGGATGTAAATACCCATTATGTGAGACAGCAAAGACTCAGACCCAGGTATGGGTTATATACAAATACTCCGTAGACTCTGTTCCAGATACAGGGAGTTTCCCTGTTCAGGGCAAAGGATCCCCAGTCCACTCAGCAGCTGCTCCACTTAATTGTTCCATACTTTTCTTGGCCAAAATATTTTCCCCTGCATAGGAAAGTGCACCTCTAAGATTAACCAATGAAAATGATTTTTAAGATGCTTTATTTGCCCTTGACAGAAAAACTCTCTATTGGAAGACATTGTGTCACAAAATGGGAGCTGTGGTTCAGGCTTGGTCATGCTGCTCCTAACTTTTCCCTGCATGACTGCATTGTAGCTTGAATTGATCACAGCAAGCAAACTGAAGCTGTTAGTTCATTTAATTGTCAGTTCTGTGTCTGTGCAGTAAGTCAGTCAATGATTCTTCTGAAATGACTGCTGCTACATCACATAGCTGCTCATGTGGCCATTGGATGTGTATTGATGGGGCTAATGGAGTCACTGAACTAAGCTCACATTTAGCAGTGTCACAGCTCTCCAGATATTGGCCATGATGGTGATTTGTTCTGCACAGTGTCCTGAAAGCCCAGGCAGTATCAGAATCCAATGTACTGGTTTGGGTGATAATAGCCACAAGGCTGAGGAGGCTACATGAAACTTGAAAGAAGACAGTAAACAGCAAAACCAATGGTGTTGATGGTGGTACAGTATGCATAGGCTAGCTTTACAGTAATTAAATGCAGCATCACTTGGGTACCTTAAAGTGCGAATTTAGTAGTGTTTTTTCTAAATATTGAGCTTAACAATAATATTTTAATTAAAAAGAACTTTACAATGAACTTTGCTGGCCATTCTGAACCTAGCAAACATAGGTGATGAATTTTTTATGAAACAGATGAGAGGGGAGTTTTGATGAATGTTAGAAAGACCAGCAGCAATCTTAGAAGTTAGTCTAGAGAAAATTTAATTTGCCCTGAGTGCAGTGATGGACCTGTTACTCATCTGAAAACATCTTGTAGAAAACAGCTGTTAAGTCACTAGCTCACCTCACCCTGAAGACAGGATTTCTCTTAACTGTATTCTTTCTCGAGATGTTTTCGTGTTATTTTGAAGGCTAGTATTAATTTAACCCTATTTTCCCTCTTTTGCATCTCTGATGCTGCTGTTAATGATCTCTGCCTCTTGGATGTTTTGTAGCATTTGCAGACTCACTGCTTCTGATCACTGACTACCTCGGCTATAACTGAACTATTGATGCGATGATGTGTATTCCACTAGTGACCCTCATCTGCCTCCTTTGCATCTAAAGAAAATTATCTTTTTTTAATAGTTTCTTTTTCTTCCAAGATTGCTCTCTCTTTGCCAATCACTTTCCTTAAAAGGTCTTTGAGACTTATGTGGGGGACCATAATTATCATCTTCATCAAAGAACAAGAAAGCAGAACAACCTGTAGTGTCAGAGAATTATTCCTCACCTGTACAGTTAGATAAGATGGGATTCATGCAACATCCCAGAATAATTAATTTTTTTCAGAGCAGAGATATTTGATTGTTATTTACATTGATAATCATTCCATCAGTCTAAGAATTCTTCTAGAAAATAGGATTCTGTATATAAACTGAAAATTTCATGTTTCTAGGGGGTGGGGAGGTTGGTGATGATACTTAGTGTTGTACAAATGATCTGGGATAATGATAAGTAATTTGTAACCACCTGGCACTGTGTGAACCAGCCAGCAAAATGTGCCTGGGGTGTATTAGGGAGAAATTATACAGTTGCATATTTTTTTTATGCTGAGATCAACTGTGGGGCCTTAACCAAGAATTAGTTCTTTCTCAGAATGAAAAAGATAAAAAACAGTGTGTTCCATTATGCAGCACTGGGGCAGCACTTAGCTAATGAAGGTGCTCTAAGCCTATGGAAATGTTGGGAGTTACTCTTGGTTCCCTGCTGCTTACTGTGCTGAAGCAAGACCATTATAGGACCAATGCAGTGTATCCATGGGAACGTAGAACTCAACTTTAAGAAGCTCGTAAGAAAGAAACTGTTTTCTTTTTCTTTTAAAGTCATTTTATAAGTAGTACTTGCAGAACTTAACAAATGGTCTAAAAATGCTACTTTATTAATGTACCTAGGGAACAATAGGTATGTAATGGTACTTAAACAGGATGTTACATATGGCTCACCCAAATCAGGATTATTTTGTAAGAATAAGGATTGATAATAGTAATAAGTATTTTCAGGATCAGATTGCACTCTGCATTGGAAATTTCTCACAGTTAATGGTTCCTCCAGCAAGTCATTCACTGCCAGGAAAGCCCTCTTTATTGATTATTATTGTATATTAATGGATCTATCAGATATTTGTTTGGCAAGTTTATTGGTTAAATTTTCTTTATTGATTTCTCCCTGGAGTAAATGGAGCTGCAGAAGTGGAAATAGGCAGTCCTCTTCTGCTAGGTCTGGGTATTTAAATGTATTTTCAAAATATCAGCTCTATTACAGGAGCATTTGGAACAGACATTTGGATTCCAATAATGTAGTGGATTGCAAGACTTTTTATTATATAAGGATTGACTCAGAAAACAGATGGATGGACTATGTCAAGAATCCCAGCATGTAGGGAATCACGGGAGGGTAAATTTCCAGCGAAATTCTAGATTCTTCAGAAATGTCTGTGAAGAAGTCAAAGCTGTGTATGCAAATCAAACTGCACATTTTCAGCCACCACTGTTGTGCGTGCAAATGGAAGTTCAGGAAGCATAAGTTTAGTAATTTCCTTTAAATTGATTGTGCCAGTATCTGAGAGGTGATTGGATGAATTTATCAGTTTTCCAGATATGGCTTGTAATTGCTGCTTCCCATTATAAACAAAGCCATTAACTGAAACATATCTACATTCACTGAGATGAGTTTCATTCATTGAAGACATTAGGGCACATTTAATGCCTTTTTACTTTGTGTAAAGATGGCAATAAATTTTTCACATTTGCTAATATTGAAATCAACTTTCAAAGTTAACTCAAATGATTACTTTGATGGAGGAGCAGGTTTTATGCATTCAGCCAAACCGTCTTTTTTTTGCATAAACATTTTTTATGGCAGGTTTATTTTTGATAGGACCTTGTACAAAGATTTTGCTTTCAGGAAGAAGGCTTTGGAATTTTAGGATTGTTTGAAACAAATGAATAAGGATATGTTATATGTCACGACTATGCAGCCTCACATGCAGTTGGATCAAGTGGACTTGCAATAATAATGAACCAAACCTGCAATAAAATTCTCTAGTATTTCAGTGGACATGATTGCATGTGAAGCTACTTCAGAATGAAGCTCATGATCTTGGACCTCTTTTCTGAATCTATGTATGAAGATGCTTCATAAAACAAATCATAGTATGGAATTACACGCAGAAGGCTGCACAGCAAGATGTAATTTAACCTTATGGATGTGTACCACGGTTTGCATGAATCAATTTTACTGCAGTTAAATCTGATGGTAAAACTAACCTGTGGATCAAACAATAATTGCAATGAGGGGCAGGTTCCTTCAGTGTTTTTGCTACCTCGTCCTGCAATAAGATAAATTATCAAATGGACAATATTTGCAGAGTTACTATCACTTCTCATCAGTCTGTCATATTTTGATTATCAATCTAAGATATTTAAACTTGAGGTAACAAATTTTGGCGTTAAAAACTTGGTGTTTACTTCTCAGTAATTGATCCAGAATAAACTATAATTTTGAACTGCTAGAGAATTAAAGCAGTTGTTCAGAATGTGTGAACTCACTAACTTCTATTTTGGAAGCACTTGTCAGAATCACTGTTTTTTTACACAATCGGTTGCTACATAAAGGCAAAACAGGTTCTAAAAATTAGGCTATATGTTACCTAGGAAGAATTGTTACAACTGATTATCTTTATGCCCACACTATTAACTTCAGTATCCTACTTTTCATGCAAGTACTTTTATATGAATTTTCAGACAATGAGCACAATAATTCAAGGCTTGCTGCCTTCATTTGAAAGTTAATTTGGGTGAAAGTAAGGTTTGCATTTAAAGCACAAAAGCTCTTCCTGCATAAGTGCATATGTGGACAGTTCTAATTCAGGAATCAAAATGTCTTCTGGTTTCACTTAATCTCCTTTGAAAATAGTAGTGTTTAGCTTAATCCTTCACTGAACTGGAACAGGTCTACATATTTCAGTCTACCTCTAAATTATGTTGGAAAGGGAGTAGCTTTTCTGAATAACTACTATTAATTTTAGAAATATTTCTGCAACTATTTAGGTCTGAGCTTCATCTCAGCATGCATTGACATGCACTGCAGCCTTTCAAATCTCGAGTCTAAATTTTCAACTCATCAAATAACAAGCTGCAATTTAAATGCTAGGAAGACTGGGCTCCAAAACAGAATTGAAGTTGTATTGAGTATTTGTGACAGAAGTGTAACATAGATTTGTGGCTTGTACCAGTCTCAAGCTACGATTGGTTCTCTGTTGGTTATGAGTATACTAGTAGCAGTATTTAAGAAAAAAAATGGCAGTGATTATAGTCATTAATTGAACAAATTGAACCATTGATTGTTTTGATACGGAGGAAATAAAGGCATGTGCACACATCCCATCAATCTCACTTACATGGTGCTATGACTTAGGAATAATTCCTTGCGTCAAGGCTTAAGGCTGTCAGCTCTAAGGAGCAAGTCTTGTTATCTCCAAGTGTCTGAACCGTGCTTAACCAACTAGAACTGTTATACGGTTGAGAGCTTCAAACATAATTGCAAAATATTATATAAGCATCTTTTTGGCATTTCAGTAGATTCTGAGAGTTAAAAATAAAATCTTTGCACTTAGTCTTTTGGGGAGCTCAAGTCATTATTCTTTCATTATTTATTTATCTTTAAATGATAATTTAAGCTCCTTATGCAGTTTTTAGAAAGGCTGATGTGCATACCTGGGTTACTCTGAAGGTCAAATACTCTGCATATGGAACATTTCAAGCTGCTGTCCTGCTTAAGTTCCAAATCATTAGCTTAGCAAATGGGAGCCTAAATATAAGCAAAGTCAATAAGGAGGAAAAAATCCACTGTATAGTATGTCTAGTGATAGAAAAAGCTACAGAATGCAAACATAAATTTTTAATTCAACATTCGTTAATTTAAAAAAAAAACCCAAAAACCACACCACCTCCACTCCCCTCCCCCCTGACAAGCTTGCAAAAACTAGGTCTGAATTCCCAGTGGGAATAATGAGCAACAGCAAGAGTGAATGCTGGGAGAGTAGAATGCAATTGTATTAGTCTCCATCACAATGGGAGGTAAACCCAAATCATTTATAAAACGTAAATGCTGGCAGAACACAGGGAGCTCAGAGCACCACACTGCAGGTGTGATTTATGAGGCTGGGGACTGGCTATAAATCAAACCCTTTTGTTTTAAATAGTACTGCTTCAACGCAGGAGATCAGTTTACATGTAGAGGAAATGATGAAAAAAATGCAGTACATTGCATCCCAAGAATATTAGAGAATCAGCTTTACAATGTGACTATCAGGACCATGCTCAGACAATGGGTATCTGATGCACAATTTAATGAATGCTCCCACTGCTGAACAGAGTGCCCTAATCTAGCAACTCAGGTTTGTTTCAAATGTATTAATCATGGGATCTATTTTGTGAGACCAGCTGTTAAAATCGTTGCACTTAGGATCAGGAGTACATTGGCTATTCCCGTTAACTAGCTAGAGGTGTCCTTTTATGCCACAAAAAGCCCTGCCTGTTTCTATGTTATCTGTATTTTTTCTTAATTCTAAAGGTTGATGGGTCTCATTATTTAGTGGCCTTGTCCTATGGAAATGGGTGAATAAAACAATTAGTTCCTAAGGATTCAAATAGAGAGTAGGCATCCTGTGAAGTTCTGCTCAATTACAGGAAAATGCACGTCTGGCAAGGAAAAGTGCTTTTCTCCCTCTATTGGTTATATAATTATCAAATGGAAGAGATTTTAAAGGTAATGAGCAAAGTGATTTCTTCTGCTCTGCTTTCTGGATCTGCTAGAGTTTATCTTGGCTGCATATTTTGCATTCATTTTACATGCATGCCACTAGAGCCTATGCTATATGCATAAAACCACACTGTGTATCGTGCAATGTGGGCCAGAGAAGCACTTTAAAAAGCTGAGAGAATGAAAGGCCTACATAAAGGTAGGTACAGCAGTTATATAAGTTTTCAAAGACATTTATAGTGAAACAAAAGCTGCATGTGATGCACTTGTGCATATCCTGACCGTTTGATGTGATGGCCTCATCATGGAATTGTAGAATGGCCCGGGTTGGAGGGGACCTTAAAGATCATCCAGTTCCAGCCTGCCTGCCATAGGCAGGGACACCTTTTAATAGACCAGGTTGCTCAGAGCCCTGTCCAACCTGACTTGAAACGCTTCCAGGAATGGGTTATCCAAAACTTCCCTAGGCAACCTGTCACAGTACCTCAACCACCCTCACAGTAAAGAATCCCTTCCTCATATCTAATCTAAACCTACACTTTTTATCAGTTTGAAGGCATCTCCTCTTGTTCTGTCGCTACATGTCCTTGTAAAAAGTCCCTCTCCGTCTTTCTTATAGGCTCTCTTCAGGTACTGTAATGTCACGATTAGGTCATCCCTAACCCTTGTCTTTTCCAGGCTGAACAAACCCATTTCTTAAAGCCTTTCCTCATAGCAGAGGTGCTCCATCCCTCTAGGCATCTAGGTGGCACTTCTCTGGACTTACTCCAACAGGTCCATGTCCTTCCTCTTCTGGGGACCCCAGAGCTGGATGCAGCACTGCAGGTGGGGTCTCACCAGAGCAGAGCAGAGGGGCAGAATCCCCTCCCTCACTTGCTGCCCACGCTGCTTTGGATGCAGCCCAGGACACATTTGGCTTTCTGGGCTGCAAGGGCACATGGCTGGGTCATGTCCAGCCTCTCAGCCACCAGCACCCCCAAGTCCTTCTCAGCAGGGCTGCTGTGGATCTGTTCATCCCCCAGCCTGGATTCATACTGGGGGTTGCCCTGACCCAGGTGGAGCACCTTGTACTTGGTGATATTAAAACTCATGAGATTCACTAATGATTTAGCCATGTAAATGTAAGAAGTTGCACTGATAAGCAGAGTGCCTTTATGTAAGCAAGGAGTCAGGAGACATCTTGCATTGAAATGCTTTATTACTTTCCAAGAGTCCAAACTGCACACACTATGGAAACACATGTGCACAATTTCCAGGATTTTTCGAAGGTTCTGGTATTGATAAAGGCAATATCAACTATTGCTGGAGGCATTAATATCGATTGCTTCAGAGAGGAAAGTATCATTTCACTGAAATACTTGATTTTTTTTCTTTACTTATTATTATAAAAACACATCTTGTGCCACAAATTTATGGGACACTCTATAAATGTAAAAACATATTCCCTGCTCAGTAGACCTTGCAGTCTCAATTAGGCCAATATATGAAAAAGATGTATTGATGATGAACAGAGAAAAGAAACAAGTGACTAAAATTGCTTTTATCAATTTCTTTCCAGTTGATAATGGGCCAGACTTTTAAAGGTATTTGGCCTTCTGTTTTCTAAAGATTAAACTACTTAAGTGTCTTTAAAAATACAGTCATTTTACATGTAAAATCTAATGAACCACAAAAAGCACATTATGTGGGAGAGGAGCAAAGGTGGCTTTGTGTTTTACGAATCTTACATTGTCCTAGACACCAGTCAGTTCGGATACATAGCCTTGAAAGGGGCCTGCCCCAGTTATGTAGTCCTCTCAGGTTGCAATGCCGTCTGTAATCTTTACAAAAATTTGCTTTGTGACTGGATTCCTGAAAACTCTTTCTATCTTTGGTAGGTTTTTTTTTGTGGGGTTTGTTTTTTTTTTCTTTTGTGAGACAAACAGTCTGTCTTCTTTCTTTGTCTATTGTGCCCTGTGAGACAAATAGTTCTATGGGCCAGAAGTAGTGTTTTAAAACCCATTTGTGCAAACTTTCCTGCCTTTTAGAAAAGTAAGTCACTCAAGGGACCTTGTTGCAACACTCAGGAAAATATATGATTAAAGCTGGTTTAAACATTGTGTTTCTTTACCATTATAAAGGTTAAATACATGAAAAAGCAAAAGAACATTTATATAGCAGAAGTGATAATGAAGGGTTTACATCTGCAGCCTCCATGAACAGGGGAGGCTGTGGCTTTTCCTGGGTAGAATCATCAGGAATAGCTGGTAATTACCGAGTTTAAAGCTTATTGTCTCCTCTAAAAAGCCAACTTGTTTTTTTGGGGTTGTTTCAGAATGACGTGATGTCTGATGGCTCTATTCCTTTTATAGGACTTCTTGATATGCACTGAATTCTGACCAGGGATGGAAAGTAATTTTTGTGAGCATATTAACAGAATGATTTGTAATACATCTAGCAAAGGGTGAAGGCTGGTAACGGTGACTGATGTAGTACTACAGAGAAAAGAAATCTGAACACTGCTCTCCGAGGAGGCCGAGCCAGGAGTGAGGTAATAAGAGGTTTCATTGCCCAGTTGGGGTTGACAGAAGGCAAGATGATTTTGCTCCTCAAATAGTGCTCAGAGGACGGGAGGCAGTGTATATTTTACATACACGCGGTAGGTGATAGGAGAGGCTTGTTCAGTGATGTAGGAGGCATTGTGATACATACAAAGGTCTCCTGCAAAGCTGATGAATACTTTTTCCTATTGTAGGGGCTGACATGTTGAATGCCTCCCTACAAATCTTGAGTCCAGCCTTGCTGTGTTTTGCTTGCTGTATAATCTCATTAAGCCAATGGGTATGGCACTGAGGTAAAATCACAGGAGAGTTTTTTGTGTTCTGTAGCTGACAAAGGGAATGTCCTGGACATTTAGAATTTATTCTGGTGTTGTGGTTTTAATTTCTGGTAGGTGTTGACTTGCACAACCTATTTCAAAATGTCTGCTGCAATGGCTGCAAGCATGGAATGTCCCAGAGGAGCTTACACAGATACACCTGCTGTCTGTGGGCAGGGTGTGTAGTATAAAGAGGGCAATTCATGACCTTTGCTTCTTAAACCATACCCTTCCACATAGGAAGCTCAAGTAGGTCATGTACAGAAGGGAGCCAGGAAATGTACACGTGTGTGTGATGTGAATCTGACAGCCTGTCTAGTAACCAAGAGTGGCAACAGATTTGCATCCCGGTTTGGCAGATGTGTTTATACATTTTCTGAGATGTTACAGATATAAAGAGTATATCAGAGCTTACAATCTGACCTTAAAAAGTAGATGCCTTTAAAGGTTGTATTCAAGTTCCTTGTGATACAAATTAGTTTTCCAACTTAATCAGCACTTGTGAATTGATTCAACAGAGCACTAAAGATGTACTTATGACAATCACCATTCAGCAAAATTTTAAACTTAAATACACACTGTGGGAACAGAGCTTAAAATTAAATGTGGGTTTACATGTGTTGCAAAACTGGGTTTCGACTTCGAGCCTCTGAATGGGAAAATTAGTCATGAAAGGCTGGTTTGTAGTGTGAGATTTCTCCTTTCTTACTCAGGAGGGAACTGGCATAAGAGGTGTTGCTGGAAACCACGGCTACCGGTGAACAGTTAGCAGGATGTTTTAGCATCCCCTTTGAAATAGAAGCTAAACATATGAGTAGGTATAAATTAAGCAGAAATAGTTTATTTTAACATTTGGATATTAAAACAAAATTCTTTTGAAGACTGACATTTCAGTTTCAAAATTAAGTGAAAAACCTCTAATTCTGAAAGTGTGCTGTCATTTGCAGCCCTCAGGGTCCATATGCCTGCAGACAGACGCTCCTTTTTTAAAGTAATTTTTCCAAGATCCTGGGTTTGTAAAAATATAAAATAAATGAACAAATAAAGACACGCGTGTTTTGATATGCTTCACTCTTTTTCTGGTATTACCCTGTAGGATGCAATAAAGACATGGAATCAGACTAAAGGGATCAGAAGTATCAGGGATAAAGTCTTTCTTTTATTCCTTGTTAGAAATTTAGACCTGAATCGGCGCTTTGTAGGATGCCCTATTACTGGACCCTAATGCAAGTTAGAAATGGCATCTTCAGCTCTGCTGCTAGTGGAGTTCTGCAAAGTCTGCTCCAGAAAGCTGTTTGCAGGCTGAACACAGGATCTCATTTTGCTTCAATGTGCCATTGGCAGCAGCAGTATCTTGCTTCCTCACCTGACACCTGTAGACCAGAGTCATCACTAGCTCCCAGCCACTGGAGTAAACTGGAGGAGCTGGTCATCCTTATCTGCTCTCAAAAATGTACACTGTGAAGAATGTCACAGAATTGGTAACTTACTGAAGTGACTCAAATGCTCCATCCTGACATCTGCAGATGGATCCTGAATTTTTAAGCATTTGTGCACTTTTTTTTAGCATCGGTATGAAAGGTGTTCTCTTAGAAAAGAAGTTCATTAGTTGAACAGTGCTCTTTTACAGCACTGTAGTAATTAGTGCTCCAGATAAGAGCACTTTCTGGCATGGTGCCTCTCTTCAGATTTGCCAGAGGACAACACTGTGTGGCAACGGGATGATTCTTTCAAACCTCTGCTAAGGCATTAATGCAGGTGCTAATTTCTGTCTTTAATGTACCTCTCATAAATCATTATCATAGTCCAGTGATTTATAAGGTTCCAAGTAGGCTCTCTGGTGGGGACTGTGAGAGGCATGGAGAATCCCACTGGACAGCCCATCTTAAGTCTTATAAGTTGCTGGAAGTAGGGTTTCAGAGTAGGAGTCTGAATTTGTCCATAATTATGTACATATATTTCTAGTTTAATAGGTATGAAGAGTATAAGGCAAGGTAAGCAAACTATTGCTTCGAAGGGAAATGTTTAAAAAAGTTTGAGAACACCTGTTCTAATTATTCTGTATGACATTTTAATTTCTAATTAACTCTGAGCTAGAGAATATCTTCCACATGTGTGTTCTGCTGGTCACCCTCATATTATGGGAAAGAGCATACTTTGCTATTTTGATATGATTTGTTTAAAAAGTCCATGTAAAATTTAATTTCTCTGTCTTTAGTTCCAACCCTGGTAAGAATTTATTTTTTAAACCCCATAAATTAAAGGAACTTCCTATTAATGCCTCTGTCATATCTCATGTTAGTCATACTAGAACTTTCTCCTTATGTATTGTGTAATTGGAGATTGATCCAGTTTAGTTCTAAGTATGAGAAGAAGCAGAAATCCCTCAAATTTCCAAACTTGCTCCACAACTTCATAGACTCTGTATATTCCAGTCACAGTTTCTATCTGTGCAAAATTTGGAATAAACGTATTGAAGTCAACAAAGCTGTTTTAGTTTAACATAATTTAATAATAGACTGTCCTCAAACTTCATCATCCCAGCACTCATTAGGCATTCTGGTTTTGTTCATACTGGGACCCATCATAAAGAAATTGATTTCCCTCTGTTCACTCATCTAATTTATTGTAAGAGAACTCCATGTTCATTTGCCCATTACACAGCATTTTGTGGGGTGAGAAAGAAACAAGCCAAAAGAAATCAGCAGAAGAAGTAGTTATCACATTGGATGAGGCTCTGCTCACATTTATTTTTGGTATAAATGCAGAACAGCTCCACTTCTCCAAAAGGAATTTATTTGCACTTGGTGGGTGAGACTAACTCCAGATTAATACTCTGAGCCCCAAAATTCACCCCTTCTAACCCTATTTGCTGCTCTGAGTTACAAAAGAGACCGCTTAAGATGATGCAGCATATGTTTTATGATTTCCATTACTTCTGCAGTTCTTCCTCCTCCTTCATTGCTAGTAGTGTCCCCCAAGTTGGGCAGCCAAATAATGTGTCCTCCATGGCTGTTAAAATTGCATTATAGATAGGCTGGGAAGAAATACTGTTGGAACAAAGCAATTGACACAGTCTCTTTTCCTCTCCCCGGTGGCAAAGTGTTGATGACCACAACACGACTGATCTCTGTTACCTGGAGAGCATGACCATGTTGTTGTTTCTCCGTCTGGGTCCCTCACAGGGTTGCACAAAGCATGAGCATTTCAGTCAGGATGCCACCATCAGCGTGCTGAATGTTGTAGACTGACAGTGACAGAAAATGAGAGCCCTCTTCTCGCTCATTGCTCTGTGCTGCGAACAAAATGGCATTCTTGGTGCAGCCAAATTGAAACCTTCTGCACAGTTGGCTCAGTAATGAATTTGCAGTGAGGAGTGGGTTACCTGGTGAGTCGGTAAGCTGTGAATTGCGTTGAGACTTGACATGGCAGTAGACGAAGTGATCCAGTAGTAGTTTTGTTTTCCTTCTATGTCACTCATTGTCTTCCTGTTTAGCTGCACCACTTGAAATCTTCCCAACCTCATCTTCAGGGCCTTACAGATGTTGCCTACACTGCCAGGTCACCTTCCTAGTGACCTGGTTTGGCAGCTTCATATCTGTCCCCTGCCTACACATTTATGCTTTCTCCCATGTATTTTCTATCCCTGGTACAATTGTTCCCCAGAAAATCCTTCTGCTCTTGTGTGTCAGTAATTCTTTGCTCGTCTACCATACCTTTTGTGCCTTCCTCATCTATATCATTAGGACTTTGAGTAATGAAATAGTTTATTTTGTCTTGTCATGGATGCTATAAATTCATACATGTTGGGTGGGCTAAGATCAGTACTATTCTTTTGGGATTGTGCTTTTGAAAGCTGTGTACAGGATCCCTGTACACCATAATAAAAAACTCTGAATGTATCTTAATATCAGTGATGTGAGGACAGGGCCTGAGACCAGTGCTTTGTGGCATGATCTGCAGCTAGACTAATTACAGCAGTCCCTTGCAGCTAAACATGTAGATATTGTAGATAAAGTGTTTATGCATTTGTGTGATTCTGAAAGAAATATCTGTTTGAAAATTTTGAATAACAGTTTTGATTAAATTAATGTTGCAGAGACTTTCCCTTTGGAATGATGATTTGTCAGTGGCTTAGAACGAATCAAGTAAGAATTTTATACAAATA
The DNA here is from genome assembly GCA_013397755.1 of Cnemophilus loriae. Classification (NCBI taxonomy): domain Eukaryota; kingdom Metazoa; phylum Chordata; class Aves; order Passeriformes; family Corvidae; genus Cnemophilus; species Cnemophilus loriae. Next base: position 1,994,153 of record VZTF01006238.1, on the reverse strand, counting down.
CCAAACTGTTATTTAAAATGTGTCACAGCATTGGTAGGGCACCTCTGAGCTGGTGTTAAACTCAGCTTTCAGACTTATGGTGAATTCCCAAGCTCCATTTTGACTAGGTGGTTTGAAACATGGTCTCTTCTTTTGGCTTCTCTGGCAGTTTTCCAATAAACAGTCTGGCAGCCTGTTATGCTTTCACAGCTGTATTAGCCCCTTTGGCCTCCCCACCAAGCTCCTGACTAGCGTCAGCTCATCTTTGCTGAGAGTGTTGGTCCTACTGGAAAAGTCAGTTTACAATTTATTCTTTGGGCATGTGACAGCTGATAGCAAACAGACAAACACTCTTTGCACTTTTTGCACGCAGTTGGATTCATACTGAAATAGCACAAGAAATAACACGTGCACTCATGTACATGTAAGGATATGTAAGTGTATATGCATGTTTGTGAACACAAAAATGTGTGTTTATGCACAAAACTGTGTATGTGTATCTTCCTAAAATGAAGAATATATATGCTCCTTGCTTTTTCTTTCCTCTGTTTCCCTACTGCTTTCAGGAGCTGTCTATGTCCAAGCCTTCCTGTGGTGCGCAGCTCTTCATGGGCTTGGTGTAATTTGCTTCGTACTTCCTTACTTGGCCTACTGCCTTCTCCATTTCTTTGTCTTGATTTCTTTCTTACTCAGCTTGCCCTTCCTAGCTTCTTAATCTGTGAGATTTTATCGAGGCAAAGTATGCACTTCTGTAGGACTGTATCAATGCTTCATTTCATTCTTCTGCCTGTAGGAAAATTCTCAGGCTCTAGCTCTGGCAGCCAGTACAGACATTCTGCCTTTTCCTAGATTTGAGTCTTCTCAGTGCCCTGCCCTCATGCCCAGACAATAACCCTTACAAAAGACTTTTTCAATGATAGATTTTTTTGGCCCTGCTTCCCTGCTTATTAATACAAACTGTAATGAACCAAGGTATGGTGAAGACAGATAGACATAAAAGTACAAGTGATGCCTACACTGAAGCTAGGCTTTTGTACAGTGTGTAGACATGTCCTGAATCACTCCTTAGAGGTTTTAGAAAAAAAGACTGACCTAGGGGAACTACGAGGCCTAACCTAAATTAGTAACTCACAAAAAAACCTCTGAGTTTTGAGTATTGAGCTCTCAAGTTACTAAAACCCCCAAAGTCTTAAACAATATAGCATAGGGATAGTTTTCATTTTCATGCAGTAAACAGCAGTTTCAGGAGTCACTTGGTTTCAAATGAGCTGTGTTTGACAGACAAACTCAAACTGAAACCAGAGTGGACTGTTTGTGAATGCACTTGGGCTGAAACTGAAGAAAAGCTTTCCATGAATCGCTATAAGCGGAAACCACTGTGTTAACCTAGATGAGTGCCCTACTTCCCAGCTGGGGCACCTGTCTGCTTACTCCCTGTGGACTAGCAGCATAGGAGATGACCCTGAATATAGGGCTCTGCCTCAGATACAGCACTGGGAAGGAACTATCATTCAAACACAAACCACTTTTTGCTCCTCTCCCCTGTGGAACGGAAGACAGGGGAGGTATAAACTGTTCTGAGATGAGATCTTTCTTTCCTCTGCAAGGTGCACTTGGCATATCTTGTCCCCACCCTGCTGATGCTATTGGGGTGTGCAGCCAATGTGGGCAGCATATTTCCATGCAAGCCATTGGCTGCAGACCTCACTTATATCTTCTCTGCCTACATTTCTAGGGGCTCCCTGGGCATTGAAATATCCTTCTCAAGGATATTTCAGTTTAATTTCATTTTTTCACATAATTTTTTTAGAAAAAGTAGAAAGGTTACAAAGTGCTTCCCACACCAGCTGATTTCTTGTAGTCTGGAGCCATTCCCCAATGCACAGCCACTCTTGGATTGAAAAGTAAGGGTGGTTTAACAATGCACAAAAGCCTCACACCATGTTTATTGCGACGGTGCTAAGGAAAATTGTATCTTGTACTGCAAGTTTATGGCCTAGCAAAGGATTGTTTTTCTAAACTAACAGTAGGTTATATTTTTAGATCACTCTCCAAAGTTGTAGAGTTACTAGATAGCTAGATATATCTTTAATATTTTCCATTTTTGGACTGTAATTTTTTCAGATAGAGAGTTTAGCTATTTTTTTCATGAAAGTTGGAGAACTTCTAGATCTCCAAGTGATTTCACTGTTAATTTTAGTCTGAGCAGAGTCCAGTATATGTCAGTTGTTCTGATTTGTGCTAGTTTTTGCACACCAGCATCAGTGCTGACTGAATAAAATGGAAAAAAGTACACAGACTGAAGTCACTGCTATGATGTGTGACTGCTTTATTGCTGACCCTCTTGCCCCATCAAATCCCATCACATGCATTGGAAATCAGCTCTCCAGCCTGTTTTTGGTCAGGCTTCACCCAGGTTCTGTTGGAGAAATTATTTGAAATGTGTATGTTTCCACGCTACTGTCAGCAGAGCCACAAAGGGAAAAACTGTGACAAAATAAAAAAAAGTCAAAGAACAGTAGTTTCTGCAGAACTGGACTCCAGTTCCTTTGCCATCTTTGTGACTCTTTGTCGGATGTGCGCCAGTATGTCTGTTTCTCTTGAACTGGGGAGCCTGGGACCGGACCCAGCACATCAGATATTTTTCACCAGTGCTGAGCAGAGAAGGATCATCTCTCCTGATCTGCTGGCAAAGCTCTTCCTAATGCAGCCCAAGAAGCTGTTCACCTTCTTTGATGCAACGGTGCATTGCTGGTGTGTATTCAATTTGGTGTCCTCAGCAAGATGTTTTTCTGCCAATCTACTTTCAGTCTGGTCAGCCCCCAGCATGTCTTGGCACGAGGTTATTCATCCTCAGCTGCAGGACTCGGCATTTCCCTTTGTTGAACATCATGACTTTCTTGTTGATCCATTTCTCGAGCCTGTTGAGGTCCCTCCGGATGGCAGCACAAATACCTGGTCCATCAACCACTCTCATTGGTTGCAAACTTGCTGTGGGTGCACTGTGACCCCATCATCCAGGTCCTTAGTGAAGAAATTAAACAGTACAGTCCAGGTATCAAAGCCATAATAGTCCACTAATGGCTGGTCTCCAGCTGGACTTTTTGCTGCTGATCAGAGCCCTTTGATCCCAGCAATTCTGCTAGTTCTCATCTCACCTCACTGTCCTTTTAGTCTAGTCTGTGCTTGATCATTTTATCTATGAAGCTGTTATAGGAGATAGTATTAAAAGGCAGGCTAAAATCAAGAGAAAGCCCCACTATGGTCAAAACTTTCAGGTCTGATTCTGCCAGGTGAGACCTCTTTTTTTCTGAGTTATACCGCTGTTGAGGTCTTCTGTCCTGGACAAGTCACCAAGCTTCTTTCTGTGCCATGCTTTATGAAGCTGGGCCTGAGGTTATACAGAAAGAAGGAAGGAATGATCTTGCATAGAAAGTATTTTAATACTGTCAAGTATGATCAGTTTACATAATAAGATTCAAAAGCAAGAGTTAGGCATGGACCATTTGTACTAAATATGTGAAATGCAAAAATAAAATGAAAGTGTTTATAAAACCAGAGTGGTTTGTTAAAGCTTTTGAAATTTAGTGAACTTGGGATCCACAAATGTTAAACATGTACAGTTTACCTTTAAGAGGAAAGGCTCTGCAGTGGGCATTTAGCTACATTTGTACACCTACACACTGCAGATGGTTTAGTTTTATAAGAGATGAAACTGCATTTGGTGGAACTGATTAAATATAAAAACACCACCATCTGCCATTTATTCTAATATAAAATGGTTTGGGCAGATGCTGACATCTTTTGAGATGATTGATTCATCTCTGACAAGTGAAGATTCTCGGAGGGTTCCAGCTGCCCACTGCTCACACAATACCCGCTTACGAGAGCAAGCGCCAATCACTGCGCTGTTGATTTGGATGTAGCAGGTGAACGAAGGGCACTTTAATAACCAGCAGCCTGGAATTCCTAACTACAGCAGTGGTGGGTTTTTTTCCTTCCTTTTCACTCCCCCCCTACACTTCTGGTGCACATTAAACTGCGAGGATATTTTATGCACACAGTATACTGTATTGGAGCACAGCGATAATTGGAAGAATGTCAATTTCTGGCACAAATAGCTCTTTTTCATTTTTTAGAGTGGAAAACCATCAGATACTCTCCACATATGCTATTCATTTTAAAATTATTTTTCTAAGTGTCCATCAGGATTACATTTAAACTTCCTGGAATATTATTTGTTAAGTATGACACCAAATGCTTTATAATAACTTAAATAACAGATGTCGATCTTGTTTTCTTTGATAACATTGTCACACTCTCTACTGAGGTATTTCCTTAGGGTAGCTTTCTGTAGCATCATCTTTTTTATAGGTTTTGCTCAAACTTTTTAGAACATGCACAATAAGTTATGGAAAAATTCTTTAAAAAATTCTCAGGGCCAGACTGTTACATTCACACACAAACTGAATAGCTGCTTGCACCAGCAGTAAGTCCTACTGCAGACAGACTATGTTTTATGAAATAAGGTCCTGACCCAAAGCTAGATTTGTGGTAACTGCAGTGGACTTTTGGTCCATCTCCAAGTGGGAGAAAGTGCAGCATAATTAGACTGTCATGCAATAAAGAAGCAGATCCAGTCAGTCCTAACACTGCAAGTATATAAACTGCAGGACTTCTTCAGAATACCTTAAAATAGGATGCTCTTTTTGTACATGTTAGAGTGTAATCTCTGACTGTGTCCCCCGCTCAGAACTATCATATTGAACAGCTTCTTAACTATAAAATATTAGTTAAAAAAGGAAAAGAGTCTGTTTATATGAAATGACATGAAAATGTGACAGTTTAGTGATGTGCTGGTACAGGACCGTATGGCACATATATATAAATTTGGTCAGAGGGATGCTGAGTGATTGTGCAGTCATTTGAATGTATCTGGAGTAATTCCAACAAAGTCTGGAATAAGCCTATTGTACAGGGAAGTAGTCGGTGTTACAATATGAATAAAAAACACTCTGTGGGGCATTTTTAAACTATTGAGAGAAGCTAAAAGCTATATAAAAAGTATGGATTCTTATTATTGGTACAGAATCTATTCTGCTCACCTATTGCTGAAGGTAAGGCTATAGAGAGTGTCATTTAATTTTTCAAAAGGTAAGGGGTAAAATTAAGTCAGGCAGATTCTTATCTGGCGTGAGTTGGGTTTTGAAGTCAGTGAAGATAATCTTATTTTTTATTGGTCATACACCTAGGGCAGATGATTCAGAAATTTTTTTATTACACTTCTTTTTATATTGACCCCTCTTTTACTTATGATGTTTTCTTCATTCAGATATTCCCATTTACCTCAGGCCCCTTTTTTCTCCAGGCACTTTTTCTGTAGGTAGAGGCAATGCAACCTTTTGCCTCAGAACAATCTTGTTGGCCCTTCCAGGATACTGGTTTGTAGGAAGCAGTGATGAACATTCCCTGCTGTGAGAGGAGGACTCTCCGATCAAAGAGAGTGACTGTGCTATTTCATTTAATGGTCTGGGAAGGTGAGTGCTTGGAATTGCCTCTGTGGTTGGGTTTTCTGGTGGGAAAGAGCAATGTTTATGTTAAACTCAGAAAGCAACACCTTAATTTGAATGTTCAAAAGGTTTGTTTTTAAACAATGAAGAGAATCTGAAAAAGAAGTGTGTTTTGGAAGTCAAAGTGGAAACCAGAATCCTAATGAATATAGAATACTTAATATATGGAATGTATATCTGACTTTCGGGAAAAGGCTTTTTTTCTCCAATTTGGCTCCTGTTTCTTCTGATATAGAAACATACAGACCTAAAGTGTCTAAACCAAGAAACAGCCACCAGAAACTTTATAATGCAAATGATCTGACTGTTCAATAGTGTCTTTCTTCCAAAAGGGTCCCACAGTGCTGTACAAATTACATGTGGCCACATGAATCAGTTCCCACACCACTGCATTACAGGCAGCTCTGGGGAGCAGAACGTTTTTCTGCTAGTACACAGTGGCATTGCCTGATATTTTGTAGTGGCAAGAAGAAAATACAAAGGAGGCAAACCAAGGGAATATGAAAAGAAGAAGCAGATATTGAAATTAAGATTCAAAGAAGGCTGAGGAAAAGGATAAAATCAGCCCCATGTTTTTCTTTGATGGTGTGATGGTGTCATAAGAGCTGGCGATGCATATTGTTATTGATAGCTTTAGCTGACCTTCACAATATTTGTCAAAATCCTGGTTCCCAGGGCTTGGTCAAGGGGATCTGGGCACTGCTCCTGGCTCATAGGCCATTTCTCTCTGCAGCCCTTCCATCTGTGTGTTTGAGTTTCCACGAAGAGGCCTCCTAGTACAAGGGTGCCGGGGTACCCATACCCTGGCCAGATGTGATTCTTTCACAGAATGCTCTCAGTTTTCCTGAAACAAGGGGTGAGTTTGGCTCCTTGTGCCACCTACTCCTCTCCCAACCACCCCAGTGTCAAGCAACAGGGTTGACTTGTGGAGCTGGAGCCTGGATCGAACTTCACTGCTGCCGTTAGCAGGGGTGGTTGCCTGGCTGCCACTGCTCCAGCCAGAGTCCCTCCAGAGGAGGAGGGACCAAAAAAAGGATGGAGGGAGAAAAAGAAGAGAGTTTCCTACAAAAACAGTTCAACAAAAATCAACAGTCCTCCACAATCCTATATTTTTCTATTTCTTTAAACAAAATGTTTTGGATTTTTTGTAAAAGTTTAGAAAATGGTACCTTTTTTTTTTCCCCCTCAGGCTGTTAGCATTGAAAGGTGGAACATGAAAAATCCCTCGATCTGTGTGATTTTACATCAGCTGAAAATGTTGTTTGACAAAGTTAAAATTTGCCGTACGTCTGAGTTTTGAGACAGGGGTTCTCTGTTAAGAACACTAAAGTATTGTCATTACAACTGCTGTTTCCCACCTAAATTCTGTCAAATGTTATGTTGAAAAGAGGTTTGGTGGTTTTTTGGTGTGTGGTGTTTTTTGTTTTGTTGTTGTTTTTTATTTCTTTTTTTCAATTGATAGCTTGCAATTCACTCTTGTAAGAAATTATGTTGGGCTAATCATTTCTGGAGTCTGCAGAATGCAGTGATGGTGACAGTGCTGTTACACTGTGCATAATAGTTCCCTCATTTGTGGGAGACATGCTTGGCAATTAAAAACGTCTGTAAACAAAAGCTGAGGTGCAGCTTCTCAGCGGAGTGGAGTGACATTGCGGTAGATGATTAGTCTTCTTGGGAGCAAAATCGATGAAAGCAGCAGTTAGTCAGATGTTTTCTGACATAATTTTTCCTGTGTGCAGTTGAAGTATTTTACAGTAGTCTTAGGAGCTGTTGTTATCTTCTACTGGCTCTAAAGTCAAAATTTGCAAAACTATCTGAAGGATTTAAGTGTGCTCCTGTGGGTGAAACAGGTATATAGGATTTAGACAGGTAGGAAAAATAGAAAGGGACAAAAATCTCATAATTTTCTAACCACAAACTCTCATTGAAACTTCCTAGGTTTCTTTTGTTGCTGCTGACTCCTTCCTTCCCTCACATGCTGCTTATCTGAGTGAAGAATCATGGCTGGAATTTATAAATGCTTCTCTGTTGTGCAAAGGAACTTCGATAGCATGAAATGAATAACAGGTAACATAATAAGAAAAGTATCTGGCTACAGCTTTGGAAATGTAAATTCTTTTATCAGTCCCCCTGCTAATTGGAATTTCTGTTTGTTGTTTCACATTTAGTGGATTTCATTATGGTTTCCTTGGTAATTAGATATTTTAACTACAAATGAAAAATACCAGACCAAAAAAACCCAAAGCAAAACAACAAAACCCAACCCCAAACTGCCAACAAAAAAAACCTTCATTAAGATGCAGTCAAAGTTGTATATTGATATGACTTTAATTAAAATATTGTTATAATGTACTGTTAAGGAAAACAAAGGAAACAAATGAGCCACAAAAGATTGAAACTTGGGAAAAAAGGACCCAATCCAGTCCTTCCCAGTCACTGCAAAGACACTTGCCATTTGCACTGCGCTTGGGAGGAGTCCTCATCCGAGTGAGAGCTTGAACTGGGGGCAGGTCCAGGAGATATTTGCCTCTCTTCCTCAGTCTCCTGGTAGTGCCTCTTTCAGAATGCCTTCCTTCCATTCTGTATTCAGATCAAGCAGCAGCCAGCTTCCAGACTGATGGGGGCTACCGAAGACTCCCTGCCTTGTTTGGATACAATAGAGGAAGTGTCAGAAGCGGATTTTTGCATCATTTGTCATATGTCCATGTGGAAAAGTCTTCCCCAAAATGATGTTGTTCCAGGCAGGTGGAGAAAGGACTTTGTAGACCTGAGGAGTTTTTTAAGTGGAAGGTCTTGTGATTTTTCCATGCTTTATGGATTTTTAAAAATATACAAGATGGTAAAAGTATAATGAAAGTTTTTTTAAAAAAATCTGTGTTCCTCTATATTACTTCTTATGTGAAAAATTAGTATGATGCATGGCACTCCTGTGCCCATAGCACAGAGATGTTCACAGACCTGCCCCTTACACTTTTATTGATACGGCAGAGGTAAGTGCTATCAAAAAATGTATTTTGGAAGGCAAATGAGCCTTTCTGCATTTGCAGCTCCGTATTTAGAGCTGGGTTCAGACATGGAGGAAGGAAAACTATTTCACAAAATGTTCATTCTTTCCGAGGCTGATTTCTGTCTTATTAGGCCAAGGAAAGGAAAACCAAGAAGAAAGTATCATGGATTTGGGTCCAAGCTTTTCACCAAGGTTGACCTCTGCTCTGTAAGTGAGGCCTGCCAGACAGAGGCAGTAGTGTCTGAAAGATTCTAAGGTCTAGACGCCAGTGTATGAAAGCAGTTGGTCTTTAAACAGGTGGAAAAAACCCATCATTCCTTACCCCCTCATTTACTTCTTTGTCCTGTGTGAACTCCCTCATTTATTAAGCTTTCAAACCAAGCTCTTTTTTTTTGAGATTAGATTGCTTTGTTCTGAAAACATTACATAAATATGAAATATATCAAAATCCAAATGAATCAAAAGGAATGACATTTTCCTCCAGCTGAAGGTCAGCAAGAACACTGAGTGCATTGCCATGCTCCCAGCATTACCTTCTTAATTTCTAGTGTCTCTCTGCAACTCAACCTTCTCCCTTTTGTATCACCCTCTCTATTAGTTTAGTAATATGCTGTCATCCTGATTTTTCTTAATTTCGCTTGTGATATTACTTCTCCTTTTCCTTCTCCTATGGGAACAGATTTCTTCTGCCATATGCCCGTTTAAACCTGATTGTAGTGTCTGAACATCTTGTGTACTTAGCCACAGCATCCCTTGGGGTTCAATTGAGGCAGAGTATGTATGTGACCTTTAAAGCCATGTCAATGTGAGAGTCTCTCAGCACATGGGTCTTTAAAGCCTGGATGTCTATGCTTTATACTAACAAATTTGACCAGCATGCCTTTTTATGAGGATATCATCATTTTGGGCAAATTCCAGGTTCCATATTTTAAATCAGCATGTAGAGCATTTTTAAAATCTCAATTTCCCAAAGGTCAAGTTCCAGTAGATTAAAAATGAAAAAAATCAAGGCAGTTGTTATTTTACTTATTTATTCCAGCAAATTTGTCGTAGCAACTACTTGAACATGACTAATTGGCAATTTGTAAAGTGGACTGTTCTCAGTAGCAAAGTTTTAGGTAAATCAATGCTGTAGCTGTTTCCTTATTATGACAATTCTTAAAAAGTGTGACAAGGTTGTTATAGGAAACAGTGAAAAGTCCCTGCATTTCTGGGGATAATAGATTTTGTATTTGTAGCCTAAGTAGTCTTTATTTATATTTTTTCAGGTTTTTTTTACAAACACCAAAAATAGGACTGTGCTGGGTAAACAGTGAGCTGCCCTAATACTCCTGCCATAATAATGCTTTACTGTGCTGAAGACTTGTGAAATCTCTTTGTCTCAATGAAAGCCGTTTCACAAATATCCTTAGTTTGGATCTTGTGTCATGCCACAGCATCCTTGCTGAGCTCCCAGAGAGTCTCTGACAGTTCATCACATAAATTGTCCAAATTTCAGTGCATTGCTAATGTAGAAGTTCTTAAATATAAAAACTCAGGTGTGTCACCAATACATATAAACCAAAATATTATAGCACTTGCCTTACAAGGCAACAATATGTGGGGTCTTAAGGGTATTTTATTATGCAGCTGACTGGTGATAGCGAGAGAGAAAGCAATGATTGATTTGTACTCTGAAGTAGAAAAAAATGCTAAATTTCAATTAAAATTTACAGTATGCTCTAGTAACATAAGCATAGCATACATTGTACATGTATTGAAATTAACTCTACATTACATAAGTACGTAACACAGGAAATTTAGTACTAAAATGAAACATTTTAGGCTATGAAAATACATGATTATGACATCCATCCAAAGGATATTAACTTTGCTCAATAGTGCTATATATCATGCAATTGGATTTTGACTGTTAAGCATTTTAATTCACCGATTAAAGTTAGGCATTTCAATATTCATCTTCCAGCTTAGCTTGGTTAGTTGCTTTATAAAATAGAGGTACATGTCCATTTTGTTACTTTCTAATCCTTCATTAAGTGAGAATTCCTTAAAAGCCATCAGCTTTGAAATATTTCTAAACATAGAATTGGTCCCAAATCTAAGTTTTGTAGAGTTGATTGTTTTCAGCTGAAAATGTAGTAAAGGAGAAATGAATAGGATTTAAACAGAAGACAAAACCAGCAGCTGGAATTGGCAAATATTGTAAGCTAGTTTTAGTTCTTTTCTTGTTTTAACTCAATAGTGAGGATCTGGGAAGTGTAGTAGCCTTTGTGGTGAAGATCACGAACAAAATTAAATGCTAGGGGACTTGTCACTAATGTTCGTTCCTAAATCAGCAATCTTTTCCATGCTAATCACTTTCTGAACCTGATTATAGCATCTTTCTGTCTGATGAAGAACTCTATTGATTTTCCTCTTTGGAAGCATTTTTTGTGGGGGATTCTCAAGCGGAGGAGCTTGAGCAGTGAGTAAATCTTTTGGGAGGGGTAGGTTTTGTAGACTCATAATGTGTAACAGCCAAGCTTATGTGTGGACTGTTTGCCCTATTGAGCTACTGCTAAACTCAGAATTCCTGGAAACACCATCAAGTTGATCAAGTTGGAATAAAACTACCACCTTCCCCTGCAAACACTATTATTTGTTTTGGTCTCCTACAACATCTTTGAGCTGCATTTTTTTCTTACGCATATTCATTCATAATGAACAGTATTTCTTAGGCGCCTTGAAAAGAAAAGGACATCAAAGTTTGTGTTTTCACAGAGAATGACTAATTGGAAAGACAAATACCTCTTACTTTAAGAGAACACCCAGATGCAAACTCACCAGAGTAAAATTATAGGTGATGTACAAGTGTGTGTAGGAGTGAGGGGTGAATGCCTCATGTTATTTGTGCAACAGGTTTGCCACAGAGGGGCCCCTCAGAGTGAGTGGCTCTTTTCCTTCTCAGCTTGTTGGCAGAACCTTATGGGGATTCTGGGGCAAACGAAAACTGCTTGTGAGTGGGCAAGGATCCCACCCCTGCATTCAAGTGGTAACACAACTGAGTGACTGCATCTGCATCAAATGGAAGTATGCTTATGTTGTTAATACTGGCTCACAGTTACACTTAGATTTTACTTGCTGTCTACATGATGAACTACAGTCAAGATTTTTTTCTTCAGTGATATTATCATATTTTTATTTGATAGTAAATCAAAGGTATGCTGCCTTTTAATTAATATTATATTCTCCTGCACATAATTTTCTGGTGTAAAGAAAGGTTATCTAGAAGGTCAAGGGCCAGAGAGAAAGATGGTATCTTGTAGCTTGAATTAATCTAAAAAAAAAGGAAATAGATTTTTAGAGAAGAGAACAGTATGAGTCTGGCCTGAATTGGATCAGGCCAATATCCTTCTGAGGAAGAAATAAAGAGCTTGAACCTTCTCCCACTGAGAGCAATTACAAACCTGCAGTTTACTATAATAGCTGTGTGTGATAGGGGTATAATAAATTTAAGGTCTGAGATAATCAAGAAGGACTGTGTAATCTTCTGCTAATGCTTCTGAAAGATGTTCTAGTAAAATGCTAGGTAGGGAGAGCCCTGCACTACCCTGTTATCAGAAGAAATAAGTTTAAGCCACTTGCTTGTTCCACTTGGCTATAACTGATCCTATGAGGCTGGTTTTGATTTGACAGTGATTTAGAATGAAAAAGTTTTGAAAATAAAATTTGTGGAATGATGACTGTGAATGCTGTAACTGTGAGAGAGTGGGGAGTATGAGGGGAGAGGGAAGAAGTTTTGCAAAGATACCTGTCTGAATTTCTGTATAGCGCATAAAAAGGTTCAAAGGCCATTTTAAGACAAAGGTTCCCAGCTTGGTGTCCTGTTTTTGACAGAGGACGACAGGAGATGCTGGTGGATGGTACAGGAGCAGGGCACTCCCACAGTGTGCAGTCCCAGCCTCCAGCAATGTACAGCTGGGGGATTTCACATCAATAATGTGCTCTTCAAGGAAAAGCTATTGTTATCCATTTAAATGTCTTCCTGAAACTCACCTTATTCGGAGCATTGCTTATTCAAAGGCATTCATCATACATTTGCATTTGCAAAATGTAAGATTCACTGAGTTTAACAGAGAGAGCTAAGCTGCTTTATAACTTTAGCTTCAACTGGATAGAAATATTAGTGCTGATCCAAAGCACCACTGTAGCCATTACATATCTTTCTGCTGCCTTAGGTAGGCTCAGAACACCTGTGCCCTCTATTATTATCAATTTAAAGTAAGTGTGACAAGGACATTTGTTTTTCCTTTTCCTAAACTGGAAAACTTGTGAAGATGTTGCTGTAGCCTCATCTCTTTGCTTGATTGTCCCTAGTTATACCTTAGATAAATTTAGATTTTAGATTTCAGAAAAGAGACAACCTTTTTTTTTTCTGTCCCCTGTTTTGAATCCTACAAAATAATGGTAGTACTGAATTATAGAATTTTGTCTGTATATTGTATGAGAGCAAAAATATATACACAGATTTCTGCTACGGAAAACATATGAAGTACTATATAAATATATATGGCAGAGTTACCTACCAGCAATAGTAGAGTCCTTTGAAAAGAAAACCTGGAAGTTATTTTAGCAGAGGCTGTATTTTCTGCCAAACAAAATTTGTTCAGAAGACGCATTTGTTCAAGTGTCACTGAAGACTATTAAATTTCAGTGAGAGGGTTACATAAGTTCTTATGAATTATTTTGATATTATTTTTGAAAAAAAAATCTTATAAATTATTTTTATGGTCTTTGTTTTTCCCTCTTACATCTTGCAGCTTTTGTATTTCAATTGGTATAATTTGTGAACATGAAAATACGTGTTGAATCTCTAGTGAACAGCTGATGGATAAGAAAAAATAAAAAAACAAGTGTTTCGGCTTATTCCAGATAAAGACATTGATGTCCTAAGTTAACACTGAGCTAATGTGCTTTAAATTTCAAAGCTGAGGCACGTGTGAGGTTGTATGTGGAAAGGCGGCTGTGGATGCGAGTAGTATAAATGGGTTTTAACCTATCGTGTTTCATACGGGGAAGTTCTGTAAACACCTGGCTAGTGGGTATACACTAATCCTGCTCTCCTAATAACAATTAGATTTTACTTTGAAAGTGAAATGAAGCGTATGAAGCCATGCATTATATGTCATAAATATATATATATAAATTTGCATACACATCAGATTTTGAATGGTCATTTTTCATTAAATTTTCAGAAAAAATTTCGTTGATTAATACACTTATTTAGCATATGCATTTGCATGATTCAGGATTTTATCTGCAGACTGAGAGTCTCCAGTGCTTAGGGGAAATACTGACAGCTGAATGTCTAAACCTGTTTCTGGTTAAATGTTATCCTTGGTTGTCTTCAGGAGCACGGACTTTGCAGCCAATATTTTTTCTACAGTTTTCCTAGTTTGTGCATCATGTTTTCCTTATCCTTCCCTAGACACAGCAAAAATGGGCTCCATTTTATAAACACAGTAGTCAGCAATTCCTAGAAAAGTGAATATTTGTTTTAGAAAGGAAAATCTTGCAAGTGAATTATTAAAAATTCAGAAGTTTCTAATTTTCTATTAATAACTGGAAAATTGAGGTTTTTTCATTGTCTGTGGTGTTATAACTGAGCACAACTAGAATGTTATTTCTTTGGCGTATTGCTTTGGACCTTTGGGGTATGATATAAGGCACAGAGCATTCCGAGCACTGCAGCAGATTTCTGCTTACTGAATAACCAGGGGAAATAGCTGTAGAATGGAGTCAAGAGGAATGACGGTCAGCAATAATTCTGACTACACAGTTTTTCACTGGCAAATGTCAGACTGCTGTAACCCCAGAATGCCTTAATGGTGATGAGTTTCTGGTCACCTAGCCCAGCCTGTACACCAGACTAACCAACAACCCAGTGCTTTGAGGTGGGCAAGAAATGTAATTCTCTGAAGTGACCCCTGAGCCTTTTTGTTATGGGCCTCTCACTTCCCTGAATGTAAATTTTTCTTTAGGAATCAGGGAGAAAAAACAGGGACTTTATATAATGAAGAACTCCATGGTAGGTGGAAGATGATGATTAGGATTCTCTTTCCAGTTAATATGTTATTTTTTACACAAAATGAAGTTATTCCAACAAGGGAGAGGGATAGAGCTTAGCCCGGAATACCCCTGTACTAGCGATTCAGACATTCAAAGGATGGTAGAAGATTAAGGTTTAATATCCAAGCCTGTATCTGACTTCTAGATGCCTCAAATACAGTTTTTACTATGGTGTGCTGCCCTTTTCTTTTGTTTTGTATCAAAAATACTCAAAGTATATCAGTGGTGCTCAGAAATACCGAGCCCGTGTTGCTTCGTGCCTGGTTTTTGGTGTCAGCTCTGCGAGGCACAGGTGTCTGTTCAACACAGCTGCTCTTGCATCTTGCCCAGATGGCCAGACCTTGTTTCCCTGATTTCCCCAGACAATAAGAAGAGAAGAAAACTGCCAATAGCACAATTAAACAAAGAAATACCTGCCCTGCCACCCTTGTATCTCGTATTATCCCCTGCATTACTGGGTAGTTTGCTCTGTGGTACCTTTGGAGGCATGTGGACCCCTGGGCACTGCAGGGGTGGCCAGCACCACTCTTGCTGGAGGATCACTTAGCTGTAGATGTGCCTGACATGTATCTCGGCCATCTCTGTCTCTTGAGGCTGTTGCCCATCTGAGATCTGAAACAGGGCGGATTTGGACCTGCCCATCATCCTCTTCAGTGGAGATATGGTATCCGCCTCCCATAGCAGGATTTTTTAGCCTTAGGTCAGGCACCTGACCTCCATATGCACTGTTTGGAAGATTCTGATGCCACAAACCTCTCTTTACAGAGATCAGGACATAAACATGGCCTCTTTCCACTTCTTAGCATCCTCTGTCAGCCTGAGATACTGCCTTTGGTAAATCAGGGTATGTAACTCTGAACAACTTTCCAGGTGTACATTTCATCTTGGGTAAACTGGCCTATTCTAATTTTCAGGAACCATCTATGAGGAAAGATGGTGAGAGATGCTGATAGAACCCTGTGAAGACAACCAATGCACAGGTGGTGGGACCTTCTGCTTCTGTCTCCCTCTATGCACTGCTCAACCTCCGCAGAGTCTGCAGGCACTTGTTTCAGCCCTGCATTCGAGTGAGTCAGCAGTGGGACACTCTTCACCTCTCTGACACGTTGGGTTTGTGTTTTGAGGGCCACGCTGTTTCCTATAAGGCTGTTTTGTATGCCAGGTTCCAATAGTGCAGGCCCGTATAGTACCTGCACTATTGGCGCAAAGCTCGGCTGTGCTTGGCTTGCCTTTTGCTGTAAGGAGCATGTTTTTAAGTACCATCTTCATTCAAGGGAAGGTTTGGGGTTTCTTTTCTTCTGTACATTTGTCATCTTAGCTGTAAATGGCAGCACTGAGGAGTGAGAGCCTCTAAATGACAGAGCAGCCAAATCAAACTCTCATGCTAGAGCTACCATCAGTTTGTCTCCATCTGCAGAATGGGGACAGTTTGGAATTCTTAATGCTAATATCACAGGAGCATCAGTTCCTGCCCTCAATAAAAGAACTGTTGAAAGGACACTTGAAAGGATTTCTCTGCACTGCTTTTAACAAATCTGGTTAGTGGAGGCAGTTTACCCCTGTGTGTTTTCCCAAATTGCTGTACACCAAGTTGTGATCTGTTGGCAGAGTCTGTCTGTAAACTCTGTGCCTGTCCAGCAACCCCTGAGAGCAGTGAACATGAACATCAGTGAAGCAGTCCTGGTTTACTGCTGCTGGGGGTCTGTCCATCATCCGTAGCTTTTTACCCTATGGGTAGTGCGGGCAAAGTAATTCCACAAGGAAGGAATCACAACTGAATCCCAGCTTTTGTATTCGGGGAATGGGGGGATGTTTGCATTTCATTAATGTTAAGTTTGCTATTTCCAAGGATTGGGAAGAAACATCTCTTCCCTCTTTTCTAGAGTAGAGTGGTGTTTACTTTCTCATTTTGAAATTTTCGCATCTTGTGTAACAGCTGTGCTAGGGTAGGACTCGCTCTCTGCTGAACTGCTGCTTTTTTCCTTTGGCCTTTGTTAAAATTTCTGATAAATAACAGACTGTCTACAGCTGTTCAAATGATGTTGCTTTTTCTAAGTGTCACTTCGGTGTTCATTCCCACCAATGCAGGCTTTGCTTTAGAAGGTAAACAAGGGAGAAATAGGGCTTGCTGTTGAGTAAAATTGAACATGTGGGCAGTGGGAAAAGAATCTGAAATGTGAATTGCCCAAGCCTACAGAAGCCATCCACCTCCAGCTGTGATGGAGACACTGTAACATCTTGGCAACATTGCTGTGTGCAATTTTCTTTAAATAACTAGTGGGTTTTTTGTTTGCTGCAGTTGGTGCAATTTCTTCACATTTTCTCATTTGAAGGTAATCTGCTTCTAAGAAGTGATTAGTGTGATTTGTACATGGAAGGCTTCACTGGGCTTTGAATTTTTGTAGGGGCATTAGCTGTGCCAGTGCTACTGGGCTCACTACTGTAATAAATAATGAGAAGATAGTATGTGTGACTTAATAGTATACTAATCTATTGTTGTGAAGATAACTTGTATAATTTATATTAATCCATGATTTAATTTATCTGGAAGCTTGCTCTGAGAACTTTATAAAATCACAGTTCTTGAATAAAAGGATCTTATGAACAAGGATTTTATTTTTTACATTCTGTATCTCTTCTTTACACAGCAGTTGTTCTGTTCCTCTTTTGTTCTTAACCTTTATGTACAAATCTCTCTAAGAAACTGAAGGGCAGAGTTTTGTCTGGATTTGAAACACATATTGACAATTTTGAAGAAAAAATATGAGAGCAAAGTTTTATCTGTGTTTGAGATTAGAAATTGAATTTCTGTAGTAATATTTAGGTGAGGTAAATATTCAGATGAGTTTGATTTATTTCTGGTTGCAAACTTCTTATAAAGACAAAAATATATAATTTATAATTCCAAAGAGAGAGGAAAGGGAATGAACTGAAGTAACTCAACTCTGTCCTTTCCACAGCTGAGGACACAAAGTAATAATTGTTGCTTAGCTAAATTATCACACAAAAGAACAGCAAGTCATTCATTTCCACATGAAAAAGCATAAAAATAGGGTTTTTGTAAGACTGATTGGAAGGTTTAATATGTCAGTGTAAAGGTTTCCTTTTAAAGGTGTTAGATCTGCTTAGCTTGGAATTGGTCTTGCTTTTGCTCAAGCATAGCTAGAGTAAACCTGTAGCAATTGAATAAATGGAGAGTCAGTGCCATTGTTTAAACAATTTTTTTACAAACATGACAGTCCAGAACCTCAGCTCTTCTAGTTTTTGAAAACCTTTCTCAAGGTTGTTATCATTGTAACAATTTACATCATATATAAGGCAAAAGTCTTGGTTCCAATATAGTACCAGCACTTACTGAGAGACAGTAGATCCAATGGTCCTGTAATTTGCTCGGTGACTCTTTAAATACAGGATGCTGGCTTATAGCAGTGCTGCAAGACAGATAGATATAATTCTGTTGGTAGACATCAAATTCTGGTGCTTTTGGAAAGAAGCTGGGTTTGTCTGTTGCAGGGAGATCTCCAAAAGGAATTTGAGAATTTTGTGAGCATGTGCTTCAAATTTGCTCAACATTTTGAGGCAAGCATAAATCACTTCTAAGTAAGCTGCAACGATGAAGTGTTCCTAATTACAAGCTGCTAGCCAATCTTTACACTATTTTTGCCTTAGTACTACTTACATTTCTACAGCATATTTTATAGACAAGAAAGTGTGACTAAATACCTGCAATATCAGTAGACTCATGTAGGAATAACAGTGAGAAGAAGCAGAACTAACTCTGGTTGAATATGTTAAATATTTATTGGATTAGAGATGATAAATTGGGGATCTCAGCCCAAATCTGGGTGATCAGCCACTTCAGGCACTTTCCACCAGCTTGGCAGAGAGGCCAGGGACTTAATAGAGGCAGAGTGTGAACTGCGCTCTGTTCCTGAGATGGCTCTGTTTCTTGAGGTTTATGGGCAAAATTATGATTAATGAAAAATTCATGTCCTCCTGGAGCACAGCTGCCAGTGTTCACTGGATGAGTGAAGACCCGCAGGCCATTTTTCAGTTGCAAGTGTTTTAATGGTGTCAAACACTGGATTTTTGATCAGATTTTCAAGCAGCATCAAAAACGCATATGCAAAATGCTGATCTTGGTTGATCTTGGGACCCATTTTCCTATGACAACTGGGGCCATCTTAGAAGAAAGCAAAAATAACAATGCGATAAAAGTGTTTCTGTAGACCTTTGTAGTTGGTGAGAGAGGATGTTCAGTTTACCCCAGATAGTGGCCGTAACACACAAACAGCAGGGCTCGTGCGTGCTATTTTCTGACGTGTGGTTCAGAGGCTGACCACCAGCTGCTGCTCATGGGGTGGGACAGCCACACTCTGAGCGTTGCGCTGATACACATCTAGGCCTCCACCGCCAGCAGCCAAAGACGTGTGGCTGCAGCCATCTGGTGAACCTATCTCTGATGCTGCTCTTGCACATCTCTAGCAGTTGTACTGAGGCCCTACATCTGCAACGAACGGGATTTTTGGTTCAGTGTTTAAATGTCTTTGAAATGGGGCCATCAGACAAAAGAGAAACTAGGGTTCTTCATGGTGGTCATGCAAAAGGGTACTTGGAGAATTGGAAGATTTTCTATGTTCATAGGGTCACTTATTGGATTTATTATAGATATACCATATTGGTATCATAGATTCACTTTATCAGCTGACACATCAGCCCTGTTCAGTCTCAATAATTTGTAGTCTGTTTTGAAAGCAGAAATGAAGCCAGGAATACCAGTAGTGGTAGGAATCAGACAGGGCTTTGCTATGTCAAAACTGATGTTGTCCGGTATTTCACCTTGAACTGTCTGGTGAGAATTTTAAATGTGGAGATCCTAGTCAGCATCATGGTTAAATATGTTGTATTTTCACTGCCATGTTTTTTCATGAAAGGTGGCTTTTCTGTACCTACAATTGGAAAGCATTCGTTCCTCATGTGTACCACGTGGCTACAAATATTGTATCTGGAGACTGTTTTTAACAAGTAACTACCTCTTCATAACAGGTACAATAAATAGAGAATATCTGCTTGGGCGGGCAGGCAGGCCTTTGTTTTTACACAGAGGTATTCTATCTTTTGTAACTGAATTGTGATATTTGCTTGTGTGTTCAAGTGAAACGCCCAACCTAGGATTTCTAGATCCAGAATTAGAATTCAAGGGTGCCTGATTATCATTCCTTTCTCACATGAATTGTTTTTTAAACCATCTCCTAAAAATCCTGTTAAAAAAAAAAAAGGAAACAAAATCCAGCCATCCTTCCAACCTTTTACTGTGCTGATATTTGTAGAAGAAAAGCTGCAAAAACACTTTATGCAGAGCATATGAAAGAGAAATGGTTTTAATTTTTAACCATAATATTTTACTTTCTTGAAATTTGTCTTCTCTCTTGGAGGTTCTGTACAAGGAAAGAGAATCTGTAACCCCTATGCTAGCATTATTTGGAATATCTTCTACCTTTTCTATAATTACAAATGTCTTTGATACATTGAGGAAAGAATTTATTGGAACAACATGTTCAGTTAAATTATGAGTATTTCGGCTTGTGCCATATCCCAATTCTGTTTTATTTGCCTATTTTTTCATGCATATAACATTCCTATTAACTTCCTATATCATTATATTCTCTGCTTCCCACGGTAGACTAGGCTTTCGTTACCTCTTTTCATTACAACAGTGAGCAAAATGTGCTAAAAATGTACGTGTGTGCGTGTGTGTGTGTGCGCCTGTGTGGCATCCGGTGTTTACACTTTTAGTGGACATTTCACTCCCAGCCTTTTCCATCCTCGATGCTTTATGTGGTCAGCTGTGGCTCTGCAAACCTGGCCAGCGCCCTGTGGGAAGGCATGAATAGCCCTTGTTGTGCAGCACACCTGTGTTCTGTGCACAGCTGTTTGGTTCACAACAGGGTTGCTGTTAGCAGTTATGAAACGTTTTCACACCACCCACCCACTATCCACTGGCTTATAACATTTGCTGGCACTTCTGTCCGGCTTGAACTTTTTTTTTTTTTAATTTAAAGGACACCAGGATACTTTATGCATAGGAATAACAAGCCAAATTGGCACAGCACCTTATTAAAAATATTCCTTCTCCCCTGTGTCAAAGATTGCTCTTTTTCTGTCTGTGGTAAATCTCCAACTATAAGAAAAAAGTGTTGCTATTTATTTTGCTATTTTTATATAGTTTGCTATTTTAAATTTTTTTGCCCTAGTTATCAGACAGTTTTGTGCTGGCCAGAATTTAAAGAAGCTGGAACATTACTTTGTTTTTTTCTACATATTATTGGAGATGCAGAGTCACCCATTTTGTTCTATATTTTCTCTGTATGTTACAGTAGGAAGTTGAGACACAGAGCAATAAAAGTCTGCCAATGTAGCACTTTTTAAACCCCCAGAACTGATTGGATGAATAACTTGAACTCTTCTGAGAGGAAGGAGGCTAAAAGCTCACTTTCCTGGTACTTGAGTCGTCAAAATGGAAAACTGAACTAAAAGAAAAAACTAAATATAAAATGAGGTGGCTGAGCGAAGCAGGTGCTCCATATGGAGGGGAAGAAAGACAAATTAACGTACAAACAGCTTCACTTCTATAGGAGAATGCTATTTAAATACATAGACTGGGAAGACAGCTGAACTCTTCTGTGCAGTTTTATCAGCTGTGTTTTGTATCTCTCCATGACACAGTATGTGGCTCTTTTCTGAAAGCAGGACAATGTGTTTTGACAGCCCTTGGCAGTGAGAGCAACAGTGAGAAAAGCAAACCAAAGTGATTCAAATTAACACGAGCTGGCTGTTGCGAAGCTGGTCCATCCAAAGCATTTTCCATGAATAGGGAACCTCAGATATTTTAAGATGCAACGTAGCCAACCAGGTTAGAAGCACTGTGGTAGCGCTGCCCACCATGCTGCCACCTATGGAGAACTCCACTTTCCTTCGGTAAGGAATGCTTTAGGGGCATTTAGCTCTAGTCCTGTTTGACAAGGACAACAGGTCCTATATTGAGCTCTATGTAGGGTCTGCAGGGAAAACAGCATCAAGCAGAAATGCAAATCTCAATTAAAATTGCTTTGGGCAACCTTGACCATTTCTGTAGGGGATGGCTTGCATGGGAATTTGTTATTTTCCTAGATTACACATGGGTGTGTGTGTGTTTATTTTGCCATAACATGACTGCTGATGGTTTTTATTTTTTAAACACTTTAATGCTGATCAGAAGGAAAAATATCAAGAATTTCCTATGCCTTATTTGTTTTCTAAACACTTTCTAATTCAAAAGAGGCAAAAGTCTTAGAATTAAGGATTTTCTGCTCAAGCTAGAGCAATTTCCATGAGTTTCAGTCTTGTTGACTTTATTCAAATATGATTGGTTTGAGGAATTCAAAGAGGTCTAGAAAACAAAACCATTCAAAGTTCATCAAAGCTGAAAAATCTGGTTTTTGTCATTAATGTCCTCTTTTGGCCTTGCAGGACAATCTTTTTCTTTCATATGCCTTTGCTGATGGTAAGAACATGTTATTTTTTGACATGTACAGTCCTATGACTCCCCATTTTGTGTGCTACAAAGTTGCTTTCCCCCCCATTCTGACTTCCTAAGAATACTCCTTTTACTTAAGATCCTTTCATTTTGCTTCTCTTCTGCATGCCTTCTCCCACCTCGTCACCAAACAAACCTTAATTTAGATAATTCAAAGTATCTGTTGTTTTCTTCTTATTCCCACACCTGCCCACATTCTACTTCTCATATCCAGTGCCTTCCCACTCTCATTTCCAGCTGGAAGACCTCCTCTTCCCATTGTAGTAAAACTCCCTTATGAGTTATGAGGAGGAAATTAACCCTTCTGCCACTACTTCAGTCCCTCATGATCCATAATGGATTTTATCTGCACTGTGCCCTGTGAAGAAGAAATCGTTGCAGATGCAGGAAATTAAGTGATTTGCCCAAGGTCATCAAGAAAGTTAGTGGGTAAATTAAAAGCAAACCTTGTGGATCCTAATTTGGGCTGTGGAAGCTGTAATAGAAATGGTGGGGAGGGTAAAAAGTCCAGGCAGATGATTTGTACTTCTTACTTACGGCCAAATATGACACAAATAGAGGCAACCCCCATTCCTGATGAGGAGAGGCGGGAGAGTGGGACATAATTCAAGCTATTCAGATTCTGCTATTTAGCATTTGCCGATCACTAATGTGATATTTGCAAAGTATAATATTTTCTAACAGCTGTAAGAACAAGAGAGCCTAAAATTTCTCCCTATACATAATATCCATGAAATTGCATTGAATATTGTAATGATGTGTTATGCTGCCATTAGCTCCCCATGAATACCTAATTTGGAAGGTTAATGAAATTGACAAATGTGTGTACTGTATGTGCATTGTCAGTACTAGTTAATGGCAACTCTCACATTTTTATTTGGAAAATTATATAAAACTGAAAGTGTCAATTACTGTAACTTCATTTTTTTTGGGAATCTAGCAGAGTGTGCACTTTATTTAAATAGGGTTGTATATGTTTTAAATTTGTATACCATCATATGAAGTCCTTTGCTCATCATGTGATTGTATACTTAATTTTTGTATGAATGAATGCATGTATTGTGGTCTTTTGCAGCATATTGGGCCAATTTTTTTGGCCTTTTTGTGTGTATTCCACACTAAAATACCATAAGTCCTTGTCTTCCTGTTGGCTCAACAGTGCTTGATTACAAAACTCGTGCCAGTTAATTCAAGGAGACATCACACATTCAAAATGAATTTCCCCAGGCAAGGAAAGTATGCTAGAGCACAATGAAAGAGTACGCTCTTGTATTTTCTGAACATGACTGAGCACCAACAAGGTCACTTGCAACTGCTGCTGCTTCCATATATGAATTTGACGAGATCCTCGAAGTTTGGCCCCTAATTATTTCTGTGGCTTTAGAGAGTGTTTCTTTAGGTCAAGGTCACATTTTTAGGTGTATAGAATCCAATTTGATTTCTTCTTTTGGTCTAAAGCTGTTCAGTTTCACATAGTGAATGATCCCTTATGGTCCTGGAGATGTCAGATTAATCTCCTGGGAAGTGAGGAGAGACATTATGATAATCCTCTGTGATGCACCATAGAATGGATAATGTTGCCACATCCGAGCCTTGCAGGCTAGAAAAGGGTGTACGGATGGAGTGATAGCTGCACAACCCACTTCCCCTGTTACTTAATTTTCGTGCATCTCTTCAACTCCTCGTGGAGTTTCTTCTGAGGAAGCAGGTGTCGCAGGGGAGGGTGGCTGCCCTGAGGAGACCATATGTGTCACTTCCAAGAACAAAGCAGTCTTTTAAACCCAGCGCTATATTGAGCCTGTGAGTCATGAATCTTTAGATCAATAACCAAAATGTTTTTAAATGTGAGGGCAGCCCCAAACAGAGTGACTCAGCGCCACGGTTCCACATTCAGTGTGCCTCGGTGCAGGGTCTGGTTTCAGATAAGTGGTTGCTGGAACGGGGCCAGGTGATGTGTGGGGGCTGAGGCGCTGGTGCAGGTACAGCTGAGCGGGTTTGCTTTTGACACTCAGCACACCTGCTCTGGGTCAGCTTCAGGCAGGAGCTGTGCTCTCGGGCTGTCCGAGGGTCGCCTGCAAGTCAGCAGCCCATCTGACTTTCAGGCATTCTTTATAAGGTGACTTGGAGTTGCTGAGACTTAAGACATTTGTAGGCTTAGATTCTGCTGTGGCTTTCCCCTCCTCTTTCCATATTGTATTAATAAATATATGTCAGAATCTGGTGGAAGAATACATCTATTCAGATTGTCTGCTGCAAATGCTGTGGACTCCTGTAGCCTAAAACTCTGAAGAGCTATCAAATGCTTGTCCTTCTCACACTTGACAACAAGGACTCTTTCTGCTTTTGGTCTAGTCCTGGTGGCCATGCCATGGTAACGCTCAGTGAGAAGCTGGAGTGCATTAATCATCCCACAGACCTCTACCCCAAAAGCACAGATCGTGCTTTAATGTTATCATCAGCTGTGATTGTCTATCTATACACTGATTTGAAATAAGAAATTTGGAGCCTGGAAGAGCTTCACACTGAGATTTGTCTTGATAAGTGGGAGTGTTTTGCTCCTCTGTGGATTAATGATTTACTGATAGTAAAAGATAAGAGATATTTGCACCTGGCCTATTGAAGGGAGATTTGCATTTGAAAATGTTAGGTCAGTAAATAATCCAGGGAGATGACATTGAAGCCAACACCTGAATGAAGGAGGGGAGATGAATTTGAATGAACCTTCATGCAAAACTCCAAGAAGGAGTACAGAGTTCTAAGTTAGCCTTCTTCCTTGGCTGCAAGTTCCCTTCTGCAAATATATATTTGTGATGGAGAGTGTACACCAGCTCTGAGACACTGTCCCTGTGGGTCAGATGTGGTTTAGATCTTGTTTAGCAGTTAGATACAAAGTGAGACAAGAAGGAAAGAGATACTGGTGGGCCTCTTGGACTTGATTTTAGAGAAAGTTTTCTTTCCTTTTTGCCAGCCATATGTTAAAAATCTCTACAACTCTGTTGCTTATTTTGGATTTTATGAATAAGTATTTTTCCTTGCTTTTGACTTGGCTTGTGCTGAGGATGATTTCTAATGTTGGCTAGCATAAAAAACCTATTCTGAAAACTGGTATATTGGCACAGTGTAGTAACATCTAAGTCCTCATGATCTCTCATATCAACAGAAATTGCCACCTGTGCATACTGTGGGACAGAAAGGCAGCTGGCAAAGTAGGAAAACTATACTAATGTAAAATATTTTGTTGATCAGCACAAGGCAGGAGGCTCTTGTGCGCACACAGGGGGACAAAAAGTATGTTGAACCTCAAGTTTTGTGTTCCTTTCCAGGGCTCTGGGGAAGCACAGAAAAAGCAGTTGACATGCTTTAGCTTTCCTTGAAGGGCTCTACCTCGTATATAGAAAGATATCTGGTAGTTCCTGCAAGCCTGAGCATATTCGATAGGCATATGCATTCTTCTGTTCTTTTCTGACCAATATGCTTCTGTACTACGTGTATGCAGGAGGGAGATAGATAAAATTTCTGCTGATGAATCAGATTTCCTTCAAGGTCAGGGACTAAAGTTATGTACTCTTAACTCATGAAACTGAAGGAACTCAGAGAAAGAAAGTAATAATGAGGAAATGTTTCAAATTGAATTATTTTTCCTCAAGAAATGTAGTAGGGCCACCAATTTTTTTCAGCTTTTTGACATTTCAAACAGAAGTGGAAGAAGATTAATGGTGAGTAATACTGAGAGATGATGCTGCAAGGACACCACAGGGAATGGGCCCAGAAGTGGCAGGGGACTCCCTGGGCTGGGAATGAAGGAGTTTTACCATCCAGGGCTGTCCCATCACCTCCAGCAGTGATTCCTTCTAGGAAGCTTATTCCCACCCTAAGGGTAGCAGGTGTGGAGCCCTGACTCCTCAAAGAACATTGACTTTATCAACACCTGAGATGCCACCAAGAGAAAGGAAATCTCTCTAGAAGAATGATCACTTTTATTAAACAGAAAAAAATTCTGCTGGAAATTTGGCTACAAGCAGGAAGTATCCACACAGTGCAGTAGGAAAAAATTGAAGTGAGTAACATAGCAGAAAATTCTCTTAATATCTGTGGAACATAAAAGAGGTCCCATCTATCAAACAACTGTGGATAATTGATTCATTATGATATATTTCAACATTCGATGAAAAAACTCTCACTGACCCTAAAAGATGCCAAACTGAACTCAGTGAAGGATAAAATAATGCCCTGGTCATTTAGTCAGTAAAATTTAAGGTTTAATTTGCTTTCTAACAAAAACCAGTACGTATAACACACAGAGTCGTTTATTTTCTAATAGAACCCACCAGATATAACACACAGACAACCATGCTATACCTCCCCTTTCCTCAGCTTGAGACACACCATTAGTGAATGTGTGAATGTGTGATACTTGAGGTGTAAAAAATGATACTACACTAGAAGAGGCAAAAATTAGAGTTCACAGCCTCGGGAAGGGCAATTATTCTGTTACTTCTTGAATGTATTTATTTCAGCATATTTTCCTAAAATGACTATACTATTAAAAAAAAAGAGACAGGATGCCATTTCTCTGACTGTGGTTAGTACAAGCCATAGCTCTGCCTGTGCAGCTGTGTCCCAAGCTAGAAGGAAACATAATGCTTTGGCACTCAAGAGCAAAGAGTCTTGATTTAAAAACTCATGGTTTAACCTCTGGCTTGGTAAACTTTGGTTTTAAATATAGGGGGGGAATACCTCACCATTCTAGTTTTATTGAATCAAGCAGATACAGACAAAAGACCAATGTTTTTGATGTGAATTTGTGTTGTGGTACCTTCTAACTTGGAGGTGAAAATTGAAATATTGCTTCTATCTGAGTTTGGGACCAGACATCCTACTAAATCCAACCTATCCAGATTTCTCTGCTAATCTTATGCTTTCACATCTGATGAACTACAACTCAGGATATTTAGCTTTGTTCAGACACTGACAGTATGGAAGTTTTTGTGGCTTTCATGGATCTTCTGATCTTTTATCTATTCTTTGATTAAATGTATGTCACTCATAATATCTAGCTTTCAAAATTTCCCTCTATTTCTTCCATGACTAGGTTTGTCATAGTTGAACTGGAGTTTCTGTCAGGTGGAAGTACTCTATCCATTATGTACTCCAAAATAGTTTAGACTATGTGGCATTAACTTTCCATTACCACAATCAACGGTTAGCTGTGTCTTTCATAATCCTCTTGTCTTCTTTGTTACCCTGGTAGAAAATAATCTTTCTGGATCATACACGAGGAATTCAGGTGTCACAGGGGTCAGAACAGAATTACCAAAGAGATAGAGGAGGCTGACAGCTTCACACCAGCACTCCCTGATTAGGTTCAAGTCCTTGCCATAGTGTCATATGTCACATCCTGCCTGAGCTGGTGTCCAGTGTTTAAAAGCTGGAAATAAATAACTGTGCCTATTCCAGTCTCTCTCTTTCCAATGTGGGCTCTGTGGGTTTATCTCACTATGCTAGCCTTTGCTGAACTTCTAATTTGTTGTTGTTTTCAGGACAATGATTGCTGTCTGAACAGGTTAGCCCTGCAGGGGCAGGTTTCAAGTGGCAGCTGTGTGGGATACAGGCAGCATGTGGAATACAGGGCCTGAGGGATGCTCAGCACCCAGCATTACAGGATTCTGCTTTTTTCTTGACTTTGGTGAATCTGCCTGGGTGAATGAGGCTTACCTGTGGGAGTTGTAAAGTATGTTGCTAAGTTTATTTTTGGTGTTTCTTTTAAAAATCTTGTATGCCTGTTGCCAAACATAAGATGTTTGTTTTCAGACTCTAACTTCTCAGGTAAAGCTGTCATGTTTATTCTGGCTCACTACATCAACACATAAACATGAGATTTTTGTTTATATTTATTGCTCTTTGTGTATCTTTATATAGCCTGAAAATATTTTTTCAAGGCTTTATTCATTTCCAGTGTATGAAAGAATGAGGGGAGAAAAGTGCCACTGTATAACCTAATCTTAGAAGTTGTGTTTGAGCTATGTGTTGGCTGTGACGCAGTAGGATACAGTTAAACCTGAGACAGGTTTGGATTTACATGTTCTGGTATAACTAACAGCCTTAGCTTTGACCATCACTTGACATTAAAAATAATTTTCCTCTTTTCAACATGAAAGCCATGGGTCATCCCTGAAATGAGTGTTGCCTGTGTGGTGCATTTGAGGAATGGTTTGGGGCAGGTTAACTTGCATTCACGGGTTCTACAATCTATCATCCACTTTGCGGTGCTTTAATGTGCTAACATTTTCACAGGCTGCAGACAGTGGCTCTCTGCTCAGATTAACCACAAGCTCATTCTGCTTCACCACAGTTTGACCTCTCTGATGAGCCACGCATTAATGTGTTTGCAGGATGTGTATGTATATTTGGCTGTAGACGTGTCAAGGCATGCACAGCACAGAAATTGTTTTAATTTTTAAATGTTTTTGGTTTTGACTGTGATCTGGCTGGTCATTTATTCCTGGTAAATGATTTTTGTGGTAGATAGTCAGTTGTGGAGTGCTGTTAAATATTGGCCCATTGTTTTCAAAAAAACAGAGAAGATTATTTATGGAGGGTGTTACACAATCAGGTCAGAAAAGACCTTGCCAGGTCATCTAGACCTGCTGTGTTGCCTTAAGGTAGGTAGTCTGAACAAGTTAGTCCTCCCAGTGTCTGCTCCAGCTCATTCCTAGTATCCTGTCCCACTCCCTGATGTCCAGCTGTGGATGCTCAGCATCCTGTGACTCACCACATCTTATAGGAATAGACCTCAGTTTATTTCACAAAGGTGAGCCACAGGTTTGGGGAAACCAGATGAACCCTCCTGCTCCATCTCCTTGACTAGGGAAGTAGAGAGAGGCAGAGCAGGCAGCTGAAGGTTGGGACTGAGCTAGGACAGCTGAAGCTCTCTGCCGCGGCACCCTCATTCACGTCCTTGGCCTGGGCTTGAAACTGCTGAGTTTGGGCACCTGCTTCTCATCTGCACCAGGTCCTTCACGCTGACCTCAGCAGAAGCTGTTCTGAAGTGAGGAGCAAGCTGATCCTGCTGTCCATTAAATTAGTAACTGCAAGTAGCCCCTATGACTGGATAAATGATCAGATGCTTGAGGGAGGCTGTAATATGGCACAGGAATGCATGTTCTCACCTGAGGCACCAGCCACTCGGAGTCTTTGTCATGTGCTGCAAGGCTGGCATCTCTAGAGGATGACGGGCCTCACTGCTGG
Organism: Cnemophilus loriae; assembly: GCA_013397755.1. Taxonomy (NCBI): domain Eukaryota; kingdom Metazoa; phylum Chordata; class Aves; order Passeriformes; family Corvidae; genus Cnemophilus; species Cnemophilus loriae. The sequence continues at coordinate 1,964,665 of VZTF01006238.1, read as the reverse complement.
TGAGGGATGTGGTTGATTCCAAATGCTCTTGCAGTTCTTTCCATCCTTAGTAACCTCTCCATACTGAAACATGCTGGGCTGTTGTTGGCAGCACCTTCTCCCAGGGAAAGATGAGCAGGACGAAAACCTGGATGTCCATCTTGCCAACTCGTTACAGAGTGCCAGTTAGGCTGCATTCATTTGCTGTGCTCTACAGTGCCCAGCCCCAGCAGCGTCTGTCGCCCCACGCTGGGGTGTAGAGGGGTGGGCTGAGGCCAAGGCCAGGCTTAAAGATATACCCCTTAGACACTACCTTCTTATCCAGCCTGGTTTTTAATTTTCATTGCTGTAGTTTCAAAGGAGTTTGTCCAAACGGTCAAAGAGCGCTCCCAGGAGCTCCTTCAGGAGTTTCAGATGGTTTATTTTTAAAGAGCACTTTCTCACTTGCTTTGACATGAGACATGCAAAGGTACTGTACTCCTCTCCCTTTCTGTCTTTTTTTTCCCCCAGCATGTAGGAACTTGTTATCGGTTTCATTGTGCAGATGAAAAACTACATCTTGAGCAACCTCTATAAATGTCACAGGGATGTTTTTTTCCGAGTGTTTACTGAGAACATATTATGTTTTAGTGTCTCTATCATAAATACCTTTTTGTTAATCTTTCACCCTCACTAAATCTATTACAAGCTTTAATCAACCTTTCTAAGCAGTAATAAAACATTATCAGCAGTTGTCAAAGATTATAAGTGACAGACCCTAATGTTTTCTAATGATTGTCATTATTTAGAAGGTTATTTGTAGTTTTACAGAAAAATAATTAGATCTATCACATACATTTGAAGAGGGGAGTGTACCTGCTCTGATAGTTTACTCTCAAGAAATCTAATTTGTAAATAATTACTTAAAAAGAAATAAACCAACAAGATAGAGCTGATTGGAAATTCAAGTTCTGTTTAGGCAAATGCAGGCAGAAGAGAACATACTTTATGCTTAAAAGGCAAGATATTCTCCAGGTGAATATATACAGTTCAAATTTTTCACCTACTGTCAACAAGACCTGAAGTCTGAATTTCTGAGTCTACAGCACCTTCTTTATCATCTTGCTACCTTGTTACACACACAGAAATAGGCTTTGCGAAACTATTACTTTATATTATGCAAATGTTTTTCCTTTTAAGAAACAGTCAATACTGTTTCACTTACATGATGTGTTTCTGCAACTGGAGAAGTGAAATGTTTGAAATAAATGAAGGTGAGAATTTCTTCGTCTCCTTAAAGTTTAAACACTTTGAGTGAGTTTCTTTAAATTTGTTTTATTTTGTTTTGTGTGGTTAGATTTGGTTTATAAGGGAGTATCCTCTAAGCACTATGTTCTGGATGAATTTCAGTATTGATGTACTCAAACAAGATACATTTCTGTGAATTCTCAATGGTGTGACTATATTTTAATTCTTACTGTCCTGATCCAGGTTGTTGCCGAATCTGGAGAAGATGCAGCCCTAAGCTTAGCACAAGCTAAGTTTGGTTTGTGCTTCACGCATGGTGTTCAGTCAGCTGTCCCACACCTCGTGTCTCACCTACCAATCCACCATGATGCAGCAGCTCCCTGCCTCCAGGTTCTGCTGTGTCCCTGCAGCTACGGAAGTTTTTACTGCACCCCTGGTACAGCCCTTGGGCTTTAAGAGGACCACAGCCAGGATTTATTCTTGGGCAGCAGTCCAATGGCATCTTATTCTTCCCTTTTTGTTTTCTCTCCTGTTGTATGACACCCAGATGTGTGCCAGTAGAGAAAGGCCACCTACGAAGCAGCACATCAAATACTCATAGTGTATGTATCTACAGTGCTCCCAGATACTTGCTCGTGCTGCAGAACTGAAATCCTCACTACCACCAGGCAGGGAATGTTTCATAGTTTAATGTTGTTTCATGCCCAGTGAATGCTCACTGCTGACCTGCTTTCAGAGGGTGCAAAAAACATCTGTGCAGGTGTTTAGGTCTTATGGATGTGTGCCCAGAAGCAAGCACACACGTACACACACACACACACACACACACACACACACACACTCACAGAGTCCCTTAGGCTAAGTGACTAGTTTAAGCACAAGTGTGGACCAAATCAGATCAGTGTAACTGCACTGGATCTTAGTTTTGCAGTCGCAGACCTCATCCAGTCTGCTTTTAAGCTTCAAAACTGAAACTCATTCCCCAAGTACACCCTTTTCCCGACATTGGTTTTCCTCTTGCTCAGCATGTGGATCAGCTATGTGCTCAAGATGAACTTGCAAATGATTATTAATTTCTGTGTATTTTTTGAAAAGCTTGGTTTATTTCTTGTGGTGGGTTTCTGTTGGCCAGTGTAGATGTTGACACTTTATTCTTGTCATCACCTCTTAGGCATTTCTAGTGTTATGCCGACTGCCTTTTTTTGTCTCTAGTGATCTCTATTTCTGCACATCCCAGAAACTTTCTTGTTTAATTCTGTTAACAAAGAAAGAATTATATGTTTAAAAAAATTGAGCTGATTTTTAGCCCCTTAGTAAACACTAAATGGTGTGCTTTTTCTAAGCAAACTAGGAATTTTTAGCAATTAATTTCTTTTCTCAAACTCTCCATTACTCTGCAGAAGGATGTGCATCCTAAAGATATTATAAAGTAAGCAGAAAACCCAGCTTGAAAGGGCTGTGAGTGTTTAAAGTTAGCATTTGGCGTATATCTGCAAGAAGCAGCAGCATGTTTAAATGGGAAATTCCAGACTATAAATTCTTTTTCAGCTAGATTATATGCAGTACAAGTGTTGACTTTCAATTTATACCTTTGATACGACTCATTGAATGTTCTGATTCTTAGTTTATTTGTCCTGTCTTCAGCAAAATGGATTGAATATAGGGTTATTCAACCATGATGCGTTGTCTCTGTGCCTCAGATGTTATATTGGTGAAATCTTAGTATCTGGCACTATCTAAGACAAGTATAAAAATTTGATTTGGTCTGCAGCCAGTTTTCCTCCCACTCTGGAACAATGATGGAACATCTGGAGAACGCTGTATTCGTTAACCCAAATCCCGAACACTTCACATAATACCTGATCCTGTAAGAATCTGTTTAGTTTTCCAGCCTGTGTAATTTGTACTGGATGCAGCTAGAGCACATTTAGTCAAAGGACCTTGTCTCTTACATTTTCGGGCTTTTATGTGACATTATGTTTTGTCATAATTGATGATAACAAGATTCTCATTTGTTTTCTGATTTTAAATGCCAGTTGTATGCATGGTGGCTCACTCCATTCTCTCTCCTCCAGAAATTTCTCTTTATTTGTCATTTGTATTTTCAGCTGGAGACCTTGGGGTTTCATTTTACCCAGGGTCTCAGCTGAAGCCATATGCCAAGAGGCCTCTTAACTTTCGTGAGGATGGATCTTGGAATATCAGACTGGCACCAGTGTGCTACCTTTATTGTTTTTCCTGCTTTCATAATCTCCCCTTCTCACAGTGGCAGATGCACACCAGTATTGTGGCTGTCAGAATAGCCATTTTCCTCCTGGGGTTTGATGCTGTGCTCTGGCCAGCTGCTGTGGAGTATACAAAAGGGATGCAGTTGGTACATCCCAAGGTTTGAATATCCCCTGTGATTTTACATTCTGTGCTTGCCTAAGAAAGGGATTGTGTTTATGTCTTCTCACGACCTCAGATCCTCTGCATGGATTTGACTTTTGATGAGACTAAATAAAGCTAAACTCCTCAACTTTTATTTTAAAATGACTGTTGTAATTCAAAACATGGGAGCTCATCTGTCTGTTATAGGAAAGGAGGAATGAAGCAGTGGTTAGAGCACCCTGAAACTCTTTTCTTCCTTTACAGTATAGATATGATCTGTGCATGACTTTGTGCAAGTCACACAGGCTGAGATCCAGAAAATACTTATGCACCTAAATCCCACTGTGGGATTTAGCCACCTGGATAGGAGAAAGGTCCAAATTTTCAAAAACCTGAGGTTTTCAGAGCACCTCATCTGCAAAATGAACATGGAAGCTCATAGTTTTCTCCAGCGGGCTGTCATGAGAACAGATATACCACGTTTGTAACGTGTAAGCCACTCATCTTTGTCAAGCCCAAATGGTAAATCAGAAGGGCATAAAAGTGGATGTTATCCCACTACCTGCCTCTTCTACTGGTGTTTTCAAAATGTATCATTTCCTGGCAGGGTTTTGCAGAAATGGAAGAGGATTTGGGACCAAACCTTAAAATTCTGTCTTTGCATTTTATCGATACAGCCTCCAAAGGTTTATATAAAAACAGCTCAGATGGGCCACTTTTCAAGGCCTTGACATCAGCATTGCTGAAAGAGTTAAGGCCATTAGTTGGGTGCCATAAAAATACTTAGTATCTCACATCTTCAAAGCAATGTACAAATACTAACTAATTAATCTTCAAAATAGCCTTACCTCCACACCCCACAGTCAACCCTGATTAAAAAGTAAATATTCCTCCTGCACATGTAATCAAGGCTCAGAGCTTTATGCTCTAAGAGTGTAATTGAGTTGTTCCTTGTTTGTGATTTTGATAAACAATTCAGAGTAGTTCAAAGGATGCAGAGCCAGAGGGAAGGTCAGTAGCAGTGTTGAGGTACGGAGTGAAAAGTGCTTCTTCCCCAGATGTCATCAATATTTCTGGACTTCTTAGCTTTCTTTTCACATTGATATGAGAGAGACAGTATTTATGGTATGAAATACTATGCCTGGTAAGCCTGAACTACAGTGAGAAGAATAGTACTTTGGTATGCTTTTTTAGGTACCTAAAATTTCAGTTTGCCATTGCTCAGGGTTTTTATTGGTATGCAGAAGTGCACCACAAGTCAGTTCACTTGCTTCAGTTCTTTCCTGAGAGTGGACCCATACAGAGACAAAGTGTAATATTAAAACCAAATTGATGGCTAGTGCAAAATTAGGGGAAATTGCTGTACTTAAAAAAGGTATGTATTAATTCATCTCAGATGAGGTTGTCTCTTAAACCTGACCCTAAGAACAGATACATCGCAGATGCTTCATTGCAATTGATTTGTCTTGTGCCACTGTGACAGCAACATTTTAAATTAAACCATTTCGTGATCACTTATTGAAAACTGTTCTCATCAGACCTGAATGCTGCTGCATGGATGAGATTCTTCAAAGAGTACTTACTAGTTTTAAGTGTTTTGGTAGAATAGGGGTGTACAAAATCCCATTGCATCTGGATATTGCCGGGTATTTGCATCTGGAAGCATCTCGATGAATAAATGCTAATAAACACCAAAGATAGCCTCAAGCTGTGCCAGCGGAGGTTCAGGCTGGACATCAAGAGGAACTTTTTCACTGAAAGGGTGGTCAAACATTGGAGGCTGCCCAGGGAGGTGGTGGAGTCACCATACCTGGAAGTGATCAAGAAATGACTAGACTTAGTACTGTGGTTTAATTGGCTTGGTGGTGTTTGGTCAAAGGTTGGACTTGATGGTCTTCGAGGTCTTTTCCAACCTTAGTGATTCCGTGATTTTGTGATTCTGTACGGGAATATGAATGTCAGGCCTGCAGCCAGCACCAGGCTTGCGGATTCTGCATGTGGCAGAAGACAGGTCCGTGGCCCTGTGGGTCAGTGCAGGGAAGGGAGGGATTCAGGATCTGTGATCCACTCACTAGTCTGTGGGATCAGTCAGCTGTAGGATCAAGATATTGAAACAATTTGCTACTGTTGTGCTTATCCTTGATTTTAGAGCCTGGGTACACTGTCTGCTGAACCTTAGACCTTGTAGATTCATGTTGATATCTTGTGTGTCTGAGATCTGAGACTTAAAAGATGCCTTTTTTTTTGTTTGCTAGAGAACGCAGTCCTCCTGAATGACTGCAGGAGGTCGCTCTGTTCGCTCTGTTGCAGCATGTGGTTAGTTCTTTCCTACTTCATGCTTCGAGGATAAACATTTCAGGTACTGAAGTGAATTACTGTTGGGGAAGAGAGATTATTGTTGTGCGTGAATTTAAGAAAAAGTCTCGAGGCAGGCAGTTGAAAATTGTGTAGCTGAGTTGGCAGGGATGGATAACTGCATCAAGAGATGAAATGTACTTTTATATGGAGCAAGTTTAGGCAACAGCAATACATTGTGACCATGGTATTTGGTCTTTGAGGGCTCAGCTTGGGACTGTGAATTACCATTGCAGTGACTGTATCAGCAAAATGCTGTATACTTGCCAGCCCAATAGTGTTCTGGTTGTCTGGACACATAAAGCACCATGTATATCTTCTTGAAAGACCAGAGTTTTAAAGATCACAAAGCAGTTCTAGTAATGAATAATATTTATAGAAAACCCAGTAAACTGGAACACTTGATAAGGTATTAAAATGTGCTGCATGGAATTCAGGTGGGGTTGGTTAAAAGAGTTAAAAATAATGGATTCTTGCTGCGCCCAAATTGAGTTTAGTTTGCAAGATATGCCCGGTCCTGCTTTTGAATATTAAAAATTCAGCATTTGTCACATAACCACTTCAGCTCTGTTCAACACACCTGGGTGCATGCCACAGTGGGATTATCTCTGATCTAATCACTAAGGAAAGTGGTCTTTTCAGGTCAGGACTGAGGTCATGATTAGATTGTAGATAGAAAATTATTCCTCCTCTCTCTGAAGCGTGCTTATTTACAGTATCAGGTGGTGTTCACTCATGTCTCCTCATTTCATCATTGAAATGCTAATACTCATTCATCAGTGTCACTGATACTCCATGTGTGTGTGGGAGCATGTTTGATATTCTTAAATAGGCATTGCAATATCATTTTCAAAGGTAGACCTTCGTTAATACATTTAGGTAGCTCTATATATTTAATTAGGTCAATGGCTTCAGAGAACACTAAGTTTCCATCAATTGTAATAATATTGGGCCTTTGTATTTAGCTTGTCTTTAATGAAGCCAGGAAGCACATATGCAATGCTCTAAGCAATTGTAAAACATAAATAAAACATAAATTCTTATCTTTGTGTTGAAATGTTAAATGTTCACATGTCATAAAGCTCCACATACCAAGGATACTCCAACAGTATGAATCAACTGCTTGTCTACTCTGCTTTCTGGTTTACATCATCCCATATCCTTTTCAGCAAGTAATTGATTAAAATACATATATTTAACAAGGACAACATTCTTATTATAAATGAGATTAATATTTTGAGATAAAATATTAGAAACAAGTTGAAAAGCAGCAGAAGGTAATAGCTGTAAAATCTTTTGATCCTTTCTGTTTCCTTGCTATCAGTTTCCTGGATCTGTTTTGGTACAGAAATATCCAGAGGCTCTGTCTCTCACAGCTCCTCCACTCGTGCAGACTATTACATCAAAAGTATGTGTTGTTTCGCTCATCTCTTCGGATGTCCCATAGTATCAGCTTGGTGATTCTCACCTTAGCATTTAACATCCTCTGCAAATGCTAGAGCCAAGCTGGATGTGATATGGAAACAGGTTGTAGTGTGTTTCTTCCACTGGCCTACTCATCTGCATGCAGAAAGTAACTGATTTTCATTAGCATTTCAAGATTTTGAGACATGGTGCGCTCATGGAATTGTATTAGATTCCAAGCTGACATGTGAGATTAACCACTACCAACTACCTTTGTAAAGGGATGTCTCAAAAAGAGGGTAGTTCCAGGCAAAATGGAAGCTGGATATCTAATGGAACCTGGATGTAGATAATGTCAAAAGTTATTAAAACTGTGGTTAAAAATAATGAGAATGCAAGAAAACCAAGGCTTGTCAGCAAAAATGTCCATGAAAATGGAAGATAAATTGGTGGAGAACATGGTAGACCATAGATGAGTGCACTGTGCTCAAAGTCTAAGCTCGTTTTCTAGACATACTTAGCAGTCCTTGGAGAGACATAAGCAATGCTGGGTCATGATTGGTGTCACCCTGAGGCTGACATCTGATTTCAGGTTAGTGAAGCCTCTGTTCCTCTCTAACGACTGGAGTCTAGCCTGCTGCATCATCACTTTATACACAATCAGAAATAGCTGAGGTGATTTGTGCTCTGATCATGCTGGAGACACACCACATGGTTTTCATCCATTCCACTGCGGATGGAGGGTCTGAAAGAGCTGTTTTGTGCTGGTAAATAAAAAAGGAGAGAAACCCTCCATGGAAGGACAGGTGGATTTTCAGAGTATCTGGAATACAGCAACATGAACTTCCCAACAAACAGCACAGTTTATTTTCTTTCTATCTACATCAAAGAGATTTTGCTGCTGCATCTGGTGAGGGAGGGTACAGAGTTGGGATCAGAATTTCCATTTTGGAGCCCTTATTAACCTCGTTTTGGAACAGGTGAAGAGCAGAATGCAGGTGTTTCTAGAGAAATAAACCCTACATTAAATATTGCACGTGTATCTTTGCATTAGTCCTGCTCACATATGCTTGAGGGACAATGTGTGTATCAAACTCTGTGCTTTTTCTTGGGCACGAACCAGTAATTTGGGCACTTATGTCCTCCTTAGGCACCATGAACCACCAACAGAAAACACAATCCAGTTTTGTCATCCAAATCAGAAGGAATATTTTTTAAAGCTGGCAGAAAAAATATGTGCTTGGTTTGTGAGTCTACAGTTGTTTGAAAAGTATTTTATAACTGGAGACTTGTTTTTCTCCCTTCCCCAATCTCTAGTTTCTGTAATTGATTTTCTGCTCACGTGTATCTTGGGTTCATCTGAGCCAGTGTCAGCAGTAAGCACTTAGAGCAGCATGGCTGCAGTGCCACTGAAAGCCTTCCTGGGGCTCATTCCTGACATCACAACAATGCAATGCACTGACTCAGGAACTGCTGGAGTTTCAAAGGTGCTCAATGCCTTAATTTTCATTGCCTGTGATTGTTTGCTAAAAAAGAAAATCCAAACCATTCTGTTTTGCAATAGGAAAACCTTTTTCAAGTCAAGCCATGCATTCCTGGGGTACTTGGATTAGTAGCTAGCCCTCTTTTTGTTTATAGACACATATTCAGCTGATATGAATCTCTTTCCACATTTAACACTATTTCAGTTTAAGAAGTGTTCCAGAGTAAGGCTCTGTAATCAGGCAGAACAGTTTGCTTTGTGGTTAGGAATGGGGAAGAGTACTTGTGCTCTATTGGAATATCTCCTAAATATTGTCGATAATCTCTTTAAAGATATTGTTATTGTACAAGGCAAAAATCAATCATCAAATTTAATTGTCAAAGTATTTTTATATCTGACTAGCATGCAGATCCAAACCCTACTAAATAGAATGAATCTTCCATACACAATAGACAGGTAGGATGCGTAATGGTTTGCCACAATATATTTTTCACACTGAGTCTGGTAAAATTAAAAACTATAATAGGCTAAGCAGACTCCTGCTCTGAGAAATGCAGACTCTATTTTATTCACATGTGAAGCTGTAGCCAGCTGATGTATTGTAAAATAGTACATTCCTTTTTCTGTCTTTAATACAACCACTGTGTGACAAGTGCTTGCATGCTGCAAAAATGAGGACCAATTAAATATTTACCTATCTTATACCTTGGTTTTTCTCTGCCTGGGACTCCTATACCTGAAGGCATATGTTCCCAGAGACCTCTTTTTCCATTCAGTTTGTACCTTCCTGTGCACATAGCTACGGAGCTGGAGAAATATCTAGTGGCACAGCTGCTTGACTTTAAACTTCTGATTCATTCAACAGAAACTGCAGACACAGTCAAATCAAATGTGGGTCTTAGGGCCACTGAATGTTTGTTAATTTTCATGTTTGTTTGGGCCAGATATGCACTGGAGAGGATAACCACAGGTGTAAAACTCAGAGGGAGGTGAAGATACCTTGCTCCCAGGCCATTCAGGTGTCGTGTGCAACTACCCCTTTTGCAAACATATTGAGAATGGTTTGTTATCTCTGGGGGCCATTCAGACTGTGCAAAAGAGCCTCGCTGGCATTCATGCTGCTTAGAGATGGCCCGGGATCCCAGCCCCAAGGTGTGGCATAAACAAGTATATGTGGGACATGTGAACTGATATCACCCTGCCGTATCACCCGAAGCTGTGACCCTGTGCACTGAAAGCAGCCTGCAGTCTCTGCCTTTTCAAAGCCTAGAACTTTTCATAGTTGTTTGGAAGGAAGGTGAGTTAATGATACTCGTGTAAGAAACGGTAAGATCTGCCGTGCAGCTGTGCAAAAATTTTAACCTGACATGCTTATTTTATGTAGAGTCACCAAAGACAGAGAAAGAGGGTTCAAACATCAAGAACTGCTATTTCGCACTGGAAAAAAAAAAAAATCAGTGAGTGAAACATACTTCTCAGTGTGAAAATTTTCATTAAAGAATTCATACGGTGTGATATAAAAGAAGAAATAAAGGGTTACACTTTTCCTAAAAAATGTGGAGATTCTTTTAATGCTGAGGCACTTGCGACTTGATTTTCCTCTGTAAAAGTCAAGGTTTGATTATAGTTCCTGCATTATTATTTATAGTTTAGCAGTTACACATGCCACGTCCTTGGCTGTGGCATTGCTGTTTGCACCATCTATGTCTGCTTCCTAAATTTATTGATCTCATTAGAAGATAAAAATGACAAAGATAGCTCATAATACTTCTGAGAAATGTAAAACCATTAGCAGGTCATTGTCAAAGTTATAACATGTCCTTTTAAGCTGCTTAGCAAACTGGTGGCAGCCTATGATACAGGGATTAACCTGTGCCAGGAGTGACTGAGAGGATCGCAGTGGATGGTTAATATTCAGCCTGCCTACAAAGCTTTGAAACTGCCTCACAAAATGATACAACGAAGCGATAAACAGAAATACATTAAAAACAAAGGGAACAGAAGTTTTCTTTTCCTGTCCTTTATCCTGGTCTCTGACATATGAGAAGCAGAATGGGTGTTAGAGCTTCTGTCTGAAATTAAGAGTTACTTTTTTAAGTTGGGTTATGCTCCCAGCTGGCAAAGGAGCCTCTTAGGCTTTCCTCTGAGTGCAGGCTGACCTTGGCCAAGACCCTAAGCCAGCTTTTCCTGAGGTGGGACCTTGAACTCTCCTAGGGCCATGTTTAAGTGCACAGTAATAATAATGAGTATTTCAGACAGACAATGCACCATTGTATTTTGAAGCCAGCATTTGTTGCCCCAGACATTCCATACTGCCCAGGATGCCCACCAGTGCAATGGACATAACAAGACTTGCTACTTTTTTGCAGAAGATCTATACACCTGCATTGTTCTTATTGTTGCTTACGTTTCTTCCCTTAGAGAAATGACTGCAAGCACTGGCTGATTGCTCTATTGCTTACAGAACTGTCTGGACTTATAGAGAACTAATTTAAACTGGCAGAACACATACTGCTGTATAAGATTTGGGCTGAAGGGCTGGGTTTTCCGCATTGGTTCTCAGGGATGCAGCAGGATAAGTGGTTAAGGAGAGGAGGATATCATCAGAAAGACTGATACCTAATGGGTGTTTTCAGCCTCTCACCTGGCTCTTCACTCACAGTGGAGGGCATGGCTTTAGCATTAGACACAGTTACTGCCAAATCCTGTCGGGGGTAATTGAGCGTGCATGGGTGGGCTCTGACAAGAGGAGTAGGAAGAAGAGAGAAAAAATAGGAACCCAAGCCCCTGTTCACTGCTGTTGAGCATCATGTGACCTGATTTACGCCAATGCATTATTCTCTTTTAGGAGCAATTTATATACACATTTCAGTAACAAGTAAACAAGCATTAGTGCAATGATGAATTAGCCTCGACAACAGTTTATAGATTACATAGAAAAGAATAAGGATAATAACAGTATTAATAGTTTCAGTTATTCATTCTATTTTTAACCTATTAATGGCTATTTGTTTATTTTATCTATCAGAAAGTCAGAACTACCAGGAAGGGGACCGTTGGTCACCTGTACACAGACCTCTGCCAACAATAATTGTTTCTGTTTTCTTTTTCTATGTGCATAGCAGTAATTTCAATTGGTGCAACAGTACAATTTTGGCTAGACCACACATCTATAAATTAGGTGTGATAGTGTTCTATTGTCTAAATCACCAGTGTGGTTTTGGGTTAACTGGTGAATTTCAAATACTCAGAATGCTTCATAACCATGTTGTATAAATATTAATGTATATAGGTGTTCTTAGCCATTAATTGCCGTGTCATTGGAGTCTGCTCTGCTAATATTTGATTGTAATAGAAATCCACTTGATTTAGCTAAACAATCTGTAAATTTTAAAGAGATGTTTTCCCAATCACAGATCTTGTAAATGCTGTCATGGGATGCAGTCAATAAAGAATAAAAAAAAAGCTAGTATCTTTAATAAAATTGTCTGAGGAAAGCTGAATCAATTTCCTAGATGTTTCTGAGCTTTAAAAAAAAAAATTGTTTGGTTCTATTTCAGATTGGAAAAAATCCTAAAAATATCAATTCTCCTATTGAAGGCTAAGTTCTAGTGGCTCTGGCTCTGAAAATCTTTGCCTTTTCTCACTTCCAGCCAGTGGGTCAAGAGAATTCTTCAATATCCATCACAAGAGCAGCCTCCCAGCCTGACTTGTCTGGGGCCATGCAAAAAACTGATGGCCATAGATTTTAATACTATTCCCACCATTGGTGCTCCAGAGCTATGGGTGCTTCCCATGGGTTTCCATCCCAGAATCCTGTAATCCTTTTGCTGAATATCCTTACTTCGGAAGGATTAAGGCAAACTTGAAATGTTGCAGAAAAGAAGAGCAAGAACAATTGAAAGTCTGAAAATCCTGCCTGACACTGAGAGATTAAAGAAGATCAGTGTACTTAGATTATCTGAGAGAAGGTTAAGAGATGGCTTGATCATGGTCTCAAAGTCCCAAGCAGAGAAACAGTTTTCCAGTACATGGGGAATCTCTAATTTAGCAGACAAAAGCCATAGCAAGGTCCTGTGATTGAATACTTAATCTGGACAAATTCACATAAAATGTAGCACTTTTGAGATTGTAGCAGCTTATTTTTTTTTTTAAGGTATTTTTGGATTCTTAGTAATTTTAAGATTTCAAAACATATCTTTTCTAAAAGCTCTCCTACTTTGACCAGAAATTATAGAGCCTATGCAGAAGTCACTGGGTGAAATAATATGGGTATATGTTGTGCCCAAGGGCAACCCATACAATCATAATTTCAGAGTTTATTAATTCTTTGGTAATGAATGTTCCCTACTACTACGTAAAATAGGCTCATACAACATTTGCATTTTTCTAACCTTGGTGTCATTATTCAGAAGCTATCAAAGCTGTTTTTTGTACCTCTGTGTGCTTAGCCCAAAGAAAAGGAAAGCTAGTTAATATAAAAAGGTATTTTTAGCATTTCTGAAAGCTTCTTATGCCAATCCCTAAAAAGAAACAAGAAATTTCTCCAAAAATGCAAATTCTCTGTCTAGAAGCAAGAGTATCATTTTAACTACTTCATCATTATGTGTCACTCCCTATGTATAGTAAGCGCTGCGTGACAGTTGTTTCTAAGAGACAATTGGGGACTTTTCCAATAACTACATAATTATATTTCGTAATACATTTATTTGTGAGGCATAGGGCTTTATGCGTTCAAAGCACTTAGGAGTCATTAGCTAATGCTCACAGCACCTCTATGGAATAGGTAAGACAGTATTATAAGGGCAGATGGTCCTCAAGACCACGTAAAATATTGCAGGCCGAGAAAGAAATAGAGGTTTATACCTTCCCATTTCCAAACTGCATGTTCAAATCTCCAAACATTGTATTAGGTATATAACTACAGGAACACTGCTTTTAATATTATGTCCTAGCCCTCCATCTCTTGCATGGATTTTATTGGCCTCCTAAACTAATACAACGAGTAATGCTATCACACGCTACCTAATTTGTCAAGATCAGCAGCATTAGCCTCTATAGTTCTTACAAGGTCTTGACCTTACTTACTTACTTACTTACTTTCCTACTGAAATTAAATCACTGCATGAAAAGTACATTTCATTAAAAATAACTGTGAAGAGGAAGTGGTACTACTCCTTTTCAAAGTTTGCCTTTATTTAACAGATCAATGGCATTATGGTTTGGCAGTAAAGTCCATAGAGCAGCAGGGACGAGTGCTTGCTCTTCCATGTCCAGTCCTTGCTGTTAAAAGAATGCTTTATGAAAGGGACCACTTAAGAAACCAATAACAGGACAGCATAAATAAAATTTATGAAAGAACTTCCAGACTATTTAGAGTCCATTCTGTCCATTTTTATGTGCAGAAGGAAAGAATATCTGTCTGCCATAAATGAATGGCCTTTCAAAAGGGATTTCTTGGGCCCAATACCTACTCATAGTTTTTCTCTCCTTGACCCTGCATGTCTGGCAAAAGCATCTTGGAGGCACATGTAGGTGCTGTTATAGCAATGCAGACTCGACCCAATTAAGTCTTATTCATGAATCTATCTCACACATGACAGACTCGGAGGAGGAACTGATAGTTACCTGTCTCATCCAGAAGCTTTCCAGTGACATGTTATGCGTTCTTATTATGTTTTCCATGAATTTGGGAAACTGATTGGCAAGGCAAATGTAAAAGACACGGTTAGGGTAGAAATGTGCGGAAGGAAACAATATGTTCAAAATCTGACCTCTTGTCTGGATTCATTTTGCCCTGAGTTTTGTGCACCATCAGGCATGGCTCCTGGCCTTCCTTGCTCCTAGGGATTGTCGCTGTACCTTGATGATTAGTCAAAAAAACCTGAGTAATGGACAAAGGGGAAAATGGAAAGATTGCCATACTGTCACCTCATAGCCTATCACAAGTATATTGCTATATTTCAGAGATGAATGACCAGACGAATAATCTCATACCAGGCCTTTTCATTTTGACCACTTCTGATCGAGATTAATCCAAAAAACATAAGAAAACATGAATTCTACAGAGCTGCTTATATGTGTGTGTTGAATTACAAAAGAAAAAGCCTTATCTCTGAAAAGACCAAGTTTCCTTTCCTCTTTTTTTGTTTCTGGCAAAAGACATGCAAATGTTAGAGGGACAAAATATCCCACTCAAAAGAAAAGAATCTTGGGAAGTCAGCAATATAAAAAAGAAAAGTTTATTGAAAAAAGCAAACAACCTACAAACACAAATACAGTGTTTCACTATAAAATTAAAAGCAAGGTACAGAGAAGGCAGAAATCACAGATGTGTTTCTTTCATGTTTTTAACTTGCCTCATTCCAGATAACTTCTGGTCAGCTGCTTGCCACCAAGGCTCATCTCGAAGACTTAGACACGAAGGGAAGAACCACGATTTTTGCAGAATATGATCCTTGCATGTGGAGGGATCAAAGACCTTTGCAGGCAATGATATACAGAGCAAAAGCAGATCATTACCCTGGTAAATGAATCAGATCATTGTGGAAAGAAAAACATAATAATGGTATTGTAAAATAGAAAGCAACCTGGTAAGATACACACATTATCTGCATTTACAAATGCTTATTTAAATGTAATCTATGCTATGGAATCATTTTATGGCTTGCCAATGCCGCTTACTGATCATATAATGCTTCCAAAGGAATCTGATCATTTGAAAAAAATCAATAATTACCAATATTCTGCAATTGAAAAGGGCTGGATAATAACCATTCCCTAGCACTTCCTGTAGAAGGGAAATAGGACATTTAGAATTTCTAAAAATGTACATCTAAATTATTTGTTAAACTGCTTGGTAGCATTTGAAGCCCAGATATTAGGTTTCTTCTGAACTCCAAAATTACTCACCTCAAGAAAAAAAAAAAAGCACAAGAATTCAAAATAGTGGGAGATGATTGAGTTTTTCTACATGTATTTTGCCGCTATTTTTGAAGGGCAAGTTAGAGTCTGAATATTAAAGCTCCATCATTGAAGTTTGTGGCTGTGGTGCACACTGAGAAATAATATCTTAGTGCCTAGCCAGACTGCCCTGCTCAGAGAGAAGGGAATAAGGCAAATCGTATGCAACTGCTGTTAGTCACCACCACGGCTCCATTTACAAGTTTAAGCACTTTGGGTTTGGGGGAATTGTATTCAGAATATCATATTTTCAGAAGAAGCAGACATTTTTGTGGAAAACTGACAGTATCCCAATACAAAAATCTTTCCAGAGCTATTAATGAGAAGTTTAATGAAGGGTTCTCAGCTAAAAGATATTATTTTTAACTTTGTAACATAGCTGTTTGATCAAAGATCCTTAGTTCTGTAGTGTGGAGTGTTTTAGGAAGAACTTTTATTTTGTGAAACTTATAACACAGGTACTGCAAGAAGCACCAGTAATGAAACTGGCACCACTTCATCATAACAGACTGATTTTTGATATTTATTTCATTCCATTCTCCTGCCTCTCTGCTTCTCTATAAGGACTAGTTACAAGCATAAGAATAAACAGTCAGCTTTTCCAACAGAAAATCATCAGTGAAGTCCCTCAAAGATATAACCTAGAGCCAGTCAGTAGAAGATCTGGCAAAAGAAATATTGAAATAACATAGTTTACAAATAATATAAAACTATTAGAAAAAATATATGTTGGAAAGAATTGCAGAGGAGTATGATGATACTGACTGACTGTCTGACAAAATGTCAGGTACAATTCAGCAATTAGAAGTGTAAAGATGTGTTAACCTTATATAGACACTAGTGGCTTTTGAACTTGCTCGTAACACTCAGAAGCAGTATCTGAGTTCTCTGAAACCATCAGCCCAGAACTCAACAGTGATGAAGGCAAGAGAGGTAGTCAAGTGTGTGGAACAGCTTCCTCAGATGGGGAGATAAATTTGGCTGGGGGTCTTTGGTTTGAAAGGAGCAAGTGAAGGGAATGCCTGAGATCATGGAAGAGGGAGGTGAATACAGAATTATTATTTAACCCTTCTCATAACACTGGGCCTAGAAAGCACCACATGTAAACCACTGGATGGCAGGTTTGAAACAAATTCCAGGTGTGTACTTGAGCTGTGCAACTCATTATTTCATGAGTGCAAAAGACGTTTAGACATGCATAGAAAGCTGTTAAATATGCTCGTGGAATAAAAATCCACTGAGAACTATTAAAATATCTTCTTATCAGAGAGTTCCTGACAAAACATCATGAAGGGATGAGTGAGTCAACCAAGAAACTATGAGTATATATTTGCCCTGTTCTTTTGCACTTCCTTCGCTCCATTGCTGGAAATGAGATAAAAGGCTGTAAGGGCTTCTGGTCCCATGCAGCAAAACTGTTCTCATGTTGAAGGGTGCTTTCTGTTGTTCTGTTTTGTAATCTGTATGATATGCAAAGCCCAGATGTGAATGTGTGTGGTAGCTGATGGCAGTTGCTGTGCCCACAGTGGGGAGATGCTCAGAGCAGGACCGCTGCTTCCCAGTCACAGCTTCCTCATCGTGCCCTTTGGTGCTAACGAACCCGAGAAGAGAGAGGGGAATTCAGACTCTGTGTTTCTTACTTGATTCCAGTAAATTTGTACCAAGAAATGGTAAAATTATTATCATGAGCTGGGGAGGCCAGTATTTTGTGGTTTAGCTACATTTTTTTCCCCCTGTCCTGGTTTAATTTAACTAGGCAGTCCAATTTCGGTAATCCTCATCACTTCTTAGCTCCCTGTTTTATGTTGATGTTTACTCATGTTCTCCTGCTTGTACAATTCACCAGTTCCCTCTCCTTAATGTGTTGATACCAATGTTCAGGGATGATATAAAAAAAACTGGAGGGAAACACGGTCATTTACTCCTTCTTGTCTTGTTTGTTTGCTTCAGAATTACTTGCGCTGACACAAATAGACTTTCCTTGTGCACGGCAAGAGATAAGGTTGGGGTTTTCTGCTTTATTTGTTCTGTACCACACATATTTTCCCCACCCACTCCCTCACTTGCTTTTATACATGCTCACACACAGATGTACTTGCATACTATAAGATTTCAGAGAATTTCACTCAGCTTAGGAGAACGTGACCAATGTCTGGGATGAAAAGTTTATATTTTCAGCATCACAAGTCATTTCCACCAATCTTACCATCACAGGTGGGTGTTTCTGGGAAGGGTGCTAAAGCACCTAACACTCAGCATTTAGGACACTGAAATACCATTAGCAAAAGCAGTGCTATGAAGAGCTGGGTTGTGCCATGTTGTGACAAGCTATTTGCTGCCTGCTCAGTTAACTCCATATTCAGAAGCAGAGAAGTGATTTAGCTAATAGGTGATGCAGTTGTCTGTGTTTTTCTGCCTATTTCTTTCTGGAAAATGTTGATATGTCTCGTGGCTCCTCCTCATTGCTGTATCTTTGACTACTACTTCTCATATGGGAAGCTGCACACAGATCATTTGGGTGATTTTATGAATAGAGGGATTTTTCTGAGCCTGCTGCATTTTGCTCAAGTCTTCTCCCAAAGCTGTGTGTCTCTGCTGATAGATGAGTGCATCTGCAAGTTTCAAGATGTGTGGTTTCTGTGGGTGGAGTGGGACGAGTGTGGTGGGTTGAAAGAAGAGAAGAAGAAACGGTCTCCAGCATCAATAAAGTTTCTGGTGCCTCATGAATATTTCTTCTCTTGCAGGTTCTGCTTTTTAAACACTGACCTCAGGAGAAGCTCTGCGGGATGAGAGGGTTATTATGTGACTGGACACCTTGAGTCACTTGGGGTAAATTGCTACAGTGTCTCCATTATCAGTTAAGTCCTTGTGTTCTGGTGAAATCAGTGGAGCTTGTTTTCACTGGTGTAGTATCTGAGCCATCAAGTTTAATGAATCGTTACAAATAGTTTAATCTGCACTTGCAGGTGCTATTAAAACTAGAGTTTTTTTGGTTTTTTGGGGTTTTTTTGCCAAGAGAATTTTTTTACCTAGGAAGAACAGTCTTTCTCAGTCACAATGGTTTAAATATGGAATAGTGAGATAGGTTTTGCTCATTAGAAAGCCTGATGCTGAATTCAATATTCCCTTCTGCTAAACTTACCTCCTCCAGGATTTAAGACTCTAAGTTGCAGAGGATAAAACATAAGGCCCTGGTTAATTGCAAATAAATAGTGCCAGAAAAACATACAGATGGTACCTGAAGTTCATTTTTGAAGACTATCCAGTAAACTATATATAATTTACATAAAAAGTATGTAGAGTAAGCAGCAGAACAACTTTTTTTGTGGTTTCTTACATTTGTAAAACAACAAAACAGCAAAAAAAGAAATAATAAATGAATACCTTCAGTCAGTGAAACTTCTTGTTTGGGAAAACAGCAACCTGTATTTCTATTTATTTACCTTAATCAAATTAATTAATTTAACAAGTTTGAAAATGTCAGCATTTTACAGGATACAGGTATAAATATCTGGCAAGTAGAGTGTATATATTAAACTACGTCTACTTAGCTAGTAAATATTTTGCTGCATTAGTTTGCTCATTCCCAAGCAATCAGTTGTGAACTCCAGTGTTGTAACGGGTCCACAGGGAACATTTGTGCTTTGGTTGGCACTTAGATTAAATTCATCAAATTATTTTTTTCCTTGTTCAAGGCTGACATTTCAGAATTTTTTTTTTTTTTAAAGGTTGTGTGCCAACTGACAAAGTCAATTAATTAAATGGTAAATCTGAAATTTGTAGGGGAAAACTATAATTCCCTTTTGCTGTGCGACCTTGGTAATGTGAACATTTAATCCACAAAACACATGTCTTACCAGAGGGTTCTGATCTGCTTGCACTGAAAGTAAAAGGAAAGCTTGCTGAGATTTTTTGGGAGATCAGGGATTACCTCAAGGATGGCATTTTACCCTGCATTTTCCTTCTGATTTTGATACTTGGTAGTAATGACAATATCCTTTGAAGTCCTGTTATGCTTGAGAGCTTCAAGTATTCAGCACTCAGTCGGAGGAAGCAGTGCAAATTTGTGGACTCATTTTCCATATATTTGTGATACCACAGATGAGGGTAGGATGTACAGTCCCAGAATTTGCTGGCCAAAGAACTCCATCTTAGATCTGTAAAGGAAATCTTAGAGGCAAATTTCAATAGACTTGAGCAGATGGTGATCATATTCCTACACAGCAGAAGTATTACAAATCTCTTCCCAAAACACACACTTTCCAAGGAGTGTATATGCCCTCATTGTCAGCAAAGGCAGTCTGGTTTCAAAGATTAGACTGGATCTTGCTCTTCTGCCTCCTACTCTGTATGTCTCTTTTTGTACATCTCAGTGGACTCCTCATATTTTATTTGAAGCTTTATCATCTCAAGGTGCTTGGAAATGAGCGCAGTGCGCTGGCTGTTCTTCAGCTGTTAGTTCTCTGTCATTAGTTTCATATTGATTTGTGTTTGCTTGTTTTCTCCCTGCCTGAAAACCGGTGCAGATCAGAACCCTGTATTTGGGGCCCTGTATATGCATGGACTAGAAACACAGCCCAAAACCAATGTAAAAGACAGTAAAAGCAGTGAATAGGACAGATGGATTAAGGCAGACCAGATACACGACCTAATACTCCTCTCCCTTTGCACTTCGAAATTCTTTCATTCTGTGTTTTGCTATAATTTTAAGTTCAGGATTTGTTTTTGCCCTTCCCACTCCCCATTTGTTTCATGAAAGTACATGTTTTTTCTTTAAGAAGATAAAAGATGCCTAAAGAGAGTGGCTTCCTGCACATTCAGAAATTTGTTAGGATTTGGTCCCTAATTTGACAACTTGGCATGAGTGGGGCTACAGTTTAAGGAAAGTCACTGGCTAGCCCTCGGTAGTAGGAAAAAATGGTGAAAACTGCAAGTGCCAGGGGTGTTTCTTAAATACTGGCCTTGTGGGTATGTAGACACTATGTGTATTAAGATGTAGGAAACTAATCCTTAGGATTCATAATCTTGTGCCTTCTCCTACCCCTTTGCTTTATAAAGTGAATATATACCAGTTCTTTCTGTCAAATCCTGTAGTGCAGTTCTTGGAATTGTCCTGCCTGTCCCGGTATAGGCCATTTTGCAATAAGGAAATCTGATGTTTTCCTGCTGAAAATGTTCCTCTTTGTGAAAGAGACTTCCAGAGATGGCGGCCAGAGGGACCAAGTCACCTATGTATGACAAGAAGTGGGAGTTCTTCAGCTGTGCTTTTCTGAGATCCTATTACTGTATTTAATCTTGGGGATATTTGATGTAAAACATTAGCAAGAATCCTTCAGGAAGCAGATAAATTAAGGATGCCAAGCTGTAGACAATGCTTGGAGTCAAAGCTATTTTGGACTCTTGGTTCTCTATACTGTAAAATTGAAGTGTTTCTATCTATGTCTAGAAGGAGAATTACTTAGGACTAGGGAAACATTAGTCTTAACACTTGAAGAACTTCAGATGGTGCAAGGGCTAAGCAGTAGATGAGGGAAAATTTAGAATAATAAATTAAATACTATCTGAGGCATATAAAATGTTGGGTTGGGTCTAAAACTCAGCTGATGTGTCTCTAAATTTCCTTGCTGGAGGATGGATTTGTTGATATTTATATCAGGGCAGTGTTGGGCAGTGAAATGTGTCAAGTGATCACTTATTACAGTAATAACTGTACCATATATGGACTTAAAGAGCTAGAAAAGCATTTTAAATGGCTTGTAAAAGTTGGTAGAGAACAAATCTCATCAATGTTTCGAGGTGATCACTAGATTACCAGGTTTTCCCTAACCAGTGGTGGTTATCTATATAGTTTCTGTGCAAAATGCCTGTATCTCTCTGTGATGTGTGAATCCAGTTTTACAAGAGATAACTAAACATGAAAGAATGAAACATCCTCGTTTTTTCCCCTGATGTTGTATCTCAGCATTGTCTCCATCAGTAGCCTTGTCCGCAGGAAGTCTAAAGTTTCCTGCTATGATTGTTTGACTGCTGCCAATTATCAGATCTGCTTTTGGCAGCTTTCCTTCCCAACCTGCTGATTAGCTAATGTGTGGTTACAAATACAATATGGGAAACTGGTGTAAATGAAGAAGCAAAAGATTTATTAATTTCATGGGCTAATTACTGTTTGTAATATAATTGTCAATACTGCAAAAAGAAATCCTGGCTTAAGAAATAGCCAGGTTTCTATGTCTTGTGAAATGAGGCACAAGAATTTTGTACAGTAAACAGGTATATTTTCCCCTTGATACATGCACATAATTTTCATTAGATTCATAGGTTTCAAAGGCAGAAGAGAGATCATTAGAGCTTGGAGTCTAACTACCTGTAAAACACAGGCTAGAGAATTTCATCCAGGTACCGTATATCTGAGTTAATAGAAAACAGAAGCCGGATCCTGCACTGGATGTATAGCAGTTTTACTCCACTAAGCTGGAATAATGGTGATTTATACCAGCTGAGAAATTTGCAGTAGACTTAAATGACAATGGATTCTTTTTTGCATAAACCTAAATGAAAATGGTCACTTATATTTTAATAGCTGTGTTGAAAGAGCCTTGCTGGGAGTGAGTTTCTGAAAAGTATTTTAAGCTTTAGAAGAAAATGAGGGCTTTTCCAAACCTTTATGGGATGATTTTGTTCCCTGTTGTAATTTAAACTTGTCCCTTCACTGAAGAAAAGGCGTAAATTTAGCAGAAAAAAAAATTCCCTTTAAATTGAAACCTGTGCCAAGATTCTTAATTGTAATTAAATCATGCACTACGATTTTAGTGGGGGAAGGAAGAACAAAATAATATAATAAAAAGCTAAATATTCTAAGAGCCAAGAGGAACTTGAACTCAAATGCTCAAAGATTAAAAGTCTCAAGAGCTAAAAAGTAGTCTGTGATTTCTTTCATTAGGTTGTATATTTGGCAAAACAAGATGTCTCATTACTCTTTTGTAGCCATCTGTATGTGTGTTTGGATGATGTTATTATATTTATAGCAGATACAGTCTTATCATTTATGTACAGACAGAATCCTACCTGCTCAGAGCTACAGGGTTTAAGGATGCACTCAGACAATATTGACATAGACAATGCCATAACATCCTGCAATCTGCGCAGAAACTGAGACTTTGTGCACGCCAAAGCTGAATAAAAGAACTTCCTTCCTGCTCCCCTAAAAAGAGAGAGTTTAAAGGAAAATACCAGAGTGGGGAGAATATCCTTCATATTCCCAATAAACTTCTGTCAGTTCTGTCTCAGGAGGAAGCAGTGAAGACTTTTGTGTTTAGCGATACAGAAATCTGTGGCTATCACATCAACATGTAGAATATATAGAAAGAAAGACAACTTCTTATTAGAGTAGGTGCTTACGTGGACAGTAAGCAGAGAGAATCTTGTCTTATGATATTCCCACTCTCACTGATAACAAATCAGCTGCTGGTTTGGCTGATGAACAGTTTGAGGTGCTTTATATTTGCTGAAGAAAACCTAAACAGAATACACATTTTAATACATTTCCCATACTTTTTTCCCTTAGTGTTTTTCTACTTCAGAGACGGAAGCCTGCTTCAACATGTCACAGTACATTTTGATGGCACTGTCACATGGAGAAAAAAACCTGATAATTTACTGCACAAGTAAACACCAGAAGACATGGTCTGAAGCTTACAAATCAATCCCAACTTTCCTTCTCTTTCTTTACTTTAGGCAGGACTAGAAGAGCCAATCCCTCCTTGAAAAGCAGGGTTTCTTTTTGTCCCTTATCCAGAAGGATTTAAGTGTTCCCCATCCTTTAGGATCCTCATGTAACTCCATCGTACCACTAAGTATTTCATAACATCACACTTGCCTACAAAATTTGTAGCAACATCACATCCTTCAGCCTGTTGCAGACATCTGTCTCATGAGGAACATGCAGCTGCTGAACTGATCTTCCCACAATATCTAGGCCCAAAGTTCATTCAGCACTCCATAAGAAAACTGAGAAAAAATAACTGGTTGTCTGTTTTATGCAGCCAGGCAAGACCAAACGTCTAGCCATGCTATCTTGAATACTCTCCCTTTATGAACATCAGACTGTTATGTTAGATACTGCTGTAAATTGGATCCTCAGGGGTGAAACACTTGGAACAGTGGCTTACAAAGGAGAACAGCCCTTTGCAGCACTGTACCAAGCTTGGTGATGTACTGCAGTGTGTAGAGGCCACTGCTCCTTCTCATCCTATCTCATTATTGTATCTTCTGCCCAAAGGTGTGTGTAGAGTGTGCCAGCATATTTGCACTGTGATACAGGCAGAGACAAGACAAAACACGAGTGACTTGCAGAAGCCAGGCAAGAGAGGCTCTGACGGAGGCCTGAACTGCATATTGTGTAGTTGTATATTACTCGTTATGACCCTATGTTTATTGCTTGGTTCAGTCCTACAGCTCTCAGATCACTATGCTGACTTCCAGGAAACTTTAAAAATATTGTTTCCCAAAAGCTGAAGTTGGGCTATTGTCATAGAAAAAATAGCTGTATTTTATGGTCTTGTCAAATTAAGTTCAGCTTTTGTAAACGTGACATGAAATCTGTAGAGGACAGCCTCACCAGTGAATAAAAGGCCTTATTCAGCCTAGTCATATATAAATATCAGTAATATAAAATTCTGACAATTGTAAGAGAATTGCATCCACAGAAGCTTTGCACTTTCAGCCTGATGAAAGGTGATAAAACATCAGTCTGTATATAGTTCCATTTTGTCGTTTGCTTGTGGGGTTCCTTCCCACACTAAAATTAAAATTTAAAAGACTTTCACTTTTGAGGAAAAGAGCATCATTGAAGAGAAATTCTCCCTGGCAAATTAATAGATAAGGTCTGCCATGCTAACTCAAAAAAGCAAGCAAAAGGTAAAAATTGAATCTCTTTATCACGGCTGAGTCATTTTTCTAAACTGGGGAAGTAATATGGGATGGAATATATAGGACAGATTCTCTTACAGAAAGTGCTTTTAAACTTTAAAAGATCCATAACTAATATTGGGAATGGTTATAAATGACAGTCTTCTCTTTTAGATTATGTTGCATTTATTACATTCTACCGGGACTTTATGGAGACTCTCAAGGAATTAAAGTTATATTTATGATAAAAATACAGAGCTGCTTCTAAATAGCATTTTCATCATATTAACTGTTGCCTAGATAACTGGCATATCTCCTCGAGCTCCTCTATTCTGGTTTAGCACTACAGCTTGCAAATTAATACAGTCATTATAAGACAGCAAAGCTATATCACTTACCATTTCATTATTGTTCGAGTCAAAATCCATATTTTTTCAGTTTTCCCTAGGGTTACAAACTGGGTAGGGAAACGTTATCATCTTGCAGAATAATCTCTCAAGACTCACTCTCTTTGGTGTTAAGAGGAGCCGTTAATCATATTACAATAATTTTCATATTAATAGGTCCCGTGTAAAGACAGAGTTAATGCTCTCCTTCTACATTCAATCCTCCAACATAGCTTTTTATATATACATATGTTTATATATATATATATATATATAAAAATATATATATATATTTAAATCTGCTTGGAACTAGATTAGCACAAAAGATATCACGTCCTACTCAGTGTATGAATCAGGGTCAAATCAACAGCAAACCCTTACATTTTTAATCAAAATGGCAATCTGTCATCCCTAAGAGAGTTAAATAACATTTAAGTGAATAACATGAATATGTTTTAATGGAAAATACATGGGAGAACTTACTGCAGCACACAGAAAACATTCCATGGAGTATCTAGAAGATACTTTAGTCCTTACATGAGAAGCTGTGATGCTAGCATGCATATCCACTCTAAATTAAAAATCATCCTTAGACCTGAATTTTGTTTTTTGAGGAATCAACATACCCTTTATTTTTGTGGTCTTCTCAGATACTGTAATTTTCTGAAAGCTTCCCATATAATGTTGTACATTTGATAATGTAATGTTACTTAAACTCAGGGCATTTTCTGATATTTTTACTTTCTTCCGATCTGCTGACCTGAGTAGTGTGGTCTGCTCAGAAGGAGTTGAGTGTGAATTTAAGAAGCTGTCTGAGGGGTCAGGTGTTTGCCTAATTTTGAGCAGCCTGAATGTGAAACGAATGTGAGGTCTGCAGAGACATGGGGGTGACCCAGCTCTGGTCCTGCTCTGCCCCTGCTCTGCCCTGGCTCGCTGGGAAGCCACTCCGTTTGGGAGCCTGAGCACTGTGCTGGCGTCGTGGATAATGAGCCCCATGGAGAGCAGAACTGAGACCTGGAACATGATGCTGACTTAATATGGCAGTTTGGCTCCTGAAGCTGGTCGGCTTAGCCCAGGAAGGAGCCCGCTGCCTCTTCCTCAGCAGTGTGGGAAGGTGCTCGCTTGATAAACCTTCACTTGCTGTCAGCATCCGCTCTCCTTTTGCTAAGCCCTTTTACTGTAATGATGCCATCTTTCTCAACGTCCTTCATTATTCTCCTCTCTGTCATTCCCAGGGGATCTGATTAAAATCAGTGGAAAGCTCTCTTGGATTTTACTGTCTTTGGTACTCTGGCTCTGCTCCTTAATTTGCCTTTCTTTTCTGTTTTTAACAGCTTTCTGTTTAGGCTCACTTCTGCTGTGTTCTAAACATCCCTCATCTTTCCCCACTTTTGTATTTTTGTACATTTATTCCTATTCCTGACCTGCTCGACAACTGTTAAATTAGTTAGGCAGTGAGTAAAATGCAGATTAAAGACGTGCTTTTAGCTTTGAGCTAAAATGTGTTGACAGGACTCACAAGAGGCCTAGAGGAGGCAAGGGAGAGTGGCATCATTTTGGGAGAAGAAAAGCTAGAAAAATGACTCTCATCAGATCTGAGGTCTCACCATGATTCTGTGGCAGCACTCCTGGCTGCCTTAATGAGGTCATGAATCCACTAGCAGTGTGCAGAAACAGTTTTAATTGGTGATAATTTTAACACTTGTTTAACAAAATTTAAGGCAGCTGGAATGGGGTTCTATCTGCACTATACTGGTGTAAATCAAAAGTAATGTTATTCAAACTTATGTTCTTCTAGAATAGCAGCACTTTAACAGAAATCAGATTCTAAAACACTCCTGAATTTCAGATATTATACTGTATTTCCATTTATAACCTGACATAATTCCCACACAGCATATGGTATTAATCTGGTGTAAACACCATGTTATGATGATACTCAAACACATACAGCTGACATGAAAATGTCTTCAAGTACAATATTTCCAAAAGCAATTATGTCTATATGGTTGGTAGTTAGTTAGCTTGTGTGAAGTTTTATTTCTTATTCATACATACATGAAGGTTCACAGGATGAAACAATATGTATAAAAAAGGAGATATTTTCACCGTTCGCAAAAAAGTAAGAAAAAATCAAGATACTATACTTATTTTGGCCTGTTGGTCTTTCATAAGGAAATCTCACCTTCATATGAACACAGGATTTTTACAGTATTGGAATTTCCTTTTGTTTGCATTAGAGGGTAGATATATAGATGAATGCAAGGAATACAATGACACAAAGTGAAATTGATGATATTTTTATTAGAGAAAATGAACTCCAAAATAAATATTTAGGGAAATTTTGCAATACTCAGAGAAGGTCATAATCTTGGTGTGTGAATGCCCCAGACATCAATCTCTGCTGGTAACCAAGCATTTTTCAATGTTCTCTGATGAGAGGGGTGGGAGACCAGCACCCCTTGTCCAGGCAGATTCATGTGTAAAATCCTTAAAAAAATTGCCTAAGATTGGAGTTGAGCCAAGCATTTTGTCGAAAGGAGATAAAGAAAAGCATGTCTTTTGGAAAGTAAATGCTAATGGATGGTAAAATTTTTGCTTGAACACTTGCCAGTAGGGCCAGATTTACAGGTAGTGTAACTTTTCTAGTGCCATCTCACCCTTTTGAGATAAATTCTTTTATTATGATGAAGTGTAGCTTTTTCACAAATTGCTTCTAGCTCCACCTGCTACCTAGAGTTTCAAAATTTTTGGCCTTTTCTGGCCCCTTTTTTTCTTCCTGAGGATCCTTTCTTAAATACTTTCCTAAGACAAAGAAAATAGGGCAACTTCAGTATCACATTCTCATAACAGAAAGGAACGGCAAGAAACTGCTTAACAACCAGCTCTGCACTCGTTAGCTTCAGTATAAATCTGCAATGACTTTATTT
This sequence comes from Cnemophilus loriae, assembly GCA_013397755.1. Classification (NCBI taxonomy): domain Eukaryota; kingdom Metazoa; phylum Chordata; class Aves; order Passeriformes; family Corvidae; genus Cnemophilus; species Cnemophilus loriae. Next base: position 1,936,661 of record VZTF01006238.1, on the reverse strand, counting down.
TTATTACTTCGTACTGATGCTACAGTGAATAACAGTAGGTTAGGCTGTTGATGGCGTTGTAAAATGAGCATTTCCATCTCATCCCTATTATCCAACAGAATATCTTAGTTTTAAAAGAGATGGGTAAAAAATTTGCAATTGGGCAAGAATATATCTGGAATAACTCCACTGAAAACTTACACCAGTGTGGCCAAAAATTGAATTTAACCCACTTTGTTGAATTCCTTTTAATGGTTTCTGCACGTTCAAGCATCCACCAGAGATTAGATGGGAGGCAGCCGACTCGCCGTTATCTGCGATCCAAGCAGGACACCCGGGGTGAAAGGGTAACGCATTATCACACTGCGCCACCTGGCCCATCCAACACAATTTGAGCAACCATAATTGTATTGATTACTTCTTGTGCTTGTGACTAATGACCTCTAGCTGCAACCTTGCATTTTCTAAATCTTTTATATTCTGATTTAATAATAAGATTTGATTAAAAATTGCCATTAGCCAATGCCAATGATTAGTCAGCAAGACTCAATGCCGCCAAGTTCCAATGAGTTTCATTATTCTGGAATTAAAAAGCACAGAGAACTTCTCTGGGTTAATAATACAATGATTCTGTCTCAATCAGGAATGAAAGAAAACAGCTCTAATATACAAATGCAGCAAAATGTGTGGCTATTACTAATAGCCAGATTTTACAGAGAAGTGTTTGAAGAATTAAAGGGACTTTGTCACAGATGGTGGGGACAGTTTGCTTTTACTTTTTATATTTGATTGGAAAGCCAGTGTCAGATGGTGTGTGAGGGGGCATTTTCCTAAGGAGAGACATTTCCTTCGGTGCAACAAGAACATGGGGCTTATTCAATTTCTCCATGAGAATCCCTGCCACAACAAAACAAGGCAAAGTATATGCCAGCAAAGTTGAATTGTGATGGCTTTGGAAAATGACAAGAGGTTTGTCCAGGTTATTTACCTGCTGAGAATGTATTTAACTATGAGGTTTTTTGCATTTTTTAAAAATATGACTTATTATTTAAACAGAAGTACATATTGTCACATCTTTCACAGAAAATAAAAAAAAATTTCAAGAAGGGAATATATTTAAACACATACTAATTTTTAGATGTGATGCTAAATCCTGCTGAAGAGTGTTAGGCTAAGGAGAGACTTAAGCATATATCTAAGAGCTCTGCTGATCCAAATTGAGGCCTTGGTGTTTCTGTATTTGGGGTGCACTAGAGGAGATGCTCTGTGGGGTGAATACCTGCTGTGGGATGAGATGTTCCCTCAGATCCTATTGAAGCTAATTGAGGACTGGGTGACACTGAAGTCAGTGAGAGCTGAGAGCACTCAGCACCTTTCAGATTCAGGTCTCTAAATAATAAAAGACTCTTGAGACACAGTAAAAACATTTCCTGCCTGTCACACAAGAGCAGGAAAGCTGTCCTGTCTCACTTCCATCCTCCAGAAAACATGCCATGTCCCAAATGTGAGTCCTGTAAGATTTTTAAGGTATTTGAATAAAGAAATACCTTTTTGAAATACTGCTCACATAAAATCTTGTATTGGGTTTGCATGCCAATGACAGCTGTCTCCAAGACAGACCTACTGCTGGCCAAGGTTGAGCCCATCAATGATGGTGTTGGAGCCTTGGGGATGGCATAGTCAAGAAGTGGGAGAAAACTCCACCAAACTAGGGTGCAACAGCTGCTGGAGGAAAGAATGAGAATATGTGAGAGAACAACCCAGCGTACCCCAACGTCAGTGCAGAAGGAGGGGGAGGGGGTGCTCTAGGTGCCAGAGCTGAGTGAGACAGGCTGTGCCCCTGCAGCCCGTGGAGGTTTGGGATGGAGCACAGATCCACCTGCAGCCCATGGAGAAGAAGGGGATGTCTGAAGGAGGGTGTGACCCCATGAGAAGCCTGCACTGGAGCAGACTCCTGAGGAGTCCATGTTGGAGCAGGTTTGCTGGCAGGACAGGGGACCCTGTGGGGTACAGTCTGGAGCAGCCTGTTCCTGCAGGACTGCACTCCGTGAAAGGACCCNAAACTCCACCAAACTAGGGTGCAACAGCTGCTGGAGGAAAGAATGAGAATATGTGAGAGAACAACCCAGCGTACCCCAACGTCAGTGCAGAAGGAGGGGGAGGGGGTGCTCTAGGTGCCAGAGCTGAGTGAGACAGGCTGTGCCCCTGCAGCCCGTGGAGGTTTGGGATGGAGCACAGATCCACCTGCAGCCCATGGAGAAGAAGGGTATGTCTGAAGGAGGGTGTGACCCCATGAGAAGCCTGCACTGGAGCAGACTCCTGAGGAGTCCATGTTGGAGCAGGTTTGCTGGCAGGACAGGGGACCCCGTGGGGTACAGTCTGGAGCAGCCTGTTCCTGCAGGACTGCACTCCGTGAAAGGACCCACGCTGGAGCAGTTCGTAAAGAACTGTAGCCCATGGGAAGGACTCATGTTGGAGAAGTTTGTGGAGACTGTCTCCTGTGGGGTGGACCTCATGCTGGAGCATCAGAGGAGCGTGAGGAGTCCTCCTGCTGAGCAGTAAGGGGCAGAAGGGACACCATGTGATGAACTGACCACAGCCCCATTTCCCCTCCCCCTATGCTGTTGGGACAGAGGCAGGACAGAAATCAGGAGAGAAGCTGATCCTGGGAAAAAGGGAGGGTTGAGGGGAAGGTGTTTTAAGATATGGGTTTATTTCTTCGTGGTTTGATTTGTAATAAATTAAACTAATTTCCCCAAGTGGAATCTGTTTTGTCGATGATGGTCACTGGTGAGTGATCTCTCCTTGCCCTTATCTTGACCCATGAGACTTTCATTATACTTTCTCTCCTCTGCCCAGCTGAGGAGGGCAGTGATAAAGCAGCTTTGGTGGGCACCTGGCACCCAGACAGGGTCAACCCACCACAAATCTTTTGTCACCTTCAGGAATATAATTTTTAAACGTTTTTTGTTAATAAAGTTTGCTATTGGCAACTGTTGTTTTCCCGGCTTATTATAAGTGCCTTTAAAATGTTTCCATTAAATAAGGCTGCTTTTATGGGCTACATCCATTTAGTAAAATTGCAGAAAGAAGTGCTGCCGACACATCTGCCATTGACTTCTGTTTGCCTGAGCATTTTATACCCCCGTGAATAGCACAGTGGGGAGAGAAAGCCTGCGAAAGAGAATGATAGAAAGTGGTGAATTCTGTCCAGCAAAACATGGAGGTCAGGAGAGACCCAGCTGATTACATACTCATGTTTTCCAGGATTTCATGAGGAGAGTGGAAAGTTGGTTAAACTCTGGTTACAACAGAATAGCTCTCTTAAAACATACTACTGAAAACTGAAATACTCAGAAAATGAAAATTCATAAAACATCAGTTTGAATATAGGAGATTGTGTTTTGTGGGATCAGGCAGGAAGGAGGTTGATCTGATCATCTCTATATTAACTTACCGAGGTTTTTATACACCCTCAGCTGACAGCATTACTAGCCAGATTATAATTATAATTACCTTGGCTTCATCTCAGTGTTTATCTGCCATGACACCCACCCAGCCACCTGCCTGCTATTAATTCATTCAACACTAACTTCATATTTTTTCTTTTTATCTTGTTTTTTTCCTGTTATCCTTACTTTGAAAAATGTGTCTGTTATTAGAAACAAACTAACACAATATTTGTTTGTCCATGACATCATGTATTCCTTTGTTTAAAAAAAGAGAGAAAACCAATCCAGAATTCTTCAGATTATAAAAATAACCTGTTTGTATTTTATAGTGAAAACTGGAAAGATCTGGCATTTTACTCAAAAACTCAGAACAGCTGATAATCTTCTTTAAATTGAATCTTTTTTTTTCATCCATAGTACTGCCAGATATTCAAATAAGAGGAAATTCATGACAAAGGGCAATAAGCATGATACACAGTTGGCTTGTAGGATTCCACTGTGGGTGCAGTTCTGTATGAGTGCTGGATATTTGTTGCTGTTGTTGCTCCTGAGGTGTTGAAGTTTTTTATTTGTTCTGACAGAACATTGAATGTCCAACTCTCCTGTAAAATGATGCTTAAAAAAAATATGGAAAACCAGGAAAACTTGAAAGAACAGCCATGCCCACAGTGCTTAAAGCCTTGGAAAGACTTAACACTGCATTCTGCTATGCTGTTTATGGGACAGAAAGCACTTCTCCCCAGTATGCCAGGAACTGTGAACTGGTGCAGTTGTGTGGATGTCCTTTTGGGTGTTTGGTGAGTGGTAGATTGAAGAACACACTGTAATGTGTCAGAGGAAGCTAATTATAATAATGGGTTGGGGTCAGGTAAATGCTTCACTATTTATCTGACCCAACCACTGTTTATTATACTCCTTGTGTCAACACATTTTTACAGAGTGAAAATTAGCAACTAATTAATTTAATTTCAGGAGTTAATGCCACTGTAAAGAAAAAAAAGCAAGGTTTATATTGGATAGTGATGTTTCTAGAAGAGAGCATTAGAAACATTGAAGCAAAGGGTCTTTAAAAACAGCTTTGAACTGAATAATGTAAAGGTCTTATTCTGCAATCATTCATCAAGCATCAGTTCATCAAACTGCACTTAAGTATCTGGTCAAGTCTTGTTCAAATCAAAAGCACCTGTTTAAATGCTCTCTGCACTGCGGTCTTAGACCCTGCTCAGGCAACATGTCTGACTTTGCTGAGCCTGCTTCACTGGGAGTATGTGTCAGGGTGATGCCTAGTTGCCCGCATTCCTCTCTCATCTGTTGATGCTCCTTTTTCCAGTGGCATTTCTGCTCTCTGTCAGTTAAAAGTTTGGAAATGTCAGAATCCAAGACACTACTCAGACCTCTGTACAGGTTTTGGGGGCACAGTTGCAAGCAAGTGAAGGAAGGGAATTTTCTGAGGTTGTATTATTGCTTATTATATTTTTCAGCTTCCCAAATTAGTCCAGCCGCTCTTTAGCACTGGTTCCTGATGTGTTTCAGCCAACACATTCTTCCTTTAGCATAATCCACAAAGACACAATAACACCTTGTGTATATGGGGACAATAATTCTTTACATTCTTACGGTCATTTTAGTGTGAAGAATTTAAGTGCTTTAGGACTTACTGGAGCTGGAGATTTTCCCATCTTCCCTTCTTTCTATCTCTTTTTCTCATATTGCCTTTCACGTATTTCCTCTCCTCTATCCTTTTATTCTTAGATGAGGACAGTCCTGGAGAAGCTTAGGCACACTTTACCCGGGTTCAGGATGATTTCTTTGCTTTCACACTAGGCTCTGTGGGAGGATGAAATCTCCTCTTCCCCTGAAGGCCATAAGAGAGTCCAGTATGTCCCAGCTGGATCCCCATTCTTAGTGAGTGAAGGTCCGGGGCTCCAAAGCACGCTGCAGGCTGCAGCTGCTGAGCACTTTTCTACAGTTTTAAGTACCCAGCCCCAGGAGATGCAAAAAATCTGTGGCAGAGCTTAGAAAACAACCCAGATGTCTTAGCTGTTCTTCCTAGACATTAAACAGCATTCACTCTCAATGTGCAATCAATGATTGCTAGCAGTTTTATGTCACCTTTTAAAATTCTGGACCACTGCATGCAGGAATCTTTATTTTCAGACTTAGTTTTTCTAATGATAAATTCGGGAAATATTTTAATAGTGTGTGATGATCAGAACACAGCTATCAGTCTAAAACTTTTATTCAGCCCTGTGCTGATTTGGCACTGTGTGGCTGGCCTGGCTCTGTCTTCAAAGTCATCTTTTGTGTCAGATATCAACTGCTGCAAGGGAAGTATGTGCAGCTACAGCTTTCACCAAGACATTGACAGCTCTGAGGCTGGGGACCGAGGGGGCAATGCATAGGTCTTATGATCGTCCTCATCTCATTGAAAAAGGTCACAGAAGTCATCAGATTGACTGCAGAACATTCCCTCTGAGCAATGCACCTTTTGTACTGCAGAGATGCTGCTATTTTTGAAGCCATGGTCCATGTGGAACACAAATCTTTCTTTAGCATGTATATCAGTGTATCACAAATGCCCTCAGGGGACAGGGACAGGCTTCCTGTTCAGTGCAGTATTTCAGTAAAATATTCTAAATTAGAGTAATGTAAAATAGGCAAGAAAATTCATTGCTCGATTCGGTTCCTTCTTTCCAAAAGCAAGGCAGGGAGGAGAGGCATGGGGGTCCTTAACTGTAATCAACAAATGTACTTTTTTCTTATAAAGAGGTAATAATAAGAAAAAGATTGATATGCTGGAAGCCTTTGGATTCTTTCTACATTGCAAACATCAGCAGGATGAAATGGGCTGGGGAAGATGGTGCTGTAGGGACAGCACAGAATACCGTGGACCATGTATTTTAGAGGAGATCTTTGACCGTGTCCCATGTTCTCTGCTTTTACCCCATGAGCCTTATACAAAATCTGTACTTGTAACAAGATCACTCTCTGCAAAGTATGAAGGATTTTATGCAGTATATAATATCCTTGTTCAAGAAGTATCTGCAAAAGAGTCACCTGCCTAACAGACAAACCTTCCATTATATACTTTATAGGGATAGAAAATGGCTCTTCATTTCACATATGGATGGGAGTTATAAATGGAAAAGCTGCTAAAAAATGTGCAGTCAGATATGTCCAACAGTATTTTCTTTTGTCACTGCATTTTCCTGTTCACTTGTGCCCTATGGAAACACTTGGTGAATAGATCAACCCTCATCCTGCTTGGGTATTTGCCATGTCTCACTGTAGGTTTGCTTGCAAGCTTCCCTGCTACAAACAAGTTTTCTGTCTTCAGACACTGGCCCCTGGCCCCTGGCTGATGCAAAAATCCCGGTCCTGCCAATCACCTGCAGTGCACCTGAAAGAGAGGAGTGAGCTTCCTGGAGGCCTGATCCTGCAATGACATCACATAGTAATCATGAGCAACCATCAAGAATGAATGTTTAGTTCAGTCTCTTGATCACTGAATGAACACCATGAAGACTCAATAAGGCTGAGCTTTGTTACTAGGCTTGTTTGATCATCAATATGTGAATACTCAGAGGTGTGAATAAACCCAATATGGGAGGAAAAAACCTCACCAAACAAATGATATTTAATGCCTAAAACATGCTTGCTGTTTTTTAGATACAGCATTATGAACGTTCTTTACAGGATTTAAAATCAATTTAACATTTGATGTCTATTTACTTAGAAACCAGAAGAAAAGCCCTCAAACCATTTCTGATTTCTGTGGCTTTTCTATGGGCTTTGAATGTTATTTATGAGTAGGTCACCTTATCAGTCAATGTTTCATTAATAATATAACTTTTACTGCCACTGTTTTTTTTCTTTTTTTTTTTTTTTTTTTTTTTCTTGTTGCATTGTGAGCTTCTGGAAAGCATGGACTTTTTTTTGTCATGGTATTGGAAGACATACAAGATGCACAGTCGAGTACGAACCTTCAGGCACGACTAGAATAGAAAGAAATAATAGTAAATAATTGTTAGCTGTTGTTTTAGCCTGTGGGAAAATGTGCAGGAAAAATATCATGCTAAACTGACGTGTTAAAGCAGTGGAAATTGACCTAGACAAAGTTCTCAAAATCAGGATAAGTCAAGGCTGTTGCTGGTTACTTCTTAATTAACTAACTGAAGCATACACAGCCAATAAAATCTAACTTTTGCAAGGCAAATAACACTGGATTTTTATGGATGCCAATAAAATGAATGTTGTCTGGAAGATATTCATTAACCAAGAGAAGATGTCTGTAGAGGCTATGGTCCAGAAAGCTGGTGGATTTAATGACACAGGCACAGAGGATTGTGTAATAAAGTGAGTGGAGCCGGTAAAAGAAAAGAAGTAGCATTGCTTCAGAGTGAATATGTTTCATTAAACCAGCAGTAAATTTTGTGGACTTTTATTGTTTCTGGTCTACATTAGCCAAGGTCTGTCTAATGCTAGTGGGTCTACCCATTCATTTTTAGAACAGTAAGACTGGTTTACTGTTCCTCTCAAGCTGAGGGGTAGATGACTAAAATGTAGTTGGATGCCTACTGTGCGTGTGGGAAGGTGAAGAAAAGTATTTGTGAAACAGCAAAATCTCACGTATATCTAAGACCCCTTTTCTCCTGTTTGTAATTACATGGTTAAATAAGAAAAATGGGAACACTTACCTTTTCAGATGTGGTTTATTCCCACCCTGACAGTGTTCTCCATGCAGTTTGGAAACATCTTCATACTGTGACAGATTGAAGGAAGGAAGGAAGGAAGGAAGGAAGGAAGGAAGGAAGGAAGGAAGTTATTTCTGAACAATGAAAAAGATCATCATAAGGAGAAAAAGGATAGCGTGGTCAAGAGCAGCATTATGTGTATACACTCTGGTGTCACTTCAGAGCCACGTGTGCCCCTGCTCTTTGTCAGCCTGTGAGGGGGCTGGTGACCTCCCCAGTACTGGCTGCCTTCTAGAAACCCCCACAGTGTCCTGAAGCAATGTGATGACTACAGCTATTTCTCCAGGGTGTAGCTGCTTTGTGATTTGATAGGTCTTCAAGTGATACATGATGACCATGTGACTCAACATGTTCCAGTGGTTATGTGGTTATTGTGCCAGAGTAATGGTTATGTCTGGCTCTTTTTGCTTATTCTTGCCCAAAGACCTCCTCGTACTTTGCAGGGGGTGCAACTTCCTTTTCCAGTTTTATTGCAAGGTAAGCCAGTGGCAGAGCCACGATGAGAACCAACATCTCATGAATTTCATCACCGCCACCTTCAGTGTCTCTTATTGTTTCCCAGTTGTTGGCTGAGGTCCTGGACCATGCTTCCTTGTATGGACCAAGTCATTTTTTAGATCAAAGAATATCTGGATCCTGGAGTCTTCAGTACTTAGTTACCTGGTGCCTCATGTGTCGTGGAAAAAAGATAGTTTGGCATACCATCGTGTAACCATCCATTTTGTCTCCAACTAAAATGAAAAAAGGCTGGAAAAAGCCCAAGAAGATAAAGTAAATTCAAAATAGGGGTTAATACATCACCAATAGATGTGATATGCTTAATGTTTGGGTTCACATCTTTGTATCTTTAGATACAAAGATCCCACAATAACTATGAATGTAAAAGGCATACAGGTACCGGGATAGTAGAGAAAACAATGAAAATTAATTAATTTCTAATTAAAAAATTAATTTAATCTATTTTTTTTAAATTCTCCCCAACCTATTTTACCTTCTCTGGTAACTGGACAATACCTGGCAGGATTTGGGGACTGTGAGGAAACAAAAAGTACATTCTGCATTGGATGACAAAAGGCTTTTATGAATTTTCAGCTGAAACATGCAGAGCTATGGAACAGTTAAATGAATGTTAAAATTTTTTCGCAGTTCTTATCTGGAAAGTTTTATGTCTCGGCTGTCAAACAATCATTTAAAATCATATGTTATCCTTTTGGAGGCAAAGTGGGAACTAGTTTAGCTTAAGCTTTGCATCACAGGAACAAGAATGTTATGCATCCAAAAAAAAGGAGAAAACAGTAACACTTGCTTCAGCATTGAAAAACTGTGTTTGGCTATTTCTTTTTTACAACTCCACAGCTGTTCTACTACCTGTAATTGGAGCACTAAGATGAATACTTGTTTTAATCGGGCTGGGTAAACATTGATGGCAATTGTAAAATATTCTGAAAGAGCAGAGAGAAAGTTTTAGTCACTATAGTAGGGCAGATTTAGGATCTGCTACTGAAATTGTACTGTGCACATGAGTAACTGCTCTTTTGGTGTGACTCAGCTGCTAATTGTTTAGCTTTGATAACCCTAATATTTACCGTTTCGGAACCTTTCTGGAATCTTTTATTTTTACACTGGAACATACAAAACTTCTTGAATAAATCTTGGCTGAAAGCATGAGATGCTCTTCAGACTGTCTGCAGTGGTGTCCAGTTTGGTGGCTGTGGCTGCTGTTTCCCTCGAGTGAACTGAGGCTCAGAATGTGACAGCAGTAAGCAATGATGCCTCACTAAACCGTTTAAGGGTAGATGCTCTAGATACTCTGGCATTTGAAACTGTGCTACACGCTACCTGAATATGGTCACATTTCCTTTGTTGATACAAATGGAAATGAGGCTGCATCAGAACTGTGGTATTGGAACTGTCATATTTGAAAGGATTTATTGAAAATATCCTACAAATATTTTGACATTTAAAACTAAAACCGTAGAAGCCTCTTGTTCAGTTTTCTCCAATCGTTTCTCCAAGCCACTGATTCAAGAAGAAAAGGTTACCTTTCACTCTCCTCAGCATCTAAGGAATTAATACTAATTTTTAGTTAGTAGCTGAAGCACCAGTGGAAATGTGAGTTGTGTTCCTGAATCTATTAGGATGTAAATACCTGTCCTTTCTCTCTCCTAGGGGTCACTCTATTTTAAAAGTGGCAATGGTAAATTTAACATCCAAGCTGTCATGAGTGGAAGAATAAACACATGAAGAAAAGTCTTCCGGTTCTGGTTTCATTAGGTTTAATTTTCTGATCTCTTTGCGATGAAGCTGAAAATGAAAGAATCGCACATCTACAATTGGAATAGAAGCCACACTCAGAGCAGGACACAGCTCACTGACATGTGCTGACTACACAAGCAACTTTATTTCTTCTTGGTTTAGCCTCTTCATCTTAAGCTGGAGGTAAAAAAGAAATCATAGAATACTTGCAGAATATAAAAAGAGCTTCCAAATTAATTCTTGGCCAGATAAATAGAGTATCACTTAGCCCAAATTGTGTTTGTGTGAAAGATTCCACTAATGGTCATAGGTGAGGTTTCCAGTGGTATTTCTTCAGCACTTTGAGCCTACTTTACCTTCTTTGAAAGGTGAGATATTTTGGGTGATGATGTTATTTCTTGTTTAAGCAAAAAATCCTATTCTGTAGTTTTAAATGTCTGCTTCTAAGTGAAAGACTTGAATGCATATTGATTCTCTTGTTTTTCTCAGAGACGAAGATGTTCTTGTTCCTGAACCTGAAACAATACTTTAGTAACCATGATGGTCTCAGGAATATGAAATGAAACAAGTATTTAAAGACAGGTATGTATCTCTTATTAGGACAACTGACTTTGAAAAAGACTGCTGGGCTTTCAGCAACAAATCAGATCAGTGGTTTCTTAGGCCATGGCTGGAACTTTTGGCTGGTGCAACTTCACCTCAGTCCAGGATGTATCTGGATTGTGTTACTGCCGTGATTTCAGTGTGATACAGAGACTGAAGCGCTCTTCATATGAACCACTTCATTCTAAGGCAAAGAGCTCTGCAAGCTCCTCAGGCTGTCTTGCCAACTGGCATTGCCTTTTTCTTTTCCTATGCCTTTCCTAAAGCACAGATCATCTCCTCAGACCCCAGTGCTGACAACACTAAATTTTTGGTGGTATATGCATGCACTTTCATATTTATTACAGAACGTGTAACCATTATCTCCGCTGTTTTCTCAACTGCTTTAAGAATTACTATAAGCATTGTGAGAATTCAACATTATTTTTTGATCCAGGAGTAACTACAGTTATTTCTGTACAATTTTGTACAAGAAAATCACATCACTATTACATTTCACATTGACCACCACGTGTCTCTTTAATGATCCACAATTAGTTTGTCTAAGGTACCTGCCCATAACTAATAAATAATGCTAACCTATCAGTCGTTGGAAGTTTTGTCTCCATAACTGGTCAATTAGTTTCTTGATAAGAAAATCTAAATGCTTTAAATTTTTAAAAAAATATCAATAAAAGAAAAACTTTTTACTTTTTCAGATGATGTAGCCATCACCTATCAGCAAATATATTATCCTTCAAAACCAGAAGAACTATGCTTTAGTTATCAACACACATTTAAAAACAACTGGGACAAATGTCCTTCTTAAATCATACCTTTAGTGATACATCTGCAGCTTGACCTCACCATGTCTTTTTCTATATTGAGTTAGTTTCGATGTTTTAATAAGCACAATATTACAACTTCATACTGTGGCATAATATTTTGCCTTCAATTTCATACACATAGGCAACACAAGGGGCTGTTTGTTATCTTCCATGTGTGAGAACAAGTGCAACATAAGATAAAGCTGGAAGCAAAACACTTAGGTAGTAAAACATGTTTTTTCCCTTCTGTTTTTATCCTGATGAAGTTACAGGAAAAGTATACAAGTTGTTTGTTTGTTAGGTTTCCAAGCTGCCAATATGTACAGTAGAGAAATAAATAAATAACTCAAATTTCTGACTGGTGCAGAGAGAGTTCTGAGGCAAACTTTGGCTCCCCAGGGTATTTAAAAAAATTTCCTCTTACCAGACCCAAAATAAAATTCAGTCTCTATGTCCAATAAAATAAACAGTTCTGTTGACTTGCTAGATATCATGGCTTCTCTTGGAGATTTTATGAGATTCATGTAGATGAAATTCAGATTTTTTTACCATAGATTCTGTATTGAAATAATAGAGTTGTGGGAGAAAGATAACATTGCATTTTCGAAAGTGAAGCTTTTTAACTTATGGCATCTGATTTACACGAGCTGTTTTAGTGATGCCAGAGGAAGCAAGCTTGAGCAAGAATGTTTCACTTCTTTCATCCACTGTTGTCTTAGTTGGTGCTGTTTCCTATCTCCCAGTCCCTTCCCAAATATCCTTTCCTTCCAAATAATGGCCAGAAAATATTCCAGTCCAAACAAAACTACTTAAATATGTGTGTGTTGCGTGAATATCTGGGGGATGTGATGGAGCAATGGAGATGAGGTGAATCTGATTATCACCTGCAGGAGAAATAGTCCCAACATGACCATGACAGATGCCCAACTGTACCCATAGGAGGAACCCTAGGTTTGGTGATAGTAAGTTGTGTTCATGTGTCCCTTTGTGGTAGTTTGTGGTGGGAGGGGACATGCTGTTCACTTGGAGTGGTAGTAGGATCTGCACTGTAGTTTGGTGGAGCCCACTCAGCTCCAGTTGTCTGACCCTGTACAGGCAGCATGGCTCAGGAGCCTCCCAGATGGCCAACCCAATCCCTTTTTGCCTCAACTAACATCCTAGTAAGGCCATAATTGTGCTCACTCTGTTTTAAAACTCAGTTTTGAGGAGGTATTGCTGGTTCTATCTCAAAGTCTCATAAATTAGATTGAAATCAGTCACATTTATGACTGGTTGTTAAAAAGCTGTAAGTGTTATGAATTTATGACACTGTGCTCATGTTCAGCTGTTCACTGCTTCTGCTTCTAGGTCTTTTTGTCCTACGTGGGATAAAATTTATATTTGTGGGTGAGATCATTATAAATCTTTTATGTACCACAAGTGCAGTTTTAAATGTTTGCAGGCATGAAGAAATGTGCCCATGAGATATCAACTATATTTCATGGGTTATTGCTTCATAGAGCTGACAAAAAAAGATCTTTGCAACTACTATACACTCACACACCTTCTGAAGTTTACATGTCTGACCTTTAAAAGCTGGTAGGTGGCATGAAATGTGCAACTTAGGAAATAAAATGCTACATGGTTCATATTGTACTTGGATGCCAGTTTGCCATGTTAATTTTCTTTCTTTGGCAAAAAACACCTTCTCATAAGACTTGCCCGTGCCTAATCCTTCAAGGCTTCTTGCTGATTCCAGTGACAATTGAACAGCTTTCTCAGGAGTGAATGTAGCTTGTGTACATCTCTGCATAAATCAGTGATGAAACAGAGGCCAGCAACGATGAATGTGTGGCTCACACTTGATGCAAGCCTATTGCTGAGATCTGTAGCCTTCAATCTGAGCTTTCCTTCACAGTTCTTATCGATTATGTATTCAAAGGCACAGAGGAATATAGTTTTCAAAAAAAGACTTTTTTTTTTGGGGTGGAAAGATGGATGGGATAGATGTATGGCCTGTTAATAGATGACAAGCTGTGAGCTAAGTTTTCAGTGTGGCATTAACTTAAAAGAGCACTTGGAAAAAGTATGCTTTAATAGAAAGCACAGTGTGTTGAGAGCTGAGAAAGCCTGGTGTTTCCTAACTTTGTAGCAGCAATACCAGGACAAATAGCTTCACTTCTCTGTGGCTTATCTAGGTAACTATTTACCACGGGAAAAGAGGTTGGAGGGGCTTACTATGCTCACTCTGGCCCCAGTTGTCAATTACCCATAGCATACAATAGCAAGTGTGAGCATTTTTCTGCTTCTTGGCCTATATCCCAGCCTGCCACCATCTTCCATACTGAGCAAAGCTGGGGAGAGCCATCCTGTAACAGGCATCTCCACAGTGCTGGGTACACGCCTCCGAAACATGATTGAGTGTGAGCATCTGCAGAATGCATCTACATTGACTTCATCCTGTTACTCACCTCACTTGATCATTTTGGACAAAAATGCTACTTGAGAATGAGACTCTCCCTCACTGTATATTGCTGTTTTAGATAATCATTGTAAATAGAAAAAGTGAAGATAAGTTTCCAAGGTCTTTGTGATATGACTATGATGAATTGGGAATGGTGAAGTATCAACTAACTTTAGGGAATATTTTTTCATGTTTCACCTATGAATTTCCTGTATATTTTATTGGATATTTGGTAATTCTCTTATTGCTTTCCTTTGTTTAACAATCTATGTAATCTCTTTAGCTTTCATGATCTTTTTACCTCAGGCTTTATATGTTGTATTAGAGAGATTAAGGAACACACATACCATTGTCTCTGTCCCCTGATTTGGGGAAATGAATTTTGATGAAGAGATGTCAAGAGGGCAGTGGGATTGTTACCTCCATCAATGTTAGCACAAATGTGCTTGTCAATGTTTCAATGCACATGTGCATCCTTTGAACACATTAACAGCACAACATAACTACTGAATATTCAGGAAGCAGAAAGTAATTACATTCATGGTTTCTATTTTAACAAATAGGCACAACCTTTTTTAATGCAACATTCATCCAACTTCATAGTATGCATCAAAATACATTTGGATTGTTTATGATTGATGTGGTCATCCTCTTATGGTTCCTGTGGGCTAGATAGAAATAGAAATGTAGGGCAGGAGTCTCCATTATTGTGCAGCTGCTTTTCTCTGCACTGTCAGCATAAACTCACACGAAAGCTGGAGGATCTGGCTCAGCACAAATGTAATTCTGAGATGATGAGCTGCTGTGGGGCACCTACAATTCTCTTCCTTAGTGTTGCTGAGATAACATCAAAGGGGTGCTTGTCCGAAGGGAGAAGGCGATGGGGAAGACAATGTAGTGTTTCATTCACACTCGTTCATGTTGACTATTGGTTGTGATTTTGGTTTACAGTGTGTTATGGCCAAGAGTAACTGGAACAGCTTTTGAGCATTTCTGATAGAATGGAAAGCAAATGGCCCTTTCACAAAGCAGTACCAAGTTAAGCAAGACTCAGGTGTAGCCAGCCTGTAGGTGAGGTTAAGATACTTTGAGGCCATAGCTCTGTATTCTAAAAAGCGGGTGGGTTTCTGAAGGCTCATATTAGTTTTCAGTAATACTCAGTATTACTTTCCTATAGGGTTCACAACTGCAGGCACACATTTCTGAAAAATACAAATATAGTTATACCTGATTTCTGAAAGTGACCTAGGAGCCTGATTCTCCCTTTTTGGTGAAGCTTAGGCTCTTATTTTCTTGCTTTTCAAAGCAGGGCTTATCTGTGGAACTTAGACTGCTAATGAGCTTAAGAGGTTCTGAAACTCTTGACCTCCAGACTGAAAAATGTTTAAATCTTTCCGTAGCTGTCATACTTGCTGTCTGTAAATGTCCAGATCCCAGGATCTGTTCACTTTCTGGTCTGTAAATATATGTATTAGATAAAAATTAAATACTAGATCTATTTCTGAAGTTGAGGAAGAATGGAGAAATGAAGTAGTGTTGCAATATTTCAATGGAAGAAATTTGTGCGATATTATTTGATGTACCTTTCACTAATGTAAATGTGTCTAAGGGAAATGGATATTGAAGAGGTTTTTTTTGTGCTCCATGACTGAATATTTTGCAATAATTAGTTTTGTCTCTTCATAGTTCTTGTCCTCAGTAGAACCTGAATCCTTAACTAAAAAGGAATTAGGCTTTTAATGTGACTGTGAAGATTTAAACAAACACACAGGCAACAACTGCTTTCCTTAATCAGAGTAACTCCTTTTCTTTTTCCCTATTTTATATAGTCTTTTAATCCTTCTAACATTCTCTAAGACAGGCTAACTACTGTCTCTGTGTACCTGAGGGATTGTGTAATGCAGACAGAGTTTGCTGCAGCTTTCTTTCAGTTCTGAAAAAAATCACAATCCACTTAATCTGACAAGTGAAACCTTTGATTACATGTTACCTACACAATACTGCTTCTTTTCATGTTAAGGCAAGGAAGGAAATAAATGCTGAAATGTGTCTGCTAAATTTCCAAGTTAGTAATCTGCTGAAGGAAGCCATGATCTTGATAGGTGCAAATGCTGGACTCTCGGGCTTAGGGATTCTCATGAGCCTTTCAGAGGTTTTTCACCTCACTGATCCAAAATAAACTTCACTACTCAGGAAAAAAATCAAAAAGATCAAAATGTTTCATGTAGCACAATCTGGTACAGAGCAAAGAACAGGAAGACAGAGAGAAGAAAAGCTCCCATCAGTTTATTTCTGTACTTTGGTCATTAATTGCAATTCTTCTGTGACCCGCCTTTTGGAGTTATCCTTTCCCTGGGTATCTCCAGTGCTGGGTGTAGCAATAGAAATGCTACTGTTTAAATACAAGCCATGTCACTAGTAGATAACACTAGCAACTCTCTAGTCCATAATTTAACAATTTGTGCAATGATCATGGACACGAATCCCCGTACTGTTGCCTTCTTTTACCTGAAGGATAATTGCAGGTTTTGGTACTTGACTAGCTTTTGAGGTTTGTACCACTGTACATCTCTCATAGTTAAAAAAATACACTGCAAAATGGAGAAATATACATACAGTTACATCAGACGAGGTGCAGCCTATCTGACAAATTACTCTGTGCACATCTCTTGTCTTCAGGTGCTAGTAGAAGCCCTGCTTGGAGCATTTAGCTAACAGTGGACTAAAAAGGAAAGAAAAAACCCAACTCAACACTGTTTCACAGTTTACCTTTAAAATATCATCATTGATCAACATCTTCTGCATAAAAAATATGCTTTCAGCACAATCCTCAGCCTCAGCCATCAGGTTGCAGCCATGGTACCAAAGAGACATGAATATGAGCTTGTAGGATCATTGTGTTTACCAATAACAACAGCAGCAACAACAAGAACAGTAATAATAACAGAAATAGCCTGCTCCTCTGAAGGTGCTTCTGAGATACTAGTCCAGTCCTGTGCAAATCAAAAATTAGCTGGGAGATAGATGTATAATTCTCCTTGCCACATATATTTGTGTGTACATATACTCATATAAAAATTACCTTAGTTTGTCACACATAAATACATAACTATGTCTCTCTCTCTTTCTTTCTCTACCTATCTGTATGACTTTTTTTTTCAGAATTAAAAAAAAAAAAATGGGGCCAACATACAACACAGAAATAGACCATCTTCCTGTACCAAGTAGAATAAATTAGTGCTGAATGCCTAAGTTAATGTTCACTCTGAACTGGGGCCTGCACAGCTGGGATTCTCAGTGCTGTTTGATCTGCCCTTTCAAGCTCTGATGATCCCACTAAATTGCATTTAATGGACACAGGGCTCAAGTACAAAAAAATGAGAGAGCTTGTTATAAAACAATACAGACAACTTAGCTCACATGCACACCTGTTCTTTGTACTTCGTGAAAGACTGTCCTGATGTCAAGGAAAAGATTTCATGAAGCACTCCCCTGGCATTGTTTGCTTGAACTTCATAAGTACAACAGCCATTTTGGGGTAATCAGATTTGCAGTCGCTACAGCCATGGATGAATTTTATGGGAGGTGTTTGTACTCAGCTACTCACATCAGAACAGGATGTGGCACACCTGCACACTGCACTAGTAGAAAGAAAGCTACTCTGAACACTAATTAGCCAGACATGTCCAAGTTAAATTGATTGATTTCACCCAGGCTATTAAAGGCTTATGCAACTGCAGTAATGCTCCAAACTTTTCCTGTCCTGCAAGACAGCACTCAAAATTTACGTCAGCTGAAAAATGGGAATTTTATATTGGTTGTTTTTTTGACAGTATCCTGGGATATTCACAATAGAGGGAGTTGCAAACTGGAAAGTATAACCTTTAATTTCTTTGAGGATTTTAGTTGATTTTATTAGATGTTTTTTTCCAAATAAGCATGCAAATTTTTTTTTTTACTAGAATGATTCAAAGCAATTTACATCTTCTTAACCTTAGATTTCTGTATCTATTAATCTATTATTCACTAAATTTGTCTTTGTGCCCAAGATTGCTCTTGAGATCCAGTTGCTGGGCCTCGTCTTTAAATTCTGATAATGAAAATGGTCCTCGGCAAATCACTATGATCCTAAAATCAGCATGGTGCTATATAAATCTGGAAAGACAAAAGGTATTTAGTTATTAGAAAACAGTCATCATCTGACTCATCCATATTGAGTTATAATATAGAAATAACATGGATTGTCTTCCCCATTTTGCACATAATCCAGACAACAGCATTTAGTCTGAAAATAATAATCTGAAGACTTTAGACATAAACTAGATGCGTATTTTCTCTGTATACAGAAAGCCAGGAAAATGTGCAGTGGAACTATAAACAAATTTATGCTGATGTGCTGATTGTTTAGAGACCAAGCCTATAATATGTACCTGAGAGGGGAACAGTCAGGTCTACATGTATCCCTATATCACGTGTGTTGATTCCACTGACTGTGTGTGGAATTGTGTAAACCTGTCTGAAGGATGTTTCCTATCATAGCATGCTCGATATTGCACATAGAATGATAGAATGGTTTGTGTTGGAAGGGTCTTTAAATATCATCTATTCCAAGCTCCTGCCATGGGTAGGGAACCTTTCGCTAGACCAGGTTGCTCAGACCTCCATCCATCTTTGTCTTGAACACTTCCAAGGATGGGGAGTCCACAACCTTTCTGGGCAACCTGTTCCAATGCCTCATCACCTTCACAGTAAATAAATTTTATGTAATATCTGGTTTAAACTTACTCTCCTTCAGCTAAAGGCAATTCTCCCTTGAGTTAGTTGAGGAGAGTTTTGCAGACTGGCTAATGAAAAAGGCGTTTTTTTTCTGTAATATTTTCCGTGTGATAATAACAATGTTGGAATACTTGAGTGATAGTACACACTGGTGATCTCTGTGGCAAGGAAGTGTGTGACAGCATTATATAAAAATTTCTGCAGGACAACAGGTCCTGTGTATTTTAATTTGTGTTTTTTTAAGCCTACAGTCGGCCACCATGACAATCCAATTTGACCTTTGGTATATTTTCTCCTTTTTCCTGATCTTGCTCCTAAATTTATCTGAATTAGTTCCTGCTTCAAATCTATGACTTATGGCTACATTGGAATATTAGATAAATGCCTGTGTCCAGAGAAGCCTGGGAGGTGGCTGTAATAAGATGTTTCCCAGAGAATCCAAAAGTGGAGTTTTCTAGCTACTCTTCATAATAACTCAACTGATACTTTCCACTGTAGGGTAGTTCCCACTGAGAATTAGGGATAGTGGTATTAAACTTTGCATTTCTGACCCTTAAAACACGCTCTGGAGAAGCACCAAGGTACTTTGCCTTTCCTTTGAGGAAGGACTACATCACTCTATGTGGTGGAGTGTTTTTTCTGGGAAACTGATAGGAAACATGCTTAGAAAATATTCAGCAAAGGTGAAATGACAATATAGACTCATAGGTTAAAAGCAGTTAACTCAGCTACTGTAGAGCGATAATTTAATAAGATGATTCAGGGAAAAACAATTTGCCTTGCCTTGCCTTGCCTTGCCTGGCCTTGCCTGGCCTTGCCTTGCCTTGCCTGGCCTTTCCTGGCCTTGCCTGGCCTTGCCTGGCCTTGCCTTGCCTTTCCTGGCCTTGCCTGGCCTTGCCTTGCCTTGCCTGGCCTTGCCTGGCCTTGCCTTGCCTGGCCTGGCCTGGCCTGGCCTGGCCTTTCTGTGTTTTAACTCTCGAGAATACAAAGCAAAGACTGTCAGTAACAGGTGAACATGTTGCTTTCTATGGTGACTGGTTTTGATGCAGGTTGAAACTGTCAAGCTGAAAAAATTACAAAGAGGGGAGCTAAGGTTAAAAAGGAGATAGCATTGTTCTTAGTCATATTCTTTCTTGAATTCCAAATGTCTGCGTACCATGGACTTAGTTTGGCCTATTAAATATCTAACTTTCAAATCTGGATTGAGATCCAAATCACTGCTGAATTTATGCTTCACTGAAAGGAAGAGATTAGACACAGATCCGTGATCAGCCGTGTTTGCTGTGGAGAAAGTGCAGGTGTGTTTACTTAAGGCATTAATTTATTAATCTTTACCTACTGCTTCCAAATAATCTGCTCTTAAAGGTGGTCAGATACGACAATTATGAGAACAATAAGATGCTCTGAACTGAAGCTTTCTGAGTGATTATCTGTAAGATAGTGGTTGTTTAGTAAGGCCAACATGCCTGCTTCGAAGCTGGCCTCAGGCCACTGAAAGCAATAGAGCGTTTTCTATTGAAAATATTCTGATAAATGTGCAGAATGGTGTGAGAGAAATGTTGTGTGTTATCAATAGGCCACTGAGCCAAAAGCTTTGCAAAATGTTAAAACTGACATTTTTCTCCCTAGGAAATTTCTTTGATTCCACTTGCCGTATCTGTTTTGATGGTCATGTTCAGTGGTGTAGTATGAAAATTACTTTTGATGCTAAGAATGGTAGGTGACATGGTAGAGTTCTATTTTTCACCTTAAGTATCTTGCCTCCTTATTTACTGTAACGAACACTCCGGGATGGAGTTTCCTCTAAATTAGAACGGCGGTTGTATGCAGCGGCTGTTGTAGGGCTGGCTTGAGAACCTCCGTGGAGTGCTGAGCAACAGGACTTTGGGAGGGTGCCTCCATGGAAAACACTGGACATTGCAGAGGTCTAGGAGGCAGGAATGAAGTGGTGCACTTGCAGAGACATGTGCCTTCTTTTATCCTTGCAGAGGTTCCCTGAGAGCTACAGGTGGTGGTAGATTACTGGTCTAACCTTCTCTCATGCGCTAAATAACTTTCTAAGACAAGGGCTGTTTTAATAATACACTAGTTTATCAGATAGATATAAAAGAATAACAACTAGATAGTTTAATAAAGAACAGTGGTATAATAGTGTAATAATTGTGTGTAATAAACAACAGCACTTTTACTACAAGTTCATATAACTTTATGTAAAAAAAGTATGGTCGTTATGCAAAGTCCATTGTTAGCATTATCTAATTATAAAAGATGCAAAAGTAGTAATCTGGTTAGGGACCAAATTACTTTATGATATTTTTAATAAAAGAGGAGGCATAGCCAGCTTTTTTGGGGATCACAATAATCTTAGTGTCATTCACATCCCTGTGCAGATTTAGTGACCTTCCCTAGTCACTGAGGTGAAGATTTTCAAACAGAGATGAAGTCCTTATGTTCATGTTTTAGCATTTAATAAAAGTGGCTTGATTTTCAGAGTGTTTGTGTCTCCCCATCTCCTACTTCTAGTGCAAATCATGATTACTTGCAACTGAGGTGAATTGGCAGCTGGGACTGTAATTACCCTCCATCCTTCCCACTCAGTGCGACTGCAACTGATCTTAGTAGTGCTCTCTGGATTTACCGAGCAAAATTTCACTCTTGGCTGAGCTCTTCAGACTAATATTTTCAAAGGTATCTACTGGGAGTTAATGTGCAAATCTCACTGAAAATCACTATTGATAGTTTATTCCCTTTGGTTCTTTTGGAAAAAAGTGTCTTCATTTGAGGACTTTCATCATTAAAATAGATAGTGAAATTTCTTTTCACCCTGCAAGAAATCTTTATCAGGTCTTACTCAGAACTCTGAGCTGAAATATTCCGAGTGATGCTGTATTAATGATGATACTATAACTATCTTAGAGTAATAGAATGATTTGGGTTGGAAGGGACCTTATAGATCGTCTAGTTCCAACCTCCTGCTGTGGGGGTGTGATGTGATCCACTCCTAATCAAGAAAAGAAACATTTTTTTAGGCTAAGTACAAAATCGTGTATTCTGCTAATGCAGTTCCACCCAACAGTGGGAGAAGATTTTTTTCCATTACCTCTTAAAGTTCTATCCCAAGGGAATGAAATTTCATATATCTCCAGAACTGGGAGATGCCTTATTCTACAAAGAACTTGGCATTTAGGACTGGTTAAGGAAAAAAGGATCGGCAGGGGAAGAACTGCAAGAACTCTGTTTTCGTTATCATAGGGCAGGTGTGGTGCATGTGAGACATCTGATGATGACTCCAGTAAAAGTTGCTGCTGCTCAGTCAATATCATGAGGAAGAATATCAACTCTCTGGTGTCTATGGGTAGTTTTCTTCTCATTCTTCAGCTGAACAGAAGACAACTATTTCTCTATCCCAGAGGAACCTCTAACTTAAGGGTTGAATCTGATGGCCAATAGGGATGAGCTAAATGAGACTGTCCTACATTTACAGATGTGTGAAGTCTATGTCCAGCCTGCTGTCACAGGGCAGTTCATGCAGGGTATACCTTGTCAGAAAACTGCCGGTTTGTATGGTCATGCACCATGGTCATGTGAGGCGATTCAAGGTAACTGGCTTTCCAAGAGACAACACAATCCTTGTAAAAGATCTGTAAAAGAAGAAAATTCGGGGTTTTTTTACATTGCTTCAAATATGATATGTGGCTTTTACACTGTGAATAACATCCTTTAATATCTATATTTGGCTTAGCAACTACAATAAATCTGACTCTGGAACATAAGCCTAGAGACCGTCTGTTTCTTTTTGTTGGAAGGACTAACCATGATAGTTCTGTTTCTTTCATAGGATGTTTTTCAGCTTTCTTTGCAAAACTTTTCATTGCCTGTGAAGGGTTTTGTCTGTGTTTGCATCTATCACTGAAGCTTGGAAGTACTTTCACAATATGCCAGCAGTCATTTTCCTTTCAGTTCTGTCCATTTCTAGAAGAAAGAAAGAAAGTTGGCATGCTGTGGAGCTTGAATACAGTATGTTTCCTCTGTCATACTGTTCCAGCAGTCAGGCAAAGATCACAGATTTTTTTTTTTCCCCTCAGATGGCCATAAACCATTTTACATTAGAAGTTTTCAGGTAACTATCTGTCACTAAACCAACACACAAAGCAGTATGATTTATCACAGTGAACAGAACTGGCTCAAAAATATTCATGAGTTGGTGAACATTTAGAGCTTGATCTAAAAATGTTGCATGCAAGAGAAAAAGGAGAGCATTTAATAGAAACTTCAGGCTTTAATCTCTCTCAGCTTTACAGACATGCTAGCATATGGATTCACATGTGTCTGCCATGTGGTAGAGTTTGTACTTCTCAGAATCCAAAGCAAATAACATTTAAAGCTTTCTTTTTTAGGGGAAGAAAGGGACAAAACATTCACATACTAATAGCTCATACAGCTGAAGAGGAAAAAGCTCAGACTTCTTGATCCATGTATATGGAGGGTGATATCCAAAGCTCCAGCTGGGGATGTTTAAATGGACTCCCATGTACCAGTACTGAAGAAAGAGAGGTGAGGCCAGCTAATGCTTCCCTGTGAAACCTGTGGGGCAGGAGATCTGGACAGGGAAGGTGAGAGCTGAAAGTCAGTGGGCCGCTCCACTAAGGAGAAGATAAGTTCCTAAAAGGGCTCTGAAGGGGAGCTGGGCAAGGGAAGGCATGCTGCACCAGCTGGAGAGCATGGCCACAGCCGCATGCAGAGTTATCCTAAGCATCCTCTCTGAGACTTCTCTGCAGGGCTGAGCTCTGTCAACTGGCAGAGAGTAACTGGCAAATCCCAGTCTGATACATATATAAATATAGCAGTCAGCTCAGAGCAGGTGGACTCTTTGGCTTTCAGGCAGGATGGGCCTGATAGGTCTGGTTGCAGGACTGGTGGTTCTTTATCAAGAATTTATTTAGATCTATTTTTCATAATGCTTTATTATTTAAATGCTGGTTGTGTATTTTGGAAGCAGAAAACAAAAACCCCATACAATTCAGTGCGGTCTTATAAGACATCAGATATAGAAAATGCACCTCATTTGATTACAGTTCACTATCCAAAAATTCCCAGACAGTACATTTATTCCAAAACAAATTACCCATAGGGATTTTTTTAGATTATAATGTTTGGGGTGTTCCTATATATACAGCAGAAGGGTTATTAAAAATAAATCAGATTCTTAATAATGGAATCACTCCCTTGAGTACATGAGCTGAATGGCATTTGCCATTTGAAGGATGAAACTTTCTTTCAAAGTGGAGATTCACAAACTTCTTAACAAACCCAGTGAGACTCCTTCTTCCTCCTCCCTTGCAGGAGAGAAACCCTAGTTAGCTGCCAGCAGGAGGTGTATTTAAACCCACAGTAATGTCAGTGCAATGGTTTGATAGGTGACAACCCCATCAGACCACTCCAATTGCATGACAGCTGCCTGGGCTCAGCCACACACTGTAGGTATAGATAGATGCATTCTCCCGGCTGGACCCTGCAGACGGCCACATTCTTCCAGTCTTGTGCTATAGTCAGCTCACTTTCAGCGGCTCATATTGTAATCAACTACATTCTTATATTAATATGTTATAGCCCTTCCTCCTCAGGGCTGTGTGTTGCCCTGACAAAGTCACTTGCTGTAGTCAATCAGACAGACACAGCCTGATAGGTGTGTGAAGGGGACAAAAATATTACTGGGGGAGAATCACATATGCTATGGACTGCTGTAGCATTATAACCTCATAATATTACCAGGTCTCTGTCCTTTAAAATATAATAAGGAGTCAGATGGCATAACCATATGCTGGCATCCATACGTTTCCACTGAAGTCATTTTACTATCAAGGACCATGCTGCCAGTTCCCAGGGGCCTCTTCTCCATCTGATCGCTGGAGTTTCACACTTGATTTGTTGTTTTTCCCTAAGATATACCTGCCTTATTCACCTGCACACTGGTGACTGTGTAGATGTCACCTAATGAGAAGCTGAGGCCTCTTAGAGTTTCTCAGTACTTTTATATTAGCATCCTTCCCCTCCCCCCTGAACCCTGTTCCCCAGGTCTTATTTTAATTGCAGGAACTGTCATTGAAAGAAAGAAGAAAATGGACAATTGCCTTTTCTGGGTAAAACCAAATGAAAGGGCAGGATGGGGAAGAGCTACAAACTTCTCTGGTCTCCAGATTTTAACGAGTCTATTAGTATGAGGAAATGTGCGGAGTGCAGATTTCTGACAAGCAGGTATCATTCATTAGGTTGTCTTACTTTATATAGCAAGACATTACTTACAAAAAGCCAAGAGTTTTGGAATGAAGCTGTTCCTTTTCTTCCTTTATGAGTTTATAAATTAGTGGTAGATTGTCTTTCAGACTGGAAGAGCTTTTGACAGGCTCATATCTTCCTGCATAACACTTCACATCCTCTAGAAGAACCCAGAAAAGCCAAATGTCTACCAGTGACAGCAATTATAACCTTGGGATACATCAGGTATTGCCTGAGATGCTTCTGCATTTACACTGGTCTAATATAAAGGCTGCAGGAATATGAGAGATTTCCTGGAAGTAATATTGCTTCATTTGTCTGTTTCTAATTCACCTCCTACTAATACAGTCAGCTATTACTCTTTTGTCAACCATCATTATTTTCATCTGTGTTGCATTTAGGTCATCACTTGCTTCCTTTGAGATGTCAGTAGTACTAACTTGTGTGACCTTGGCTGTTTGCTTTAGCAGACGATGCTGTGCACCCTAATGAATTTATTTTATTTGCCTTTTTTTTAAAGACAAGAAGCTAGCCTACATTTTGTTGCTGTTTTAGCACCAGATACATTTTTTATGCTATACAAATGTTAATATATTGAACTTTCAGTATTTAACATAATTAGTAACACAATTACCATACATAAGAATTACAGCAACTAAGGAATGATACTTCTTTGAGTCAGCAACACAGCTTTAGGACCACTATTTGCTGTCACCTCTGTGTCCTCACCTTTGGGACAATATGCTGGATAAACTGTCTTGTCTATATGGTAACAAGACAAGGTCATCATTATGTGTGATCATGAAAGTCTCCAAAGGCATTTCTTACAGGAGTAGAGGTGAAGTGCTTGCATACTGTCCAAATTCCTGTACATGTAGTTGTAGTCTGCTTCCCTAAAGTTTCTGTCGCTTTAATAAAAACTTTCATTGTTGCATGAAATTTCTGAAGCTGCTGGTTAAGAACTGTTAAACAGTAAACGCACGTAAATAAAGCAGAGCCTTGTGTAGCACATCATTTTTCAGAGAACCTGGAGATTCCATAACATTGAAAGGTGTTATCTAATTGTAAGCTCATTGTCACAAACAAAGTAGTCCAAGTCTCCCCTTATTTACACACAGTGTAACCTTCTTGTTTTTACTGTAGCTGCCCATTGTGTGAATCAGCGTAGAATCTGGTTCATTAATTCTAATTCTGTTCTGGCTGGACAAACAGACAATGCGCCCAGACAGAATTGTCATTGCATATAAAAGAAGTGCTTTACATATTTTCAAAGTATCATTAAGATGCTTATTTGGGCTGCAGTCTAGGAGCATCTCAGAACACAACCTCAGTGACATTGCAGCTGTTGTGCTTGGACATTAAAAAGGCAGTCTTTCCTTTCATTGTAATCATTTAAAAATTACTGGTCATGTGCAGACTCTTAGAGCCTGACCCTCAGCCCACGTGAGCCAGGATGGAAGTCAGGGCATGTCTCTCCATTGAAGTGAGCATACTTTGAATCATTCTGTGGATTTTGAGTGCCTGGCCATGCACACCAGGTAGCGGACTGTTAATTGAAATAACCTGAAATGGTTAAAATCTGAGGCCTGCATTCATGATAGCAAGCACAGCATACATGGGAAAAGAGGCTTTTAAAGCCCTTCTGTTAGTGTAATATTGGAATGCCTTCTCTCAAATAAAATGAGGCAACCCTTTGGCACTGTTAGCTGCAGGACAACCACCCCCACAGCCTTCTACTCTACAACAGCCCTTTGAATCTGCTGGAATAACGTAGTGGTTAATCTGTGATTCATTACGTCGTGTGAGTGTGTCTGTATTGGGGGGGCGGGCAGGAATAACATCTCTCTTCCTGCAAACAGCAATGCTGTGAGTGTTACGTTATGCTCCAAGCAGCATTCCCTTTCACCACATGGAGTATCTGTTGTTAAGTTTTGTCACTTTCCACAACTTTGTCAGCCCTATTTTTGTTGCAAAGTGGGGATCTCATTCTGATATTGCTCCAAATCAGTGTTGCACAACTGTTGAACATGGCTGAGAACTGTGCTGTTCCTGGCAGTAAAACCCTTGTTGCTGTAAAGCCCTAGGAAAGGTGCTTCGTGTTCTATCTTCATGTGTGGGCTTCTGCTTAAGAGATGTAGTACAGTGCACAGACATCGCTAAATTGTCAAAGAGTTGCTTGGGTTTTATTTTACCTCACACTATCTTCAATAGATTTTGTTGTGTGGGCTATATAATGAATTGTAATACTTATAATTTACAAATATATTAATTATAAAGACAAATATATTAGTATTTTATGTGGAAAAGCATTTTAGAGGAAGACAGTTCACATGAACAAGATGTGAGCCCATGCATTACCTCACCTCAGATGGCAGAACTGTAACAACAGCTTAGTAATAACAGACCGTGAGTCTTCAGGTTTCTGCAGGAAGAGAGACTCCTGTCTCATGTACTTCATTGCCACCATGTATCTCACAATATCCCTGTAGGCAAACTCAGGAAGTGTGGACAGCGAGGTGGATTGAGAATTGACTGAACAGCAGACCTCGGAGGATAGTTAGTAGCACAGGGTCTAGTTGGAGGCCTGCCACTAGTGGTGTCCCCCAAGGTTCAATATTGTTTAACTTATTCATCAATGACTTGGATGAAGGGGCAGATGCCTCCTCAGCAAGTTCCCTGATGACACAAAGCTGGGAGGAGTGGCCAATACCCCAGAGGGCCCAGCAGCCCTTCAGAAAGACCTCAACAGGTTGGAGAGGTGGGCAGAGAGGAACAGTTCTAAATTTAATAAAGGCAAATTAAGGGTCCTGCACCTGGGGAGGAACAACCCCAGGCACCAACACAGGCTGAGGGCTGATCTGCTGGGAAGCAGCTCTGCAGAGAAGGACCTGGGGGTGCTGGTGGACAATAAACTGTCCATGAGCTGGCTGTGTGTCCTTGTGGCTTAGAAGGGTGCATTAGGAAGAGCATTTCCAGAAGGTTGAAGGAGGGCTCCTCAGTACAAGAGAGACATGGAACTACTGGACTGGGTCCAGCAGGGGCTACAAAGACAGTTAAAGGACTGGAGCATCTCTCTTACAAGGAAAGGCTGAGGGAGCTGGACCTATTCAACTTTTGGAGGAGGTGACTGAGAGTGTATCTCATCAATATATTTAAGTATCTGAAGGGAAGTTCTTAAGAGGATGGAGCCAGAGTCCTCTTGTGGTGCCAAGCAATAGGACAAGAGGCAAAGGGAAGAAACTGATACACAGGAGATTCCACTTCAGTTTGAGGAAGAACTTTACTGTGCCAAGCACAAGATTGCCCAGAGAGGCTGTGGAGTCTCCCTCACTGGAGATATTAAAGAACTGTCTGGACACAATCCTGTGCAATGTGCTCTGGCATGACTCTGCTAAAGCAGGGATGTTGGACCAGATGACTACTGTGATTCCTTCCAACCCAACCCATTCTGTGATCCTGTGGTAGATTTAGAGGTAAATTTAGGTTTGGAATGACCTTAGGAAGTCATTTAGTCCCATCTCTGCTTTACAGTTTTCTTTGCCACTTGCTATATAGAAAGTACATTCACGAAGGCAGAGTGGATCTGAAATAGTTTCAACATCTCTTTGCTGTGAGTGGTGAGGTTTTGTCTCCTATAGTAGGAGACAGTAGTCTCCTATAGTCTCCTTGGCGGTAGGTTAGTGGGCAGCGATTTAGTTGTCCTGCAGGAATCAGAAGCCTTTAAAAGAGCCACAGCACACAGACATCTCTACAAATGACTGAACATACAGATGATATTCTGGATATAAACGTATGCATAGAAGCCTACTGATATGGAAAAAGCCTCTGGCATTATTCTAGGACAAGTTCTTCAGAAAGATAAGTAGTGTTTTAGGTAGTGAACAGCAGCACCTGCAAAATCATTCCGTTTCTAACTGGCCTTCACGCAGCTGGATTTTTTTCTGAGATATGCATCTGTCTGAATTAATTATTTCAGTGCTTTCTCAAATATTTACTGTGTTCAAGGAAGGATGCGAAAGTACTCATTGTGGGAAATGAAATGTAAGCATTGCAAAGAAAAACAATGTAGTGAATGCTACTGTAAGAAAAACTGACCTTTCAATTTTTGCTTTGTCACATACATAAGGTTTGTTAGGCATCACAGAAAAATGCTTAAAGTCCGCAGATATAAGTAACTATGAACACGCTGCTGTGCTAACTGGTTCAAAGAATTTCCACTCTTGCCCATTACATACACAGCACTTTTTCCTTTCTTCTTCATCGATTTTCAATGGAAGAAACCCCTGTAAGATCTCTCTTAGATCACACAAGAACAGTTCAATCATGGATATAGAGGTCTACAACTGGGCTGGTTGCTTCAATTTCCTGACAGCTGATAGGTGAGCCAACAAGAGAAGGTGCCCTGATGGACCTGATGTTTGTGAACAGGGAAGGACTAGTGGGTGATGTGATGGTTAGAGGCTGCCTGGGGTACAGCAATCACAAAATGATAGAATTTTTGATTCTTGGAGAAGTAAGGAGGGGGATCACCAGAACTACACTTAGCAGACCCTGGCCTGTTTAGGAGCCTGGTTGAAGACTCCCTTTGGAAAGCAGTCCTGAAGAGTAAAGGAGTCCAGGAGGACTTTCTTCAAGACAAGACATTCTTCAAGAAAATCCCACACGTGCAGGAGCAGGCCATCCGCATGTGCCAAAAGATGAGTCAGTGGGAGAGAAGATTGGCCTGCCTGCCTTACCTTTAGGTAAGATTAGAAGATTTAGAAGATTTGCCTGCCTTACCTTTAGCTGGAACTCAGGTAAAAAAAGAGAGTTTATGACCATTGGAAGAAGGGGCAGGCAACACAGAATGACAACAAGGATGTCGTGAGGTTATGGAGGGAGAAAATTAGAAGGGCCAAAGCCCAACTAGAACTTAATCTGGTTAATGTCATAAAAAACAATCAAAAATGTTTCTATAAATACACGAGCAACAGATGGAGGGCTAAGGACAATCTCCACGGAGTTTGGATGTAGGGGAAAACACAGTGACAAAGACTAAGGAAAAGGCTGAGTTAATAATGCCTTCTTTTCCTCAGTTTTTAACATAAGACCACTTGTTCTCAGGGTTAACCAGGCCCCTGAGCTGGAAGACATGGATAGAGAGCAGAATGAAGCCCCATAATCCAGTTGAAAATAAAAGTGGAAATAGTTAACAACTTGCTACACCACTTAGACACACACGAGACCCAGTGGGATCCACCCAAGCGTACAGAGGGAGCTGGTAGAAGTGCTCACCTTCAATCATTTGGAAGCAATCCTGGTCAGCTGGGGAGGTTGCAGTTAACTGGAGCTTAGCAAATGTGATGCCCATCTACAAGAAGGGATGAAAGGAGGATATGGGGAACTACAGGCCTGTTAGCCTCCCGTAGGTGCTGAGGAATGTCATGGAGTAGATCACCTTGAGTGCCATCATGTGACACGTGCAGGACAACCACGCAATTGGGCCCAGCTAGCATGAGTTTATGAAAGGCAGCTCCTGCTTGACCAGCCTGATCTCTTTCTATGGCAAGGTGATCAGTGGATGAGGAAGAGGCTGCGGGTGTTTTTAACATGGACTTTAGTCAAGCCTTTGACACCGTTTCTCAGAGCACTTCCTGGAGAAACTGGCTGCTCAAGGCTCAGATGGGTGCACTGTCCACTGGGTAAAATCTGACTGGACAGCTGGACTCAGTGAGAGGTGGTGAATGGAGTCAAAACTGGCTGGTGACCAGCTGCAAGCAGGTATGATGGTGTTGGTGCCATATGTCTCTGTGATGAGGAATTCGAACTGCACTAACTGTTGTTAGTGGGGAAAAAAGGTGGCTGGACACATTGCCTCTTTCCTGGGGAAATCGTCCCGTGGTTCTCTTCCCTTACAGCAAAGGTGACCATTGCTGCTTTCAGGGAGATACTTAACGTTTGACTGCCTAGACATACTATTGGTCTTTTCCGAAGACAACAGAAGCTTTTCTTCCGTAACTAAAAAAATTTCCATGTGCAAGTAATATCTGATCAATGACATATGTCTGCAGAGGCCTGTTGTTTTTCATCTGGTATTTCTGCTTACTGATTTAAAGTCAAATTCTGCAACTTTATATCAACACAAGCCCATTGTCTCCAGAGACTGAGAACAGAATTTGGCTCTCTCAGAGAGGTCTACCACAAACCATGTAATTCCAGTGTATGTATGATGTGTAACTTGTAACCTTGTTCTCTGCAGAGTAAGTGGTTTGTACATCTCTTGTGAAGACATGGTAAAGAATTCCAGCACTGCATTTGAAATTCACTCTATTTTAAATTGCCTTCCTGCATAAGAAAACAACCGAGTTTCACTTGCCCACTTCTGTATAAAAAATGATTATGATATAAATAACCTTCAATACTCTGTAGACTGAGTGTGGTGTTATGAGTGAAAGGTCAGCATGAGGCTGAGAGAAAACAGTAGCCAAATAGGATAAAGAATACCCACACAAAAGCTGTATGGTTAAAAAAAAATAGTTCATCCCATTCTGCTTTGTTGACAACTGTAAGAAAAGAATCATCTTCCTTAAAGAAGGAAGTGACGTGTGAATTTCATACTTGGGCTGCAGATTTAGAAGTTTTCCAGTTAGGAACTATTATTTTGAAATATCAGTCCATGATGCTTTTTTCAATCAAAGCGGTTTCAAAGAGTTCAAACCCCAAATTCTAAGTAGCATTTTCTCTGTATTTTAAACATCTGTGCTGTTTATTAGAAATGGCATCAGATTTTGGCAATCCAATCTTTTTTGTTTTCTTTTTTTCTTTTTTTGGTAGAGCTTGAAAGAGTTGCACCACTCTTTTCAGTGTAGTTGTTGGGGTCTAGGGATTTCCTAAAATTGCTAGTAGAATATAATCCTGGAAGTAATTTGTCCTTGCTTTTTTTTAAAAAAGGGCAAGGACACAAAAGAGATGAAGAAGGTATAAGATATGTTCTAGATTTGTGCAACATTACACGCAATGCAGAAATTGTTTGCCACTTCAGTTCTCTTGCCAGTTTCCTATTTTCTTGGGGCAAAATTGTAATTGTGTTTAAAAAAATAGCTGATTTATAATAACAATTACTGCAATATTACCAACTGTGATTTTTGAGTAGATTTTAAAAAATTCTATCTTAAGCCTTTCTTCTTCAGTTGAGATAATAGTAAAGAGAGAGGGAAGATATTGTTTTTAAGTTACCAGTAATTTAAACCTGGAAAGTCCCATTAGGAGTAGTTCTGTCTGCAGTAGAAAGTGCTATATAAGCTGTTCATGAAAGTGTGAGACATACAGCTTGTTCTACAAAGACAAGACTTAGAAGAAAGTCAAGAATGGATATGAAAACTGGCTTTACTCTGTCCTTTATATTGCCTACAGTTTAAATACTGTCCTTTTCTTGAAAAATAAGACACAAACCAAATAGTATCTGCAGAACATATCAACGCTTTAATGCAGTTTTTTGTGTTTTATGCATGCATTTTGCAGAAGCTAGAAGAATCCTCTGCGGGAAATTTAATCCCAGTATTTCCAGCAGATCAGACTAATACCACCTCTGCTTAAAGTCTGTCTTATTGTACACTTTGAAACACTTTTTATTTCTCTATGTAACCCACTTACCCATTCCATACCCCTTAATTGCACTGTTAGGGTGCATTGTAGGCTTGCCTTCATTTGAAAAAATGAAGCTCTTCGAGCTGAAGAAGCATTAGCACTTCTCAGGTGCTCAGCTTGTGGCATAACCAGCTTGGGGAAGCCTCCTGTGGTATGTGCAGCTCAGGAGCCGAGGCCCTGGGAACAGCTGTCCCCTCATGAATCATTCATGGGGGGAGCTGTGATGATGAATGATCAGCTGCAAACAATGCATAACATTTAGAGAAAATAAAGGCATTTCACTGTAATTTCATTCTTTTCCCAGAGGTGAGGCAGAGCCCCAGGTGTCTTCATAGCGGGATAACTTTAGTTAAGGAGGAACATTTAAGTCCTGGAAACTGTTTTCCAGTGACCCCACAGGTCTTCTCAAGACCCCTTCCCAAAAGGAGGAGGCAAAATAGTAGTGATGATAAGGTAAGACATTAACTACAGATTAGAAAACAGAAGCATTTGTTCCTGCCTTTAACTTTTGCTGTATTCCCAGATTTTGGAAAATTCATGAAAAATTAAATGGGTGACTATTTTCTGGCTGGCTGGGGAATGCCAAGTCACATGTTGTTGCTCCTGCTCTTTGACTGGCTGCCTTCTATAGCTAATCAACACAGTGTCATTTTGAAATTCACATCTGGGAACTCTTTGAGCTAAATATGCACTTTTCATAAGCTCTGGCAACTGTAAAGCACCAAATGCTTGAATATTCAAGGAAAATAAACACACATGCTAAGAACGTGACAAAATGGAAATCTGTGTCAAGTTTGAAAGAACAGTCTAGGATATCCTCTGCCCTCTGTTCCCTGCTCTCCACTCAGCTGTGCTCAGTAGCAGGAGTAGATGGCAGAAACGTGTGTCCCTTATGTAAGATGTGCTCACAATGCCCCTGAACTTTTGGCATCAGTTCAGAATGTAGTTAACCGGATCGTGCCAGTTTAAATATATCTGGTCATTTTCCAGTGCACTGCTCAGCTGTCTACCTTTCAGCGCCCTTGCTGGCATCTCAGTAAGCTCAATCTGCATTTCTGTGTTTGTTAATGCTACTGGGTTCTTTAGTGGGAAGCAGGACATTATTATGTTAAGAGCAAGGGACTGGGAAACACGAGATCTGGAGCAATTTTTGGTGGCTATTATGATTTCCTGCAAACTTCTGGAGACATTCTTCTGGCTTTTAGTATTTAAAGAAGATTCACAGACTCCAGTCTCATGAAGCACACTTCTAGTTTTGAGCATGTGAGTAGTCACATAGCAGTTAGAGGAATGAGGCTTTGATTTCCTTAGAGTTCAGTTTACTGCACGTATTTCACACTGTCTCGGGATACTGAAGTACAACAGCATTTGGAGAATATTAGAAGGAGTCGTACAGTCAAAGGTCAAAATGACATGCTTAAAATTTCTAAAAAATCTGCCGACTTTGATATTGTTTGTTATTACTTGTACCAGAGACAAGAAGGTCCTTCTGAGTGAAAGAAATGTTCTCAGGACCTGTTGCTGACTACATCAGGCTAATTCCTCATCCTGTCCAATGGACCCCTTGAAAGAGATGATTCTTTGCTTATATCCATTTCCCCCCTTTTTATTATGTTCCAGTGTGATTGTACGGAGACATGCACAAAGGCTGTGACAAGGGTGGTCTTCAGTGATGCAATTGAGACGTAAAGGTCACTGCCTGCAAAATTTCTGTGTCCTGTGGAGAATGATTCAAATACCAACCTGCTTGGAGCATCTCCAATTCAGCTCTTCTACTGTTCTTGAAAAGGTAATAAATAAGGTTCATTAATAATAATCATAAAGTACAAGACAAACATGGCACTGATGGAAAAGGTTAAACCCAAATTTCTTGCTGTGGCTGAATTGAAATGCCTGTCATGCCTTGACATGTTCTGAAATTAAGCTGAGTAACTTAATTTCTAGTTGTGGATTCTATGGATCTTCCTTGCATACTGCAAAAAGCCAAATCAGAAGATTAAAAAGATCAGTGCCAATTGTTTGGGAAAGTCATTGTTTGTCCACATTTAGCAAGAAAGGGGTGCCATTTGGCAGCATGGGGTGCCACTGCGTTGGTTCCAGCTAATGATCGCTGCGAATTGAGCTGTAAGGAGAGCTGCCCATTGACCACCATTGATTGCTGTCCTCGACAGGTGCTAATGTTCAGAGAGCAGATCACAGCTGCTTGCACAGGGTTCCCATTATCCTTTGCTGGGTATTGATTCTCCCTGTGGGATGTTTCCTTCCTAACTGTGTTAATTTTCAGACCACATATTTGCGTTGGCCTGTGCTGAGAGGGGCAAGCAGAGGTGCCTTAGCTATGTTTAATGACCTTCCTTGTCCCCCTGCTTCCCCCCTCCCTCTCCAGTCTCTCAAATCTTTAGAGACCGTGTCTGTTGGGATCCAAGTTTCCTTTAATTATGTAGCACATTAAGAGACAGGCTCTATGAAGAATACCACCACTATTGTAATTGCTTCAGGTTCACACAAAAACTAATCAGAAAGTACACAATGCGGTTTTTGTTTTGGTGTGTTTTATTTTGAATCCTTTCTAAGTCTGAAGTCTTGCTGCCTGTGTGTAGAGCTCACAATTGTAACAAGGAAAGGATGGGAAAGTAGTTTGTGAAGCCGCCAGGGCAGGGACTGTTGTGTCCCTTCAGCACTATTTTGGTGCTGCACACAATTAATTAGCTGATGGACCTCAGTTATCATCAAACCAGAATGATAGTATGATACATTCACTTTGTGTTGGTATAAATATCTTTCAGGCTTCAGTGGGTATATGGATTTGTCTTTCTGTAGGTGTCTGCATAGTGCTTGGAGCTGTGTTGGGATCTTGCTCAGTCTTCATACTACATACAGCTGCTTATAAGAATTGTGCCTTAGCCCTCTACTTCAATAAGTCGAAGAAGGCTAATCCAGAATTTTTTCAGAGGCGGGAGTAATAGCGTATGACAGAAAAAATATTTGTCCACTGAGGATTTTTCTTGTTTTGGCAAATATAACCACGTCAGTGAAAATGTTGCCTTCACATATGAAGAAACACTATTAATTTTATCTCTGTAACAGGGAAATGGAACAATTAATTTAGGTTCTCTGAACAAATTATACTTTTGCACTGATAAATGGACACCATTTTCCAAGCCTTCCTTAAAGCATCTTTGTTTTCTGCAGTCTGCATAGAGAGAAGAGGGTACATCTGAACCTAGTTAGCCCTAGGGCGAAAATAGTTAGGTTGTGGTGTTTCTGTAATCAATAACAACCAAAAGATGTACTTAATTATCTTCAGCTCCCCAGTTTAAATGGCCAGGTAGTCATTTATAGCTGACTATCAGAGTGGGTCCAACACTTGGATTAAAACCTCTGTAAACATTTTGCCAAAATTTCTGAGCTCCTTGTGGTGTCAAAAAATGTAGCATTATTATAAAAGTAACTCTTCTTCAAGCTTCAGGGTCCCAGAGTGGTTACCTCACCCTGGAAGCATGAAGTCCCAAAGATTTCATTCCAACATTAGGAATTTACTTCTTTCTCTAGCACATCTTTCCTATACTCTATGTGCATGGTTTTGGAACAGTGTAATCTACAGACATGAATTTTGGGGTACCCTTTTTAGCTCTGGCAGATTCACAGTCCACCTGACAAAAATGAAGCATGGGTGGGTGGATTAAAAAAGGATGCAAAAATACACAAAACAATATATAATTGAAAAGAAAATGGGAGGGGACTTCAGCAGCATTTGAACAGCAGAGAGAGGATATGTTCCTCTTTTCATTTTACTACTGCTGAAGTTGCTTTACCTTTAATGCACGAAGGTTTTCTGCTCATCTTGGTTTCCCAGGACTGCAATCGCTTCTGTGGTTGCTGGAGTGAGTAGCTTGTGCTGCAGTGCATGCAGGATTGAAAGAGATGGTTTAATCCTCAGTTGCAGCACATCAGCTCATTTAAGCAGCCACAGTGATGCAAGTGTGGACAAGGGTACAAGTCATCTCATTAACTGATAACTGCTGTATGTTGGAGAGTGCAGACTTAAGCTACTCCTGAAATGAAAAAAGCCATCTGTTTAAGATCAGCTGGGACATCAAATTTAAAAAGTAAAAGAGAGAAAAAAAAAAAGAGAAAATCCCAGCCCAACAGAGAGCCTGAGCCTGCTCTTGCTAACGCTTGAATAACTCAAGAGAAATGAACAGAAATTAACACAGTGGAGGCAGTGTAAAAGAAGTAAAGATCAGAATCTGTGCCCGTAAGAGACATCATATGTGAACTTTGTAGAAAGAAGATGAGTGGGAAGAGAAATGTTGGTAGGGAATGGATAAAGACAAGGAATATTTATTATCTGCCTACTGCAATGCTCTTCCCCCTTCATGGGATCCGAAATTTGAAAATTTTTCCTATTATTTGTCATACTTTGAACAGTTGCTTCCCAGTGTGTTCAAGAGGAAACATCTCAGTTTTCTTAACTGGGTTTGCTTTGTGGGACTGACTCTTCTCTACACCAGAAGGGTGTAGATCTGGTATTGCTCATTTGGGACCCACAGAATTGCACTGATGTAAGGGAAGCAAAGGGGGAGAAACCTAGGCTCTGTGTCTGGAATGGAAACTCATGAGTTAAAAAAGAATTATTGGGGGGAGGGGAATTAGAAAAGCAAAAAATAAATTAGAGAGTTGAGAATTCAAAGAGGCAGGTGAAGCTGAGAGACGGAGCTTTATTGA
This sequence comes from Cnemophilus loriae, assembly GCA_013397755.1. Lineage (NCBI taxonomy): Eukaryota > Metazoa > Chordata > Aves > Passeriformes > Corvidae > Cnemophilus > Cnemophilus loriae. Next base: position 1,898,962 of record VZTF01006238.1, on the reverse strand, counting down.
AGGGGGTGGTGAGATAGTGCTCTGTGTAAGACAGGAGTTAACTGAAAGAGAAAAAAATAATTAAATTCAAACAGAAAGCTAATTAAAAAAATAAGAGAGAGAAAAGAATACATTAAAAATGGAAAAAGGAAATAGAAGGAAATATGAAATAAGAAAATGCAAGTACTGAGAGGTAAGAGATGAAGAAAAATATCTTTATCTAAAGCAATTGTACAAAATAAAAAGCAGCAGCTATTTTATAAAAGTCTTTACCTTTGGATTGACAACCACCCTAAAAGATCTCCAAGAAAAGCAATTCAATTCAAATTTGATTCTAGTTAATTAAGACACCAAAGTAGATTACTGAGTTGGGCAGCAATTCAATGCAGTTGTAGTAGAGTTGTCAATCAGTACAACTGCAATCCAAATTAGGTACTAAAAAAAAAAAAAACCCAAAAAGAAAAATAAAGGGCTTTATCTTATTTCTCATTTACTTCAATGGGACAGGAAGAAATCATTGTAAAGAAAAAACCCATTACTAAGAAAGAGAGAAAATGACAGAGGTTAAAGTCAAAGAGATTATTTGGGCTACAAGCCGTGATGTGAAGATGGAAAGGGAAAGCTTCCTTCATTCCAGGCCATTGTTGGTTTCTGGCCTGTTCTGGCATGCTGCCTCCAGATCAAGTGAAAAGCTGAGGATGGGACTTTATTTTCATAAATTTACAAAAGATCCTGAGTTGGAAGGGACTCACAAGGATCATTTAGTCCAACTCTTTATTCCTCACAGGGAAACCTGAAACTTAAATCAGCTGTCTAAGTGCATTGTTCAAATGCTGCTTGAATACGCAGTGGGCCTGGGGTAATGACCTATTCCCTGGGAAGTTTCTTTCAGTGCTTGATCTCCCTCTCAGGGAAGGACTTTTTACTCATATCCAGTCCAAGCTTCATCTGATGCAGCTTTGAGCCATTCCCTTGTGTTCTACCACCAGACACTGGGCAAAAGAGATCAGCATCTCCATCTCTGCTCCGTACCTTGAGGGGGTTGCAGACAGCAATATGGTCATCACTCAGTCTCCTCTTTCCTAGGCTGAACAAACCTAGGATCCTCAGCCAGTCCTCGTAAGTCAAGTCCAATGTCCTCTCTCCATCTCTGTTGCCCTCCTTTGGGCACTTTCTAAAATTTTTATAACTGATATTGTGGTGTCCAAAACCACACACAGTACTCGAGGTGAGGCCTTACCAGTGCTGAGTATAGTGGAACAATCCCTTTAGATCAGTTTGCTACATTGTGCTCAATGCACTCCAAGTATATGGTTGGTCCTTTTGACTGCACATTGTTGACTCAAATTGAGTTTATCATCAATCAAAAGCTTCAGATCTCCTCCTACAGGGCTGCCCTCCAGCCTCTCATTCCCTAATCAATCTGTGCATCAATTTCTCTCCTCTCTTCAAGGCAACCAGCATGAACAGGGTAGTAAGGAAAACAGGTCTTCTTCTCTCAGCTTGGCACACACAGGAAAGAGGTTTGATGATGATTTAGGGCAGTGATGCTGAGCACAATACTTCCTTGAGCTACTTCAAAGATGGTGCAGTTTACTCATATCCCCTATTCCAAGCATTTCCTGAAGATGCAGTGTAATACCTCAACATTAAAGGGACAAAGTCTTGCAAATTCCTGAACATGCAATTTATTATCCATGGATTAAAATGGAAATAATCACCTATAAAACTTCATATACTGATGTTCCTACTGGTTGCAGCAGTAATAAGTCTGTAAAGCGGTTTCTAGCCAGGATGCTGCTCACGGCTCAGGCTGCTGGAGGAATTTGCTGTGTGCAGATTATATCTTCTGTATGTGCATCAGTTTAACCCCAGGGAATTAAGGTGCTGTTTTTCTTCTTCACAAAAGTGTTGTGAGAATAAACCTGGGACATTTTAGGATAGAGTGATAAAAGAAACCATTCCAACTCGTGGCATAGCCACACAGTAAAGGTCTGTAAGTGTCTTTCAGACAAATCTTGCTCTTGTGCAGATGGATATAGCATGGGCCATGTCTCAAAACGTCTTGTTAGTCATTAGCTGCAGCTGCAGAGCTTTGGTCTTTGGCCCCTGCTAGCCAGGGGAAGCAGGGGCACACTGTATGGCTCAGGTACAGAGGTGTGGGAGAGGCTGTGCTTCTCAGGGGCAGAGGTGTGGGAGAGGCCGTGCTGCTCAGGGGGAGTGGGTGTCCAGGTGTAATTCAGGATGGTAAATAGCTCAATGAGTTTAACAGCGCTGTTTAATGACATCGTTACCATACTACACAAACTCCCATTGAAATTAATGGTATTTCACATAATAAAGTACTGTGCAAATACTCAGCTTTGTAGAACATTAATGTGCCTTTAAAAAGGTCGTAAAACCAGAAAGTCAATTTTGTCTCTGTAGTTATATTTGAAGTGGGGGCTCATAATAGAAACACCAGCACACCTAGAGATGGAAGTCCTCATCTTCTGACGCTTGTAGTCATTTGTTCCCTGTCACTTTAATCTAGTTAGAGATTTTGAAATAAGAATTCTTTCCTCTCTGTTTTCTTTTTTTGCCTGTCAAATGGAATTTCCCCTTGGGTTTCTCCAGTGCAACAGATGACATAAATCTATGTTTTTTTGTTTTCCTGTGTGTGTGCCTGACTCACAAATGATGCTAGCAATGAAGTATATTTTATTGTTGACTAAACTGGAAAACACAAAATGAAACATTTGTTCTCATCCAAAACAACATTTTTTTTTTGTTTCCTCCTGTAAAAAAAACACCAGCTCTTTAGACTTCACAAATTTAAACATGTTTTCCTAGAAATCACTGGTGGCAAGTATGTGAGCACAATGTTTTACATTTCAAGTATACAGGCCAGCATGGATATATTTATTGATACTGTCTCAGAGGTCTCTGTTCAGGTTTTCTTTTACTCCGTACTTACTAGCATAAGATAAATGTGATAAATCCTATATACATTTCTTTGCCTTTTCCTTATTCCCCTGGTACATCATTTAGGCTGGATTCAGGTACTCTTGCTTCTGTTTAGCTATTTGTCTTGCTGTTTTCTGAACAAGACAGTGTTTTCATATCTTGACCTGATCCATTAGCCAAGTCAGATCCTCCCCATCACATGAATGTACGTGTTTCTTTGTCCTATGAGTTTTTTGACCCTTCTCCTTCATTGCTTTTGTGTATGCCTCTAGAATCCTTCCGGGATTTTTTTATTTTATTCCTCATTTCTCTTGACAGGCAGTAAAAGCTGGTTCATCAGTCAATCTCTTCATCCAAAATTGGTAGAATCATGGCTGTTAAGATTAGCATTTCCTCAGAGTTCATCATCTTGCGAGAACCCATGACTTGAATTCATAAAAACATTTCAGAGCTCAACAACTGGCCTTCTAATGCCATCAGTGAACAGAGTTTGTCAGTTCTACTGGGGCAGAGTCACCAACTCTTCAAAGGAGGCACCACCACAACATATTTCATGACCTCATCTATGGAGGCTTTTTAACAGAAAACTGAGAACTATAGTCTCTAAAATGAGAGAAGCTGATGCCAAAGGAAGTGGGACTTGCAGAAGTATCAAATGACAATATACCACTATCTGTATGCAGATACAATTAGATATATGAAGATTGAGTGTGGGAAAGCTGGTATTGTGTCATTCCCATGACAGGGCACATGTCTGTGATGCAAGACAGAAGTCCCAGAGACCTGGACTGTTGCACGAATCTGCCCTGTAGCCTTGTGAAGCAATTCATTCCTGACACACATAACTGGAGGACAAATAATAAGATCTGAAGAATTGCATAAGGTGTACTGAGTGCTCAGAAATGCTCCCAGCAGAGCAGGTAGTGATCCTCTGTGCTTTGTTTGAGTCTAAAGCTCTAGCACAGGACTATTGTATTACTCTATTTTCAGTTCTATAACCATCACCCCAGACAACCCAAATTTGCATAAAATCAAAGGCAGAGACAGGAATGGTATTACAACAGAGAGGGGAAACAGACTGTAGGGAATTGAGGAGAAGGGGGTTAATCGGGAATTGAAACAGTCAGTGGAGACTGAAAAAGTGTTGAGGGAAGAAGCACCTAAGTTAAACTTTCCCTTGCATTACTTAAAAATATAGGTACATAATGTACACTGTTCCTATGGTACGGGTCTGTGGTTTTTTTGTTTGTTTGTTTGTTTTTGGTTTATTTTATTTTTATCTTCTGAATAATCTGAAACATATCTTTATGAAGATATATTTATTTTTTTAACCTGAGCTCAGCTGAGTAGGAGTCAGTACTCTGTAGCTGCTCCACAAGCAACCAGGAGACTGGTAAGATTATTGGATATCCCCAAGGAATTTGGGAAATGCCATGCATCTAGGACCTCACAAAAGGTTCGGGGAAACGTGCTTGCATTCCAGTTCTGATACCAAGTTTATGTAGTCTCCTTCAAAGTATATGCAGCAGTGTCTCCCAGGCCTGTATCCAGAACTCCAATCATAATTGTGCAACTAAAGAAAGAAAATGTTATTCTCCAGAGAAAAGTTTTCAGGTGTCCTTTGGCAGTGTTAAGAACTGGAGTCTGGCTGCTTTTAAATGAAACTGAGTTCTGGGAAATAGGGACATGAAATTTCCTGTGTCTTCTGTGAAAAACAAACTCTGCCGGACTATATTGATGCTCATTTTTAGCATCTTTGACGCATTAAACATTAGAATCTGAGTTGAACCTTGTAGTTCAAAGGAGTTTTCAATTTTTTATTACTGAAATTCAAGACAAAGACTACTTTGATCAGCACTTTTGATTTTTTTATGTTTTAATTACATTTTGCATTCTTACTTCATTTCACATGTAGAGCTCACCTTAGGTTGACTTGGGGTTGCTCGATTTTCTTCTGTGTTTTTCTTCTGGGATTCTGTGACAACTGCTCTTTTATCAGTTAAATCCTACTAATTCAGATGCTCAGGCTTAGATCAGTCATAAAATCTTCCACTGCTTTGCTTCCTTTTTTTTTTCCTGCTTCAGATCCCAAGCAAGTTTTACATATTTTCTTTCACTGAGCATGCTACTTATTCCTGCAGTAAGTCTGCTCTTCCTGACTTCACTGAAAACTTTAAAAATTGTCAAGTGCATCAGGGCTTGGGCTTGATCAAGGTAAGAAAACCTGAATGTTTTTCTTCTCATTGGCACCTGGTGCTTTCCAAAACCAAATGCACTGTTTTTCAAATGTCACTAATTTTCATGTTTCTGAGTGAGTTTCAGCTCCATGGAAACTCTTACTTTGGTATTTTTTTTGCAGAGGATTTTGGCTTCTTATTACCTCTATTGCCTTGCAGTAGTCAGTAAGAGCTTTGGGCCTGGAGTGATTTAAACAACTCTTATTTGGGCACAGGATAGTAAATACTTCTAGTCAACAGAAGAAAAGCCCCAAAGATATCTTTTTGCCCGGGTTTTCCAGTGTCTGGAGTAAAAAGTACAAAGTTACCAGCACATTTGGTCTTGTAGGAATGAGAAAATTTTCCTGCCCATGAGGCTGGTAAAGGTTGGGAAGAAAATTCTTCATTCAGTAAAGTGAAGGAAATTATAATATTCTGCCTGAACTGTAGCCATGTAGTGTTAGCTGGGAGTTCACAATCAGCGTGCTCCCAGGTTCCAGCTAGCCCACGTATTTCATCTAGAGCTATGAGGAATGGCAGCAGTGATGGCTTTTAAGAGGAATGAAGTGCTGGTAGAACTTACTCTCAAGGCTAAAAAATGTGCAAGTTCTTAGAATCCTTTAAACCAAGTTAGAATCATGATAATACCATTCATCATAGCAATGTTCCCCCCTCCACCCCATCAAACTAGCTCCTTTAAACACAACTCTTCCTGCTGTATAAAGTTATTCAATGAAAGATTTTATTACTGCTGTCTGTACTATTTTTCCAGGGTGCTACCATAATAGAAATCAACACAGTGAAATCAGTAATAATCACACATGTTTCATGTTGGTTCCCATGTGGAAAACATTTCAAAGGTGTCAGTGCCTGGAAAACCTGATGGTTTCATTGAATACCAGAATGAAACTCCAAGGCAAACCCTGAGGAGAGATTAACACTTGGAAGTATAAAATTCAGGTAGTAATGAGAAGCCAGGTGTTCACTGTCAAGGACTCCAAGTTTCCCTAATTATGGGCAAGTATCTGACTTTAACTGCCTCTCTCAGGTGAGCTAGTAATCCTTTGTTGACAAAGATTTATAAAGAGAAAAAAATAACAATAGGAAAAGAAAAAGAAATATGCCTCTGTTTTCTGCTGTGGAGAAAATATTACCCAAGCAGCCCTATTTCTAACTAAATTAAGATGAGAGAGGGAGTTGGAAGTCGTGTTGCACCCACAGTGATCATTCTGCAAATTGCAATATGGATCTAGAATTTCTTGTTAATTACATTTTATTTGAAAAGTGCTGCACTACCCAGTATTTTCCACAGCAGTGGAGGCTTGATTCTGCTCTCAATTATGTAGGTGTAAAGTGGAGTATCTCCAGTGAAGCTAATGAAGTTAGAGTAGTTTAACACTGAAATGAGGAAGATTACAATAAGGCCCTAGAGTCTGCAATATTGCTACTGCAGTTAATGATCATTACTGCAGAATGCTGTAGTCTGGTAATTATTTCGTTCATGCAGGTAGAAAGATACACAAAACTGGCACCGACTGTGTCTGTAAGAGAAAGAATCCAAAATTTTCCAACCTAATATTGGCTCTCCAAATTGCATTGCATATTCCTTTTTGTGTGTATTGTGGTTCTGTGCAGAGGGGAGTGTGTTTGAATTTTAAGGAGGCTGATTTAAAAGGCTGCATGGAAGCTGATTATCAAAGTGACAAAACTTTGCCTTCTGTTTCATTAATCCTTTAGGCTGCGCTGATATCTATTGCCATTATGTGGAGACCCTGTTAGTTTTGCTTCTTTTGCAGTCTTGATGCACACTTTGAGATACAACACTTTAGCCAGTCCTAGCTCAAACCACTTTCCAAGCCTTGGTTTAACAACCACAGTGTTAAATGCCACCCAGGCTTTCCTGAGCACCGTGTGTGTGTGTTTAGGGCAAAAAGTGGACCCAAATTTTTGCTCCTGGTATATTGAGCGGAGCAAGTCCCAGTGAGGCTTTATGCTGACAGCCCAGGACAACAGTGAATATCTTGGACTAATCTCTCCCCTGGCAGTTGAGGACACAGAAGCTACATCTAACCTGGGTGTATGCTCAATCACTGATATGTGATTGTCCACACATAAACTGCCAGCAAGGCCCCTGCAATGGATTTAACCAGCACATAGCTGGAGATGGATGGGGACAGAACACACGACAAGAATGATCCCTAAAACGCTGTTAGGGTATGGCCATCCTGTTCAGGTCTTGACTATGTTTGAATGAGGGCCGGGCCATGCCTAAGGAAAGATCTCTAAAAGAGATCTAAAAGATTCTAAAAAGTAAGATCTAAAAAAGATCTCTAGTTTGCTCATATTTGCATAGCTGTAGCATAACACAGATGCAGGTGGAGCAGAGATAGGTCATTACTAATACATTTTGCTTTTTTCTTGGAGCCCCGTAGAGCCAAACTCGGGTACCAGCCTGGTAGCCTTGGGGTAAGCCAGTGGCTACCATTGAGGACCTAAGATGTCAAGGGCTGAATTGTATGCTTTAGGGCAAAAGGATACTCCACATGGACAGGTATGGATGCTCTGTACTTGATGATAACAACCAGCTGGCCCAGTGTCTGAGCAACTCTGAGCCACCAGCCCAAATGTGCTACCTAGAGAGACCTCAGCATCAGGGGAGCAAGAGTGCAAGGGAGCGGTAGGCAACCTGATAAAAGAATTGATGTGAGTTGAGGGTCTCAGGACATGGACTTTTGCCTGTTCCTGGGACTGACCATGTAAGATACAAGTTTATGCAACCTTGGAGTAACTGGTGTGAATGTAAAAAGCCGGATTAAGGCACCTAGCATTTTAAATCATACTTCAAGACAGTCTAAGTGTATATCCAGTGCCAACCTCTTTGTTAGTCTAGATATCTGGATTGTATATCCTGCATATATTAATATATATTTTTTAAGAGGGCTATTTGTTGTGACTGATTTCTTAAAAACTCTGATGCTAACCTGTATTCTCCAGCCAAGTGACACAAACTTAGCATCAATACTTATAATGAATTTTGAGCATATGACAACATATCAATGACAAGAGGAGAACAGATAATTTGAAAAGATGTTATTAAAAGATTACTATCTTCAGATAATCTGTTGTCAGCCATAGTGCAGTCCAGGTGTAGCAGATTTCATAATAACTCTAACATCCACTACATTTGGAGGGGAAGTTTTTGAAGGCATAAGAAGTGAAAATGTCCCCAGATCAATTTGGCTAGGAGAAAGGAAGCTGTCTTTATGTGTCTTTCAGGTTCCTGGAGACTTCCCACCTTCGTACTTTACACTGGGGATGGCAAGTCCAGAAATTGTTCTGTAGCTGTGCTTTGACAGGCGCACTTCTGCCGTTCTGTGTTTGGAGGTGTTGAAATGCTGCTGACTTGTTTGTCACAATATTACTCCTAATGCCTTTTAAAAATTACTATGTGTTGTCTGCTCTTTCTTCTCTCTGAAGTGATGGTGAATTAGAGGGGAAGTATGGAACTGAGGTGGATTTGCCTTTGCAAACAGTTTTGGTAGGAGGCATACAGGGACTGTGGTGGTTTTACATCATAAGGCTTGCTCCTTTTCCTTTGTCTTCCTCTGAATGGATATGTACTACTTCACCTCTCCCCAAAGAGAAAGACAACACAAAATCTCATCAGGCAAAGGGTTATGAGTCTCTTCTCATTAGGCACTTGAGTACCTGAGAACTGAATTCTGAGAGGCTCCTCCCGAAAGGATAGCCAGCTTTATCTGTGAGATAAAATGCAGCTTTTCTTCAGGAAGCATCATTCTTCAGGACATCACAGTTCAGTTCAGAAGCACAAGCTGGAAAAGGCATACTGCACATGTTCATCATGTAATCTATCTCCTAGGATGCACAACTTGAAAAGAGTTCGTATGTCACCACAATATGTCCCCTTGTTTATCTTCCAGACAGACTTCATGTATCATGTTGATAAATTGGGCAATGCACAGGGCCAGTTCCCTCCTACTGAGGTGAGTGGGAGCTGCATGGTGCCTGATACCAAAGCTAGGGAATTATTCAGATTGACTATCATAGCTGAGTGCATGCCAGGCTTGTTTTATTTTCCTTGACAGATCTCTCGGGGAGTTAAGGAGCTGAAGGGTGATTGAGTTTCCACAGCAGAAGAAAGGAAGGTAATACCACTTGCTCAGTAGCACCCCATGTATCACATACATGGGTGGCATTGGCAGTTTGGGGAGCAGCTCAATGGCAGGTGCAAGAGGCTCCAGGTTCAGGGAAGACAAAATCTCTCTTGTTCTGCTGGAGCTATTGCTTAGGGTTTATCCTTTTTAGTATTTGTCCTGGATAGTTGCTTAAGGCATTACTGTGACATAAACAATTATTAATAATGATTCAGCAACTATATTACCCTCTGTAAAAGAAAACAAAACCAAATAAGGCTAATCTTTTGCAATACTACTTGAAGTTTCCTACAGGGGCTGTTGTTTATCTTCCAGCCATAAAATAATTAAATCTTACTGCTTTCCAGTTGTGAAGGAGCTGAACAGTGAGGATTCGATCCTCACATGGCTTATATCTTTGGGACTCTGGGTCAAACATGAAGCTAGTATTTTACTAAAATGATTTTTATTTTTATTGTTTGTTTGAATACTCAAACAAAACAGTTTCAAAGCCGGTTCAATGTCAGTGCAGTGAACAGCATTCATACACCTGGACTCTGCTGCACTTGTTCCTCACATTTGTGGAGTGGAACAGTGACCATTTTATCCACTAGAATCCAATACTTAACAGCGAGCAGTGTGTCCAAGCAGCTGCTGACCAGTGCACATCTCTTTGTGTAGCCCATCTGCAGCACTGAGCTGTATCCATCTGTGCTGTGTCTCAGGTGCTCACAGGGAGAAGACCTCATGTGCAGTCTCCTGCTGGGGGTTTCTCCCCCAGCGCTTGATGTTTGCTCCAGGAGAACTTCCTTTCCGTAATGCAGGCACGATATTGCCTCATGTGTTATATGAATGATTTGCTCCTTCACTGATGGATTTTGTGCTGTAATGGATAGAGGTGTTCTAATGTAATGAATGCTGCTGATCAGTGGGCTCTGCAAGACTGTCTGGGATAGAATCCCACTTACATTTTTGGGAACGTGAGGGAGAATAAGTCTGGATGGGTATGGGTGGAGGGTTATAGGGGTTGTGTGACTGTCTCTTTTCTCCCTGACTGTGTTCTGGTACCACAGACATACCTCTAACTCCAAAAACTTCCCTAGTGTCTGGCTAACAAACATATTTAATTTTGCTTCAGTTCTATCAGAAAACAAGAAGGAATTAACACAAATGCTGTCATGATAGTAAATAAAATTTGGGGAAGGAAGCAGCTAAGTCACTAATTCCTTCTGAATTCAGCCTGGTGATGCGGAGAGAAAAAAGAGATGCGGCCAAGAAGAAAAACACCGTGTATATCAAAACACACATGAAAAAATTATCTCGAGAATGGGAAATGCTGAAGATAAAGAGAAAAAACCCAAGAGAATAGAAGCAAACGTAATAAACAGCCACAGCCAGACTCAGATGCTCTCTTTCCCAGTAGAGATGACTTTACCAACATGTATTACCTCACTGGAAAGGTATGTAAGCAAGTGTGATTCAGGATCAGTCCAAATGAAGCCTATTGTTTAAATTAAAATGTAGAAGTGAATAGCTGTATATTGTACCTGAATTAGTAATTGCAAGGGACTGATTCCAACACATCTTAGAGATTTAGCCATGGAAATCCCACTGACCTTCAATAGTGCCTATGCACCTACATTCCTCAGGCACTCTAGAAAATCTGTGTGTATGTACTGGGCTCCAGGGAAAAGTCCACTGCTATTATTATAATGTGACTATGATTCTGAGACCCTGTAATGTACTCAACTTTATACAAATTTACACAGTAGTATTTGTCAGGTCAGGGTTTTTGCCACTGAAGTGGAAATCTCAAATTGGTGTGAATTACTGAAACTTAACATCCTACTTTGAATTATGACTTTTTATGTTTACATGAGAGTGTCCTTTGAGTCACATCTGGTTTTTGGCTGTTTACAAACTGCTCTAAAAAGCTGAGCTGAGAATATGCGCAGTTAGTTCAGCATGTCAAACAGAGAAATAGAATTTAGCTCTACTCTTAAGCCATGATTATTTATGTAGCAGGCATATTGGCCAACAAAAAGAATGAAAGCTGACGGGCATGAAAATAACCAGTCTGCTCATACATGGGATTTGCTTGCAGTGGTCCCAGCAAGAGCTTGAAGAGGACTGTGTAAATTGTGAAATACAGGGTATATAGTTAATGCATGCCAGAGATGACCATTTGTGGGGCTACTTAAGGATACAAATCCCACATGGTGATGAGGCTGTGAAAGAAAGAGCAGAAATCACAGACTAGGTAAGGTTGGAAAGGACCACAGTGGGGCATCTGGTCCGACCTCCCTGCTTAAGCAAGGCCATCCTGGAGCATATGGCGCAGGACTGTGTCCAAATAGTTCTTGAATACGTCCAGTGAGGGAGACTCCACAACCCCTCTGGGCGGCCTATTCTAGTGTGTGGTCCTTTGCACAACAGAGTTTGTCCTCATGTTGAGGTGGAACCTCCTGTGCATCAATTTCTTCCCATCGCCTCTTGTCCTATTGCCCAGCACCACTGAGCAGAGCCTGTCTTCATCCTTTTGGCACCCTCTTTTCACATACTTATAGATATTGATGAGATTGACTCTCAGTCACCTCTTCTCGAGTCTACACAGGCCCAGCTCCCTCAGCCTTTCCTCATAAGAGAGATGCTTCTGTCCTGTAATCATCTTTGTAGCCTTCACTGGGTCTGCTTCAGGAGCTCCATATCTCTCTTGTACTGAGGAGCCTGGAACTGGACACAGCACTCCAGATGTGGCCTCACCAGGGCTGAGCAGAGGGGCAGGATGACCTCCTTCTACTTGCTGGCAGTGCTCTTCCTAATAGAGCCCTGGAAAAAGAAAGGAAGAGCTCAGAAAGCTACAGGAGAACGTGTGCCCATGCTCTGGGAGCACACAGCTGTTGGTACTGAGTTGGGGCTGGTGCATCAGGTTACCAGTTTAACCTAAAAATGCAGACTAGGTATAAGAAGACATGTAGCTGTATAGATTATGCACACTCAAAGATAAATTAATGGAAGATTATATTTAAAACAGCATACAGTTGGGAAATGAGGTAATCAGAAGTGTGGATTCATTAGTATTGTGAGAGCCACAGGCCTTGATCTGATCCCTGCAGACACATCCATTGGCACGTGTGCTATGAAATCTACTACTTGATCATGTATAATGGTTTTCCAAAGGGTGCCTACACTGTTTATTGAATGGCATGGACAGAGACTGCTGGATAAGACAGATGATCAATAATTAAACTTTGTTTTTTAAGGAATGAGTATTTTCCTATTTTCTGCTGGCCAGTCCTCTCTCTAATGACTTTAAATCTATTGGACCATCTAATCTAAACTTGGCGTGGGGAAGGGGAAATAGTGTGTGTCCTCAGAACCTTGCTAGGTTGGCTCAACCAGCATATTAGGCATCAGAAAATCACTCACTCAGAGTGAAGCAGGTTCAGTTAATGCTGCATTTCACAGTCTATTTGTCACTCTTAGTGCTCCTCATATGCAGTCCCAGCAGCAGGCATGCACTAGATAAGGAATTTTCACAGTGCCATGAATTTTCTTTTGGCAACTGCTGGTCTTATCAACCAAGTACCTTGCAAATACAAAGTAAGCTTTACAATGATAAAGGGAAAGATAAGTGTTATTATCTATATGCTATGGAAAAGGATCTAAATATACAGTGCCACCAATTTTGTGTGCTTCTATAGTCATTTGTGTAAATGGGACATAACTAGATTTTTCTTAGATGTTCCAAGCACTGAATGTGCACAACATTCTCAGAGAGAGCTGAAACAGGTCAGAAGCACTGACAGGGCCATCAATACCATGACCTTGGGGAGGCAAATCTCTCAGTGCTGCTCTTTTGCACTGTTGTGTTGTATGAGTGCATCTCTGCTAGAACGTGTACCGTTTTGTGTAACTTGTCCTTGTAAACCTATTTGTCTCTACATAATGCAGTGGACTCAGGTGAGGCCGGAAACTGAAGAAATTGGGAATAAGTTACTGCTTTTTCAACACAGAGTGTAAATTGTGGAAAGCTGAGAATCTTGGCATTGAGAGTGTAAAGAATATCTTACTCCACTTAATAACAAGCTACAATGAGAAGCAGTTTGTCCACTGTCAGTATCTGACATTGTCTCTTGCTCTCTCGCACCTACCTTTCTCTAACTCACATTTCTGAAGCCCTGCAAACTCTTCAGTCCTCCAAGATCCATCTCACAATGCCAAGGCAGGCTGATAGCGTAAAGTGAAACTTTTTCCTTTAGCACCCATATTTCTCTTACTGTTTTCTTTTTCCCCTTTTCCTCATGGGAAAGAATTTATGTGATGAATACTTCTCAGACATCGCTCATGGTCCTGTCTAAGGGAGAAAGGAAGAAGGAATAAAACAGACAAAACATGAAAAATTTTGCAAAGATGAAACCAAGAGGGTATTTATTACAGTAAAAATGCAGCAGGATGAACAGAAGGATAGCTCTGGAACAACTTGCTGGTGTGGCCATCTCCTTGATGTTGGAGGTTATTAATTCATGGAAGTTTTTATGGGATCAGAATACAAAATATTTCTCATATTTTGTCTACTTCTATTAAACTGTCAGCTCAAAATTGTCAGGCTTTATGAAGCAATTTCTAATTGGTCTAATTTCTTTATATATACCATAGTGTCATCTATAAAATCTACTAAAATATATAAAATGCATAAAGTCTTGGACTGAATAGGCCATTGAGAGCTGAATTTTAAAGCTTACCTGTCCTGTTCCTTATACAGGAAACCTTCTGGTATATTGTTCTTTTCACTACTTATATAGCATTCCATCACATATAGACTCAAATCAGCAAATTCATATAAAGTGTAACTTTATATAAAGTGGGAGAAAAGGAGACAGAAGACTGCAAAGGTTTTGTTAATATGGTGATGAAAACAAAAATCTTCTTATAAAGCTGATACTAAACTATTTTGAGTTTTACATGTACAAAATATTATGCAGTTAAAATGAAGGTGCCTTATCCCATATTGCACTGTTATTGACATAAATAACATTTATGTGCAATATTTTATTGAATTTCATAAAATTAATCCAAGAGCAAAACTGAATAATCTTGTGTGGCAACATAACTTTGTATTCATGGCTGATTTTTTCCCCTTAACACAGAAAAATAATGTGGGTTGATGCAGTGTCCTAACACAATAGGGGCTAATGAAGAGAGCTTGCTGTGCTCAAGAGACTGCAGTTCAATTACTAGTGGTGCCAATCAAGTCAGAAATATTAACCATGGTAACAGCAGTTTTGAGTTACATGGAATAAGGCCGTGGCTTCTTGGGGAAGATCGTCTCTTGGGAGGGAAGAGAATGTTCACAGCAAGAGCTGCAGAAGTTCAGAGACTGCTTCTTTACGGCAAAGGAGAGCAAGGCAGCTCATGCCACAAGAAAGTTTCGGCTGTTTTTGTATCTTTTCCTTGCAAGTTCACCTGAGAGTTCGTAATACGTAAGTGTGACTATGTGATTAATGTATAACTTATAGAATTGGATTTCCTACCTATAAGTGTACAACAATTAGTTACTCATGTGAACGATAAATTACAAATCAGATTAGGTCCTAAGCAGGAGTAAAATGTTGCTGAAGTCAGTGTGACTAGGCTGAATTACACCAATTGATTCTGTAGCCTTTTATGAGGATTTACTTAATATAGTGCATTTGTTCTGCTGGCTGGTGATCAGAATGAGGATCCCTTGATGTGATACAATGGCAGTGTTATGTATTAGTAGCATGAACAGGAAGCAGCTGGCATCCTGTTCAGAAAACAATCTCAGTTTTTATTGCAGAGAACAATATTGAAAAACAGTGTGTGTGTGATGGGCCTAATCCTTAAAAATGTGTGAGTTTGGATACTGTCCCTTTTAATTGACTAGTAACTTCTGGACTAAATCTAGATTCATCTCTTTTCACAGAATGCTCTTCTGCTGTTTGTCCTTTGGAATACAGAGAAAACCAGCTAGAGCCCCAAAATGCTTTTTTTTTTGCACCTGCCTGCTGCCTTTCCCTCTCTTCCAGCTGGTGAGTATGCTCAGTTATGGAGTGCTTTTCCCCTTCTCTTATTCATGAAGAGATGGCACATCTTTTTGGTCAGCATCACTGAAACATTTTCTATTCTTTGTCTTGGATGCCATTAAAAAAGCCAGCTGTTAGGGATGGTTACTGTGTTGTGGAGCTTAGCTTCTTTGTTCACTGAAACCTCTGTAAAAATTTAGGATGGGTCTCTTAAGAATTGAAGAGTAATAGCAGCCTATAAATGAATTTGAATCTGACTGCAAAGCAGTGAAAATAGTGCATACTTGATACCTTTTCTGAAGATTTTGGAACATGCAGTAACTATCATGATATCTCTGTAGGGCAAAAAGGTGTCGTACATGGACAGGGCAGCTGGATTATAGAGGTTTCTCTTGTGTAGTTCGGGGATCTGAAATGAGGTCATCCCAGTTCAGTTTCACCACTATAGGCCCCTCTTTTAGTCAAACACTGCAATCTGGAGGGGTGTTTCACCTCAGCCATCTTAAAACCTATCCCAGATTAAGAAGAAGAAGAAATGTGTTCAGAAATGGAGCTTAGGGACAATTTGTCAATGCATGTTTGGGCTCTAAAGCTATGTGACATGAAGTGGCTTGATGAATGTGTCTGAAGGTAGGAAAACTAGCAGCAAAAGGAGTGAGGGCAGGCAAGGCTTTGTAGTAACTGAGTCTGTGTTCTGGCTGACAGGAAGTTGAATTTTAATTCCACTTTTAACCTACTGTCTATTTGACCTGAGACAGGGTCATTTTCCATCATTATCTCCTTTTTACCCCTCTTCTTCCTCCATGCTTATTCTGTCTTGAGTATTGATCATTTATTTATTCAGTGTGGAAGACATTCCCTCTTTTCTCCTAGTAGACTGAATCCTGGTGTCTTAGTCATAGTAGAAAACGTGAGCCATCTGGTTAAGATGTCCTGGTAAAAATGCTCTTAAGTAACTACTGTTTCAATTGCATTAATGACTCTATCAGTGGAAGAGAATGAGAAGCCACTTTCATGTCTCTTAGAGGAATGCCCTGACCACTGAGCTAAACCATAATTTACTCACTGGATTGATAAATAACCAACTAATGCGAGACATCACCAGAAACAGATTGAGGAGATTAGTGTTTAGACTGATTGGCAGTCTCTTGTTAAGACATTTGCTTGAAAAAGTGAAAGATTTTAACATAATATTCAGGTTGTGTTATGACTGGTTCAGAAGAGGCTAAGGTAGTCTACAGGCTCAGTAGCCATTAGGCTTCTGGGCTATTTTCTTGTCAACTCAAGGAATATTAAAATAACAGTAGAGAGTGTCTGAATAGTCTAAATGCCTAGTTCAATGTCTTTGGGCATTCCCTTTGGAGAAAAGTGGTTTGGGTTAAAATTGTGTTTAGTGAAGGACAGAACAGAAGCAGTCCCATGTGTCTGGGTAGAGCTGTAATAACTGGAAGAGAGTAAATAACCAGAGTGATAGTTAGCAACATTACCGGCATCTAGCACTCAAACCCTTATTGCACTTGTTCCGTGTAAATCCAGAAATAATTTCAGGATTCCCAAAATTATACTTTTTGGCAGATGCTGTGTGTTATTTCACCTGATCTTGATTTGTCTTATAATCAGCCCACAGCACCTATTGAGTTGCTAGTAATGGCTGCTTTAGTAGGCAATATGTGAAAATACAGGAAACAAAAATTTGGAAACTATTTACCCTAAATTGCATCCTTGGCTCTGTTGGCTTCAGTGGAACATACCGAATTATCTGAGATCTTCATTCCTTTAATTTCTATTTTTCTTCTTCTCTAATGAATCTTTATCAAATAATCTCAGCCATTTTGGCAGTGTACTCCACAGTAAAAGTTGTTAATTAGTAAATTAAAAGGCACCATCTCAATTTTAAATTTTTTTTCCTCAAAAAAGTGCAGTTAAAATAGCTGCTTTTTGGAGCCCTTCCCCATCATTTGAGTGCAAGTGTAGGAAAGGAAATATGTTTAATCTTCACTCTTATACTTTCCTGATTCAGCTGGTCGCTCTTGGGAATTTAAGGGAAAACAGTTCAGCATGGCAGATGAAAATTACAAACTAAGTTTTATGCAATGTTTTAGAATGAATGAGACTCCACTGTTATCATCCCTCGCTATTGCCTCTCTTCAGCTCCTGTCTGCCATATGAAGAAAAGTGCTAGCAAAGTATTTGTGCTCGAATATGGATTTAATAACAGGGTAACTGTTATTTCTGACCTTATAGTGAAAGTTAGTTGAATGGTATTCAGGCCAGATCTACTATCAACAGTATATGCTTTGTTATTAACAATATTGCACTCTCTATAAGGAAAGAAAATATCTCTATTACGAGCAAAAAATCCCAACAGGCCAACCAACCAAATAAAAATTGAGGGCCTTGAGTCTAGTGTAAGCCTCATAAATTGTTTTTCATGTATTTTATTTTTTCTTATTTAGAAAGGTTAGGACAATAGTTTCCCTTCAGAAAATGTTTGCTATCAAATAATATGAACTACTCAGTTATTTCCTCGCTGAAACCACAATTCATGATGTGCAATGTGATTTTGCTGGTCCTTTTAAATGATTGCAAGCTATCGATAGTGCACTTCCTTGTAAAAGATGCTTTAGCTTCAGTTTGAGATTTATCACTGTCTTGTGTCTGAATAGTCACTGGCAATAGTCAGGCCAGAATAACAGCAATGCAGTGCTTGGTTGAAATATGCAGGATGTTCCCATGTATGGAGCTAAGTTATTCTTTTAACAGGTGAAAGTGAATTCTCTGGTATAAACAAAAAACCCCATGAGCTTCACAGAGGTGATACACCATAAGCTCAGAGGCTGGTAAGCCTGGCCCTCAGCTGGCATAAAAATGAAAGAATTAATGCCTCAAATCAGCATAAAGAGCTGAAGTGAGGCAGAGGCAGATTAAAAGAGTGTGGAAATGGGAATTGCCTTACTGCTGTGACAGTAATTTACCTGCACTGCAGCTATCTTATGAAAATAGGATGTCAGCACCCCATGTGAATGAAGATGCACGTCTCTACAAGGGCAAAGCACAGTCTCTACTTGAGGCAGGAGCAGGAAAAACTATGAGCTGCCTATATCTTACCACATGAATTTCAGCTGAAAGACTTTCTGCTCCAGAACCAGATGCTTATTTTAGAAGATTTATTATTTTCTTGTGTCTCTATCTGAGTGGGTGTGGAGGTGACATAGACTTTATGTCCTCTCTACTACAGAGCAACTAGGAACACGAGAGTTGACGCTGTAGCTAGGAGGAGGAAAACTATAGTGGACCAAGAACAGCCAATATATATCAGCAATTTGAAGAAGAAGATACTGAACAGTTCCATTGCCAAGGTAATCATATATATTAACACGAGTTTCAACACCATAGTGTTTCCTATTTAATAGCTAAGAATGGAACAGAAGATATAAAAGGCAGTGAATTAGATAATGGAGAGTAGAACTCAGTGCAAAGAGTAAGCGCAATCTGACATCCATGTGCACGAAAATCTTTCTGAAGCAGAATATAACCTTGTTAGCAAGGAGATGATTCCTCAGTCCTATTATCCTGCTGAACACAAAGAGTTAGCCAGGATGTTATTTTGTTATGTGCTTGTCTAGTTGTTGATCTTTCCAAAGAGACAGAACCACAATCTAGGCCTTGGAACAACTCAAGAAGAGTGGTTTCAAGAATTGCAGAGGTGCATAAATACTAAAGTGTTGTAAATGGCAGGAGAATGATTCCATTTTTAGAAAAGAAATGGGACTGCCATTATTATTGTTTGTTTAACAGTCCTACAGTTTCTTCACAATTTGTACAGATGTGTTCAATTTCAGTCGTTTGCCATGTCAGTTATTCTGATACATGGTACATCATTTTCTTTAAGATGCCTAAGTGGTGGTGATTAGTGGTGTGTGATGAATGGACAAGGAAACTTTACTTTAAAAGGAAGAATTCTCTATGTGTTCTATATGTGAAAGTAAAATGTAGACTCTCCATTGTAAATTATATGTTGCTGTAGTTCCTGCTTCGTGTTATGTTGAAACACCACAGCCCAAACAACATTCAACATGTGCGATGGCTGTAAGATGTTAAAGTAGAAGCAGAGAGCCATATATCAGAGTGTCAACATCCTTAACATCCAGTCATTTAATCCCTAGCAGCCTCTGCTACAAGTTAGATTACCCTGGAAATATGTGTGCAGTCTCTCTCTTTCAGCAGGATATCCTTGTAAGTATGAGGTTTCTGATGTAAAAACAGAAAACAAACTGTATTTTAGAAGCATTAGCACTGATGTTGGAATGCTTCAGCTCATTTGGTTTACTGAGTTTAAATGGCTGTTGAAATGTTTAACTCTGTCAGCTCTTAGTGACTCTGCAAAGGAAGAGTAAACTACGATATTTTTGTGTCTTTCAAGGTATAAGGACCTGGCTGTGAAGAGCAGCTAATCACTGACCTGCTCAGGCTGGAATATCAGGTTAGAGAGACTTTGGAATTAGCTTTTCAGTCAATTCAACAGAGCTGATCTAGGGATACAAATGGCTGCTAGATGCATGTTCTTAGCAATGCCTCATTTCAATTCTGAAAAGTCTCCTATTCTAACAAGTACTAAGAAAACAACTATAGCTTGTAGATGACTTTGGTGGTGATGCAGTTGTAGGTTAACATTGAAATATTTCTACTTTATGTCTATGGAACTGCAAGAATGACCCATAGTATGGATAAGTGAAAAGGGAAGCTAGGCTTTGACAGACTATATCCACTAATGAAAGGTGGATAAATTCCATCAAAAATTCTGAAGTTTTACATAGCACTTGTATCTCTTTCCTCGGCTTGCTTCTCCTTGCTTTGCTTTCCTTTCCTTTCTATCCAGAAGTCAAGCATTTTAACAGAGGATGGGATCACAAGATCTACACCGGAATAACAGAATCTGAGCAAAAGACGTATCCCTATAGTGCTGGACTAAGATTTATTCAATGAAACAAGGCAGGCCCAAAATCTGAGAGGAGGTGACAAGAGGCAAACCTCCATCTCTTGCCTTTACCAGGATGTTGAAATAAATATAGAAGTATTCCAGGACGTATAAAGATCCAGCTTGGTTCTCCCTAAGCACAGAAAAATCTAACGTTGATGAAGTTAGTGAGAAATTAAGCAATAAGACCTAGTATAATCCACGTGGCTACTTTCTCTGACATAGATGCTTCCAGGATGCAGATGATGAGGAACAAATGTCACCATTTCTGCATTACAATAGATCAGTAGATTTGTATTCACCAATGACTCATGGTCAGTCAATGGAGTCATGGGAGATGGTCTGCAAATGAAATCTGGAACTGTATTAAGAATTTTTATATTACCTTCAAGTAGATTATAAGGGTGTAGGGTAATTTTGATTAATTTGAAGGACAGCAATGATCCACTGGCCCTAAATGTCTGGGAACCATCTGCTGAAAGGCAGTTTGTACCAAAGAAATACTGCTGACTGCGTCTAGGAAATGACTGAGATAGTGAAAGAATTTGTGTTTGTTAGAGTTAAAAATCTCATGAATGACCAAGAAATTGAAAGAAGGGAGGACTCTGTATCAGAATTTCTGTCTGCAGAAGTAAAGAGAAAGAGAGTTAGAAATATGGTCAATGAGGACAAAATTCACTGTTTGAGGGACTGGATACTACCAATAATACTATGTCATCTTGGAAAAATTATGTCAGTTTTGGAGTCCAGACAATTAGTCAGCTTTTCTGGCATTGTGATATTATTTCAGTCACACTGCTTTTTGGGAAGGAGCTAGATTTATGGCGTCAGCATCCATTTTCTTGGACAGCTAGAAGAATACTCATATGTCACTTCATTTTCTCCTTTTCTTTCTCTGAAATGTCAACATGTCCCTAGATGAAATGCTTTAGAGAGAGGCCACTGTGAGGCTGCACTGTGATAGTAGACACGTGTGGAGTTAGTACCACAGAACACCCATAATTACAGCTACTTGGGCTTCTCTTTTGATAACAAGAACATCCACCTGGAAAGAAGAGATTACACTGGAACATGCTCCCAACTTTCTTGTTCTCATTTTAAAAAAGATATATGATAGAAATAGTGTTGGTGAGCAGTTCCTCCAACAACATTATTAATATGGCTTTCTTTGTTCTTGTTACCATGAAGAAAGGGATTGTGCGTCCCTTTCTTTCAACCTTTTGAAACTACTAGCTTTTCTAATAGTAAGAAAAAAAATACATTCATCGTTTGTGATAAGCCAAATTTAGGTTTAATATGAGTTACTCCTTGCAATTAGAGAGAATAAAAAGGTACGTAAAATGATAAAACTGCCATGCACAGCATTGTAGTCTGGCTTCATGAAAAACATGTTTTCCTTGCTAAACACTGAATTATATTGACAGTGGAGCTGAGATGTCTTGCAATCAGGCATTATTTGATCAGGCAGTTCTTGTTGTACTGTACATAGATAGAAAGTTTCTTTAAATACAATAAATAAAAGTAAAATCTTACACAAGGCAGCACAGCTTAGTAATTGCTGTTTTGGAGCTCACGTCGCTGCAGTTATTTAGCTCAGCATTTCATCTCCAGCTGCAGCACAATTTTTGCCAAATATAGATAAATGAAGTTAAAGTTATTGGCAACGACTAGTTCTGTATCCCTGTTTCGAGTTCATAGATTTCATAGGAGAGGCCTTCCTTTATTTTTGTAGCAAGCAATTGTTTTGAACTCTGAACTTCTTCACGTTCCAGTAAAACACAGTGTTTTCAGTTCTACTTTATCAGGCAGATACTGGTAAACAGAGAGAATGAGCAGGTTCCCTGTTTGAGAAATATACCACATGAAGTGTGAGGGAGGAACAAACTCAGAAACCGAACCTCACTTAGCATATTTTAGGAGTTTAATGTAATCTTGATGTTGAATTTGCAGTCAGGGCCTTTCAGTGTGGGATGTCTAACTCTACAGCGTACAAATGTCATTATTCTCTATGTCGTATGAGATGACCTGGTAGTATGGTCTGCTGCAGACCCTCACTGCAAAGTCACTACAAACTACGTAGAGATGACTTTCTGGTTTCTTTAGATCTTCTTTAGAATAAAACTCCTTTGATTTGAATTTAATAAATGAGACAATACAAATAAATAATAGATATATTGAATGTATTATAAATCGCTATAGAAACATTTATTATTAAACAAACTCAAGACTTTCAAATTTAAACATATACTTCTGTTTCGTTAGATTTATTCAATTCTATTTCCTTCTTGGTCTTGTGAAAACATATTGCCACTTTTACAGCTCTCTGATGTTTATCTGTAAACAAGTAATGGGGTCAGGAAATGCTGGTGTTTCCCTCTGACCCACCTGGCTGCTTTCCTTTGATCTATTTCTGAGGGAAATAAAATGTCCTACTATCCAGAAAGCAAACTCATGGAGCTTTTATTTTGAATGGATATGCACGACAAAACACATCTCAAGTATTGCTGTGAAAAAGCACTTCCTTCTTTATGTCCAAACACTGGCCTGGGGTTTCTTTCCACAGGGTTTCTATACTAAAAGCACATGCAATTCTTTTGTCATATGCTACTTTTGTCATGATAAATTCACTTGGGATCATAGCTTCATAAGTAGTAAACTCTAAAATTACATTAGGAAGATGCCTGAATTTTGCCAGTGAGATTTCAAAGGAAAAACATATTTTCAAAATTAGGAGAGCAAGGAATTATTAATTTTTTTTTGTCTGTGAAATTCGCCTGACTCATTCAGAGTAACTGGTTTCAGTTAAAGAATAGGCTTCTCCTTTTTGTGATTTCTCACCAAATTTACTTTTCATTGTGAGTTTCACTTCACAGATCCCATGTTACCCCATTTTCCAAATGAAGTGAAGTTATAGGCTTTTAAATGGTAAAAAAAATACCCCAAATACAAAAATCTCTAAGCTGTATAAGAAAATAATTGCTGCTGATAACACAGCAGCAAATGAAAATCAGATATTTGTATTTGCTTCCATAATATGGAAGAGAGAAAATATGTTTCATTAGCTAACACAGAAAGATTTTCAATAGATGTTATGGAATAATCCACTTTTCAGATTGCGCTGATTGAGATATTATTACTTTAGAAAAGTTCCACTAAAAACATCTCTTATCTCTTTTTAAATTCATGGGGTCTCACAATGTATAACTTCTTACAATGCTATTAACATAATATTTTATACAGCACTTTTTAATTGAAAAGTCTGAAGTATATTACAAGTAAAGGGAATTAGAAATGACAGGCTTTTTCATATAAGAAATGAAAGTTGATGAAAACAATATTTTTCACTTTAAAAAATATTTTATTAAAAAATAAAACTTCTTTTTCCTTGAAAGCTATTTTATGGAAAAAACGGTACTGTTTCCCATGGAGGAAAAGAAAAAAAATATTTCTGCTTCAATCAATGCCTATAACAGGGCAATACATTTCAACATGAAGTTCAGGATTATTTTAATTAGGACCACTGTTTAAGCCTCATGTCCTCCCTGTAATGTGTGAATAATATGTATTTTACAAAGGAGTGGATAGAGATATTACTAGTTTTTTAGGCTCATAAGGTGAATTGTGCAGTCAAAACAGAACAGCATGTTTTACATCCCTATCTCCTGTTCACAGTACTAAAACAGCTGAAAATTGGAATTTTTCAATATGGAGAGAAACTGGAGCTTTTCCCAGTATGATTCTCCTTTCTAAGGAGAGCAACAAGTAATAGCAAATAATAGTTTTGATGTTCCAGCCAATTTCTCTAGGACCGTTATTGCTGTTGCTAGTATTGGTGAAACTTCTCACCTGTGGACTCGAAAAGCATTTTTTTCTGAACATTTTACATGGAGTATAACTCTAACTAATGCAGCTGTCTCTAATTTATACCAATAAATGAGGTAGATAGGGATCAGGCTCTGTACTAAAGAGGAGATATTGCTTAGGGCTGGATGAGTATCTCTGGTTCCTACTGTCTCTCATAGGCTGAACTTGACTGCTTCAGATAACTGTACTTTCTCATGGCTACTCATACATATCACTGCCCATGTGATCCAGAATGTATTTTGTAATATTTTAGTCTTTCTGGCTTTACTGAAGAGGGCATTGGTGCATGCTCTCTGTGTCTCTGGCAAAACTCATGTATGGCCAGGCCCAGTTTGGTGCCTCATGGTCAGAAGGCAAATTTTCAGTCAAATGTAACGATTTCTCATCCTGGTTATTTCCCTCATAATTAATCAACCTGACTAGAAGGCTGATCTGGTCTCATCTGCTGCATAGCTGGGAAGCAGAGAGCAAAACCAGAGCCTTTTTGGTATGGAGGCTGCATTCCTTCAGCACGTCCCTCCTGAAGAGCAGTTTACCGCAGGGTCTCTTGTTTGTACATCCAGGGCTCACCTCCCGCTTTGGGTGACATAACAACAGCATGATGTGAAAATAAAGTGAAAAACTCTCAGGAACGTTGCTCTTCAAAGCACACTGCTCATACAAATGCACACAAACGAGCTCGTTTGCACATTGAGGCAAATGCAGGCATCTGCACACACAGACTCACGCCCTGTCACATTTGGCTCAATAGCCAGCGTGGTTAAGTAATGTCAATAGCAGAAAGTCTTACAGTGCTGACACTTCCTCTGGCTGTAAAATATTTACTGTTCCTTTAAAACTGTGAATAAAAAGAGGTCAGTCTGTATACTGAATAAGGAGTAAAAAAAAAAAAAATCCTTTTTTTTTTTATTAGAAAACACTTGAAACTTATCATGTGCAGCAGATGGGAGTAGAAAATGCAGCTTGAAGACAGTTATATAAATATATCCTTGATGTCTGTTTTGCTTTTCAATTTGCAGTGAAAAGTACAAAGGTAGAGTAGAGCGCCAGTCAGGGCTGCACTGTGTCTCTTGATATCCATTCCAGATGTTGGCTAGACTTTGTGGAGCCAGGCTTATGGCACTGAGGCTGGAGCTAGTTGTCTTTTCCTCCAGGTGTGATGCTTCATGCTGATCCCCCCACATGCTAGCCTGTCTTATCCAAACAGTCTAAGCTCTGTGACAGGCATCTACCACCTTTTTGACCAAAATTCACCTCCCTTTCCCCCCCACCTCAGCGCTTTCCACCCACCCCAACTTCTTTCAGCTTGATGGGCTCTGCAGACAAGCCCACTTGTCCCTGCCTATCATTCTGTCACTTCAAAAGCAAGCCCCCCTAAAAACATGAGCTCTGACGTGGTTCTCAAATAATGCTAGTCAGTTAGTAGCTGCTTTGAATATTCCTCTTTGTGTTTTGAGAGTGTCTGGAGGTACTATTTGACACCGAGTATGTCTGCCAAGCCTCTAATGGTAGTTCTCTGTTTGTGCATGCTTGTAAAGGATTTTACACTGTAATATTTTAACTCCCTGATTAAACATTGCTAAGCACAGAAGTATATCATAAATCTCACAGGCGCCAACTCCATTTATCTGAATGTTAGTTACTGTCTACGGTGGGTAAACAAATTACAGCACAGTTTATTACAATATATGGGGCCACAATGTAGCTCTATTAATATCTTGTACCCCCTGGAAACATATCGTTGGCTCACAGTCTGAATTTTTTCTCCTGAACAATTAAAAACAAATTCTGAATGGAGGGTAGGAGGGTGTGTGAGAGGGAGAGGGAAGCATCAGGCACATCCAAGGGGAAACTTGCTGGGAGTAACAATAATGAGCTGCAATATCAAATTACTACTATCCTGGGTTTGAGGTCAGTACATATTGAGTTAGTTGTAAGATATTGAAGTAGAAACTTTTCTAGTTTGGAATGCATTAATGCTGCTAAAGCTGCCAGAAAAACATCTAGAAAAAGTTTGAGTTGGAGAGGGCAGAAACAAAGAAGAATGTTAACAAGCAAGAGCACTGGAGTCTTTTCCTTTCCCAGCTACATGCAGCACATTTGCAGACATCATTCTCGTTAACACTACCATGTTTGAGGTGCATGGAACCTCCACTTGTAGACAGGAGGTGAGCACTGGAGAGGTTGGAATATTTCCACATCCATTTACAAAAATAGTCACTTCTAATTTTTTATCAATTTTCTTACCCCTCACAAATAATCCCAGTTATATGAATGTGTAGCAATCAATGGAAGCTCTGTCTTCTCAAAGTGCTGAATAAATGACTGAAAAAAGTAGGAATTCTATTGAGAGGCTTTTGGAGGGACAAGTTTAATGCCATTTAAAATGGTTTGTGATATGTTTCAGTATAGAAGTAGGAGCAAAGAAAGAAGTGCTATAAGTTTTAAGAATATTCATAGCAAATACTAAAAGTAATTTCATTACTAAAAAAAACAGAATCAAGATAAAAATAGTATGTGTAAATCCCTGTTTACTTTTGATATTATAAAAGCATCACTGCTACTTGTCCTGGAGCATGAAGTTGTGGCTAATAGGCTGACTATTAGTGGAGCTATCAAGTCGGAGATTACTTGCAGAGGTGTAGTCATGATGATAAAATAAAATAAAGGGATGCTTCTCCCCTAATTCTGCACTGATGCCTGCAGGGGGGCTGCAATCTCTGATACAAGCTGGCAACCCTGACATCATGTTCAGTGGGAGCAGAAACAGCTAGCTGCTATCTCCCTGTCAGGAAGCCACAAAACACCAACATTTCACAGACTGGAAAAGAGTTCATTACTTGCAGGGGCAGGGCGGGATAATATTCTGATGTTCTTAGCTGGGCTCCAGTGGTCAATAATACAAACACCATCCCCCATAAAAGCAACTAAAGCTTGGTAAAAATAGAAATCCAAGTATTTTTAAAGTTTTTATGTATCATCAATGCTGTAAATCATCATATAAAATTGTATAGCAACTGATGAAAATATGTCTGTAACTAATAAAATTAACACCACAGACTTTCACTTAAGCAGTTTGTCTTCACATCAAAACAGAAGTAAGGCTAAATTAACTGCTAGCCTTTTCCTCCTAAAACCAGTGCATTTAGGCCAGGGCTGAACTCAATTATGAGATTCTTAAAGAAATGCAAGTCCTACGTTTGTGTCAGTTTGTAAAGATCTTGTTTACATACATACTCATTGCTTGATTCAACAATGTGTTCAGCATTCTGGCCTGATCCACCAAACCGTTTAATCACGTGCAGGCATGTAGGCGATTTCTTTCACATCAGTTAAAATATTTACATGCTTAGCCTTAAGCACACTGAAGGGCCATGTCTGCAATGGAATTATTTTTTTTAAAAGAAAGCCATGCAAGGAAAGCAAGGCAGTTTGCACAGGTACTGCCAGGGCATGTACCACCTCACCATGGCAGAGGGAACCTGAAGGTGCTGAGCTTCACTTGCCCATACTCTGACTCCATGCAAGTAAGGAGCTCCAAGGATCCCTCACAATGTGTGTAGGATGCAACTCTTGATCACCGAGGTGGAAGGTTCAAGTAAAGTATGTCCTGACTTTTAAAAGGTTAGGAACATTTTAAGAATAAAATTTGATTCTGCACCCTGAAATATTCTGGGTAATCAAACCAAGACTTTGGAAAGTGTTCTGATCCTGGAAGGACTCACCCTGTACAGTCCTGTGAAGTAAAGGAGTGTTTGTCAGAGGGATGCCAAATAAACCAAAGTGTAATTTCCTGTGGTTGAACATTTGCACCTCAACTGGAACTGATTAAGAAGATTGAATCTAATAACTGAAAAAGAGGGGCAGGACGGGTCACAGGCTTGCAGAAGATTTTTGGAAAAGTCATTTGCTGGTTAGGGGACCCTATGGGGACATCAGAAGATATTCTGGCAAAATCTGAGAGGTGGGAGAGTAGGGTAGGAAAGATAGGAGGAGAAATGAACCTTTTAAAGCTGACAAGGGAGAACAAGAGAACAGGACAGTAAAGTGCAGGAAAAGGCTTGAAGCAGGAGAGTAAGAGAACAGTGTGCATCCAAGTTTCTCCCTGGAAGAATGAATGGATAACCAGAAGGCAGGTTAGCTGGCTTGTTGGCCTCCTCAAGAAGCTTCCCATTGCAGGCTATGAAGAGTCACTGAAGGGCTTACATCTTATGGGTCCTGGAGAGAGGAAGGGAAATGTCGTGGTGAATACTGAGGTGAGCAAGGAAAGAAGATCAAAGTCTTCAGACTGATTTAAAATAAGAGCTTAAAAGGAGCTTAGGAACCAAGCAGAAAGAGCTGATGCTTGGGATACTGTGTTGATATACATGCTGGGGCGTATAAGAGTGCAGACCGAGACAATGGCTTTGTGCTGAGACTGCAACAGCTGTCAGGTAAAGGAAATGAAAAACTCCCAGTAAGGATGGCTTCATCCTATGCTATCTGATCAAGAACTTTTGGAGGAAATAAGGAAAGGGAATGACGAATAGGAGTCCTGCTGGACTTATCAGTTGTGACATAGATAATTTTGACCCCATTTTCAAAGATGTGAAAGAGTCTTTTAAGACTCTGATCCATCTGCTGGACTTGAAGTTTGGGTGTCGTTTATGGTATAGAAAGCTGATCTCTTGATTTCATATTTACAAGCTCAATGGCAAAAGACAAATCTATGAAGCACCCAAACATGTTTGAATGACTTTGTGAACAAGTGAGAATTCTGCTATTCTTTTCACAGTATTGAATGGCATAATGATGGACTGGTGAGATTGATGAAAGTTATCAAAAGGAACTGTAATGTTTATTGGTACTATAATAATAAACTCTGTTCTGTCAATATACTGGATTTTTGTGAATATTCACCAAGTATGTTAACTGGCAAAAATATTTTGGTGCACATTGTGTAAATATAATTCCAAATGTCATTGTCAAATTGACAACTGTTTGTATTTGCAATGAAAACACTATTGCTTTAATTAAATAAGGGAACAAACCCCGGTAATATAGCATCTCAAGTTCAAACCTAATTTATATCACTTTTGAGTTTTCAAGCGCCGTGAGATTTTTCTGGCATCTCTCACAACAAAATCATGTTGGAGGTAATATATATCTGACTCAAATCTATGTTGATTTTTGCTTAGTCAGCAAAGGGATTTTGGGTCAAGCTTTTGAGCAGATGCACAATTTGAAAGTTACATGCATTAATCTTTTCGTTGTTACTTTCCCAGAGGTTTTCTGAAGAAATTCTGAGTTTTAAGATGCGAAGAATCAAATGAAGTAATAGGCAAAAGTTACTTCACGTGTAGTGGCCTGCATGGTAGAAAGCGTGGAAACACTCATGAGAGAAGGAAATGAAGTGAGCCCATGGTCTGAACCACAGATGTAGTGACCAGTTAAAATCCCGAGCAGAAAATCAATCAAGCAGTGTTAACCGCAAAGTTAGAACATCTGGCTTATGAAGTCACTTATCTACATGGCCCTAGAAGCTTGAATGATGTCATAGACAAAATATCATATTGTTTTCCTAGCACTTGTACTTTCTTTAACCATCTACTTTTCGCTGCTTTTTGAAGAAACTTCTAGATGGACCTTGGGTTTGATTTCTGTGCAGTTCTCAAGGTCTGTCCTGGGAACTCCACGTCACACATATCTCTTCACAGCATTTGGTGACAAACATATTTGTGGGCAGTCACCCACAGCTCATGGCACTCAGCACCAGCTAAGAAAAAAGGGTAAAGAATAATTTACATAGATTAATTAATGGCTGGGAATGCTTCCTTTATTTGAGAATTCATTCCATGTCTTTGTGATGAATTTTCTACAAATGAATTTCTTTCATGACTTTTGTTGGTGAAGCTCCACCTGTATTTTCCAGAGGTTGTGTTTGTATGCTTGTAGTCTTAAATCAACATCCTTCAATTTTTTTTCTTAACGTCAGGATTTAAAATTCTATGCCACCTGAGTTCTGCTCATGCTGAATGTTGAAAGATGACGTGTTGACTGCATGATACAGATCTTCCATAGTTTCAGTAAGTTTCCAGAGGAGAACCGTGTCTTTCTCCATGAAGATACAGGGCACTCCAGGCACATAGAGAAAAACATGCCTTAGCCAGCACTGGTGGAGAAAAGCATAAAGTGTTGTTCCACTGGTGCTATTGTGACAGGTGTCTCCAGTGCCTGTAGCCAGACCAAGGGAGGGAAGCTGCCTGTACCTGTGATCCATCTGGTCATGTTTTCACATGGCCATGAAACACAAAATGTTGCACTAGCTGGTTTTCCTGCTGCACTCAGGAAGTCCATGGACCGCTTGGGTCTCTGATGGATGCTTTAGAGAAGGTCAAAAAGGCCCCTCTCTCCATCTATTACACCTTGGCATGATTCACAAGAGCAGTCAAAATTGAAGCCTGTGTGAAGACTGGCTGTTGTGAAAGGGAGAGCCTGTGACAGAAATACTCTTGTGACTTATAACAAGGGGAGCCAGTGTGCTAAGAAAGGAACACATAGCTGCAGGCTAGATGAATTAATTTTACTAGGACTGTGTGTGTCATAGCCTTGATAAAGCTCAGTTCTCTTTGTACATTCCAAGCTGCTGTGTTTGGGTAATATTACAAGATATCTAAATGTTTTAAGCTTTCTTATGATTTAGCCTCAGTACGATTTAGCCTCTCTTTCTGGCAGACTTCTTTGATATGTTCTTTATCTACTATTGTTTCAGAAAAGGAAGACTCCTAGAGCCTATTGCCTCCTCCTCTACTTCTCCATGCATATCTTTTCCCAGAACTCCACATTATGGTCAAAATAAACCCACAGTTTATTTTCTCAAAGACATGAAATAGCTGAGGTGAACAACTGTGTGATAAAGATTATGCCATTTTCCTTCAGCTAGCATTAGAAGCACACATCTGTGGACAAAACATTTCCACATTCAGCCTTCTGCTTAAGTTTCCTTTTTACCTTAGACGGTTCTGTCCTTTGGTCAGAATTTTCTGGTTTGTCCATGATATTTCTCCAGTTCCAGGTCTGAACCACTGAGTTTTTCTCTGTCCTGTCTGCTCCCTCGTTCTTTCTTCTGAAGTAATCTGAGAGAAAACAAGTTCTTTAAGTCCCTTGCTGTGCCTCAGGTATCTTTAGATAAGGTGTATCAGGTGATCTGCTTCTTGGTAACTAATCTGCAGTTCAATTACCATCTTTCCTGGGAATCAGACTTGAAATAACCGTTTACTCTGGATAGCTGCCATCTTTTATCCAAATGTGCTCCATTTAAATGGAGGATCATCAAAGTTTAATGGCTCAGTATTTTTAGCCATGAACCAGGTGCAAGCAACTTTTCTGTCACCTACTGTGGGTTTTATGTCAATATGGAAGAAAAGGATCAGAAGGAGCGGAGCGTGCCACATTCCTGCTGGAACTTACATCCTGACAGATGTCCATAAGATACCAGTGTCAAGAAGAAATCATAGTAGAGAAATTCCCCAAACTGTCTCAATCTAAAATGCTGTTTCACCATATGTCTTGTTATAATTAGCGCTAGTAGGATGCATGTATTCCAGATCTGAGTTGATAAAATATATTCATTTTGATAGGATGATTTTATAGAAATCTAAAATATTTTCTGCCTGAATGTGGAGTGCTGTGAGTGTGGAATGCAACTGTCCTTGCCAGCGATCTGCAGTCAGTCTCTTTGAGATGCAAGCACAGCCACAGGAAATGGTGCCTAGCTTCATGAAACACGATGATGTCCTGTGGCTCCACTGCGTTCCCATCCCTGCCAGTAGTCTACAGGTCTCTGTCTAGGTCCATGAGCCAGGAACTGGTCTGGGTCCCTGCTGCTGTCAGAATGAGAGATCCTGTATGTTGCAGAACTGATTATCGCTTGCTTCACAGGCACGTGCCTGTTCTTTATTTGTCAGTGATATGAACCCTACAGATCAAACTATAATTATTTTTGGGTGAGATAGGAACAGTTTCCAAATTAAATTATGAATTACCTAATCATTATATATGCCTTGCACTTGAATGTGTGCAAAGCATAGATGCAAGCTGGACAGGCAGTCTGTGTACTCTCAAGGATTGGAATTCAGATATTTTTCACATACAAGATTTGAAAGAAATGAACTTCAGAAATTCTAGTTCAGCAGGTCCAAATTCTGAAAAATATTTAATCTAGGATTGTAGCGGAAACATATTGACTGAAGAGACCAGCTAATTGTTATCACTGTCATTCTTATGTAAGAAGGGCCTTCGGCTGCTATGTGAAAGGAATTAGAACATAAATTCTTGACAACTTTAACACATGTTACCTGAATACCCATCTGCTTAGCTTAAGAACTAAAAAGGGGTTCATTAATGTAGTATTGAATAAATTAAACGTGCTGCTATATGTGTTGAAATGTGTTACAGTATTTAGCACTGCTTCCTTTTTTCCCCCTTTTTAAAACTGTATCTTAAAAAGCTGGCTGTATTTTTCATATGAAAACAAAACAGCAAATTGGATCTGCATCTAACAAAAGAAATTCATGTTTTGAAGTTTCCAAGTGGTGGCTGACCACTCATACATACGGACTGACTAGAAATGTTGCTTAGAAACACCACGTTATCAAAGAGAACCCAACATCAGGTTGGAGTGCTTCCCAGACAGCCGGTTCATGGCGATAATCTGCAATGGAAAATTCTAATATCTGTTCCAACAATTCTTTATTTTCTAGATCTTCTTACTTTTCCCTCTAGAGATTATTTGTCATTAGACTTTACAATTTTCTTCCAAAATCTGATTTGGAAGATAACATAGAGGTATGTGAACTATGTTTATGGATTGGTAAGTCCTTCAACAAGTATTAAGAAAATGTTGTTCAGCTGAGTAAAATACATGGAAAATCCATCCTGAAGGAACTGCAGTGTAAATTAATATTTCTGACATGTGAACTGACTTAGCTAGATTTAAATATATTACTTCCCCTGTATACATTAATAGTAACCACTTATTGTGGACTTTTGGTTCTAAACATAATAAAAGAATTAAAAAATTCTGTACAACTACAAAAATTACCTATCTAAACCTTGCAATCATCTCCTGGGTAGAACAAGAGGGTGATTTTATATTTTCAAGCAGAAGTTATCCAAGTAGGGCAACTAAAGAACTGCATTTGTCATGTCCTGTGCAAACAGGAAGATTTCAGACTCTCCTCATATTCTAAAGTATTGCAATAGCCTGTGGTCTGCTCCTCTGGTCCATTCCCCCAGCCCCACAGCATTTGTTACTGCAACCACCACAACTGGAGTTAGAAGGAAATGGGTTGCACTGAGACATGCAGAGAAAGGTATCTCCAGGCAAGTTGGGTCCTAGACTGCTGAAGTTCTGTACATATTTACAGCTTGAATATAAATGTTTTTGTGTATATGTGTATATTAAATCCCAAATCTTATAGAAGATAATTTGCCCCCTTCCCCTTAGAAGAACAGCTTTAATCCATATCTGAGCCCCTGTGTTGACTCAGGGGGAGGAGTGCCATCTACTGAGGCTCCCTCGTGAGTTCGCATTTCGTCTCCCAGGGTTTCTTTCAAGATCCTCAGGGCAAGTGCCTAACCAGAGTACAGCAACTCCTCTTTTTCTTAAGAAGAAACATTTTTATTAAGCATACACTGTAAACTTTTGGACTTCTGTAGAAGCCCTTCTTACTGCCAAACCCAAGTCTCTTTTATGTGTTTACCTACTTGCACTTTTTATTTATTTATTTATTTGTTATTTAAAGGGAAGCATGCAAAGTAGTGCCACATTAGTATTAAAGCTGGTTCCCTGATCAAATCAGGTGGCGTCTCAGTGACATTTTTTCTTCTCTCCTGTCTTAAAATAAGACAGTTCTCTTCCTTGAAGCCACCACTGAGTCATGTGCAGACAGACCTTTGCTCTCTTCTAGGCCTTCATTTGCATTTCAAGTCTGTTCTGTAGAACAAAATAAAAGTTTAAGTTTTGCAGGCAAACATGAATGTAGAGAATGGCAGAATTGTGTACTTGGGGAATTTAACAGACCATGTACAATACATTGTGTTTTCAAGGCCGTGAAGGGCTGTGCATTTCCCCATTGCTATAAGACTTCTGTCAGTTTTAGCGCAATAAGTGCAAACTCAAACTTTCAGGTTACTTACAATATAAATGTCCCCTGCCAGAGATATCCTGCATGTGGGAAGGTGAAAATGAGTTGTGAAAACAGAGCATAGAAAACACAGATGACAACAGAATGTGAGTGAGAGAGGTGACACAAAAAAATATTAGAAAAATGCAGATCCACATTTAAGATTTCTGTATACTGTAGACTACTAAAATGAGGTTGGCACAGTCTATATCCTAGATTAAGGCTTTTTAATGTTTCCAAATATAGCAAGGGGAGGTGAGTTACCTGAAGGAGAACAATCAAAAAGCCATATGGCCGTATGTTGGCAGGAGACCCCGCATTTTCCGTACAGCTCACATTTTGTCTCCAGTGCCTAAGTGCTGAGTCCCGTGGCCACAGAGAAGAATGAAGTCTTTTAGATTTTTTATTCTTCCTATTGCCACATAGGTCTTGTAGCCCACTGTGGGTACTGCAATGTGAACAGTCACTGCCCTGGGACCACCTCCTGTCCTTATGGAGCTCAGCCATAGAGTGAAGAACAACACTGGTATCATATAGGCACTTCTGTCTGGCAGCCAGGTTGAATCTGCTGCTGTAAATGTCACAGAAAGAGTTGGAAGTTGCTGTAGAGATGAGGATACTTCTTTTCTCAAAGAAAATAAAGCATCTGGGGTATATCTGAGTGGAGACAATTTCATGGTATAGTACTATAAGCTCACACTCCCAACCACAGTGCAGATCAGGTTGAAGCTGCAGGATTCAGGATAGCTTCACAATCTCATGTAGTGCAGCAGTCAGTGTGGTGTGGGTCTGGGGTTAGTAGGTGTGCCAATTAGTGTGGTACTGATTCTGTTTTGCTTCTCCCAGATGGAGCATGGATCCCTTCATAGTGCTGTGCTGCACTGAAGGAATTTTCATTGTAGAGCAATATTAGTTCAGGCCACTTTGTCCTGGCTGGATGTCATGATGTAACCATGTCTTTAGGTCTTACTAAAGAGGAGTTATCCACTCAGGAAAGAAAAGCCATCACACACGCTTTAGAACACAATTTATCCTGCCCAGATTCTGGTTCTTACCACTTACCTCAAGGCATTTCCAGTGAATCCTTGGAATCAAAAATTTAAGTTAAAACAAAACAAACCCCAGACATTTAAAATAATGCACAAATGCAGAGGGGATAATTGTGATCTATTCAAATGAAGGTGCAAAACAAAGATTAAGAGACGAAAAGTCAAACTGATGATAGCCTTGCCCACAAGAAGTGTGTGTCTCAGTCCTGAGCACAGGAATGCAGCAGCTGTGGATGTGAGAGCTACAGCCCTGCACTTCCCATGGCTCTGGCCCCATCCGCTGGCATTAAATAGCTGCCTGCTGCTGCTGCAGATTGATCCGTCTCTGATGAGGGTTAGGACTGCTGTCAAGAAGAAGTAGGGCTTAGACATTTCCATTTTTTAAAAGGTTAATCTTAATTATTTTTTATGCTTTTTAGCACAAAACGCACAAACTTTGGAGAAGCAAAGGAGCCCATTGTACAATCATCATCCATCATCATCTTTTTTTTAGAAAGCATGATTTCCTCTAAGGTCACTCCACACTTACATATACATACCCATAGAAATACATGTATGTATGCATATGTAGGGATATGTAGACCCACACAGACATGTTTACATACGTGCATTTTTTCACCTTCGTTTGGTTAATGGAGGTTTTCCATTGTCTTCAGCAAGGGAGGTCAAGGACTTAGAACCTATCTAACCTTTGTGTTCATTGATGTTAACCTTCCTTTTAAAAGTGAAATTCTGTGCCTTGTGTATATGCCCAAGATTTGGCACATCTGAAGTATTTATGTCCATAAGACCACATTCAAATTTAGACATATATTGTGTAAAATATCCTTGTACAGACAAAAAAAAAAGTGCTCAAGGAATAGCTAAGATATTTCAATACGTGGGGTGTGACATATTAAAAAAATGTGTGTTTTATATTTTTGTGGGAAGTTCATTTCTGGTAATTTTTGCCAACCTGGGAACTTTGTGCTGTGTACAATCCTACCATTTTTTTTACATTCATGAAATACATGTCATTGCAAAGGCTTCTTTGCTCAGAATCAGGCCAAATTTCTCCTAAAACACTTATTTTTTTTTCAATGAAATCAGAATCTTTTTGCTGCAAGAGACTAATTTAAACAATAATGATATTTTTTCAACTAAGTGATTAAAAAACATCATCTTAATTTTAAAAGGCTAAGTGCTGGTGAATCTCTTAATAGTGTAAAAACTTTATTTTCAATACGTTCAATTCTGTTTCAAAAACTTGTTTCTCCCTTGGGCTTACTCATGAATCATTGAAAAATCACATTATTCTAAGAATGTGCAAACAGTTTAAGATGTAGAATACTGTATATAGATTAGCATCAGTGTTTAAGTATTTGAAGTGCTTCTCAGATAGTTTTATAACACCAGGGCTGGGATAGCAGGTGGTTCTTGCGGGGAATCACTGGGTGGTGCTATTGTACACATCTGCCAAGTTATTTTTCTGTGTTTGAGCAAATGTTCAGTCTTGGGAAGAAATGCAAAATACACTATACCTCATTGGAGGGAATGACAGGGGTGAAAGAGCCGTTTGCTTTATGCTGCTCTAATATCTAAAGCTTTCAGACAAAGTTGCTTTTAGCCAACCATGCTTTGCTGTCATAGAAAGAGCTCTGAAGTAGGGATGTACAGTACCTACATTCAATTCAGCCACTACTCATTCAGTGTTTGTGCATGTATGGAAGTAAACATGTAAACTCTAATATTCCCAGATTGTCCCTGATTTTTTACTTCTTATTCACTAGGAAGCTGACCTATGAAGACCTAAGACACTATGGCTTAGAAAAGGTAAGCATCAGTATCTCGGTGAGACACCGGTGGCCTTTCTTAAACTGAATGCCCTGTTGTAAACATACTCACTCCAAGTGTGCATGGACAATACACATTAACAAGGCAAATATGTCTTTTCTCTAAAGGGATATCAAATTCAGCGCGTAGGACATGGCAGGCATGTCCAGAGGCCTTTCTTTTTCCCAGAAGAGGTGCTGGGGAGAGAGGTGGAGCCCTGGTTCCGGTTCAGGTACTGGCTTGTGCAGTTGCAGGAATCACAGGTAGAAAAAGATTGCAAAAATTACTCAGGGCTGAATGGTTGGACTGACTGAGAGTAGTGGTGCTTAGGAACATGGTTAGTGGAGGACTTGTCAGTGTTAGGTTTATGGTTGGACTTGATGAACTTAAAGTTTTTTTCCAACATAAATGATTCTATGATTCTATGAAAATTTGATCCTAGTTCAGTCTTCCTGAAACGGAATGTTTCTTTGCTCTGCAATGCCCTTGTAAAATGTATATCACATTTACATAAAAATGAATTATCTACTATAATGCTTGGTTACCTGTTTGGCCCAAATGAACAAAGTTAGTATTGTGGACTTGTCAAAGACCACGTTGGACAAGTTTAGTTCCATATGATAGTATTATTGGTTGTAATCCTGTCTGTGGGACATGGAAGAATTTTAACTTTGTGAGTAGAAGGTCTGTAAAGCAAGAAATTATCATTTTTAAGGTATTTAATTTTAATTCACTTGTTTTCCGTGTGTAGATTATGACAGTTGACTAGAAAGCAATTACCCAGCTCTTATAAAGTTGCATATTTTCAAACAGAAGTTTTGGATCTGGTGTTCAAAGACGGCCCAATTCCAGAATATTGTAGAAAATACGTTTATCATTGAAACATGCCTCTTTATAAGGAAATTGGTTTTCCAAATTGACATGGTATAATAGTATGATAGAAAAGCTTGAGAAGTGGGCCCACAAGAACATAATGAGCTTAAACAAATCCAAGTGTAAGGTACTGCACCTGGTTCGGCGCAATCCTAGATGTAAATCCAGACTGGGAGATGTTGCCCAGAGATGTTGTGGCTGCTCCCTCCCTGCAAATGTTCAAGGCCAGGTTGGATGGGACCCTGAGCAAGTTGGTCTAGTGAAAGGTGTCTCTGCCCATGGAAGGGGGGCTGGAATTAGAACATTTTTCCAACTCAAGCATCTATCTGGTTCTATAATTCTATGACCCTTTTTAATTACAGAGTATTTGTATCTTCTATTTTAAAAATGTTGCTGTTTATTTAAACAAGTATATAACTTTTAAAAATTTTATTTTGCATCAGCATCACTTTTATTTAGTGCATCAGATAGGTTATGCACTAACCTGCACAAACATTGCTTGAAGCATGTTTGTTAAAGACCATTCTCTAAACAACCTAATCGTATAGGTGGGCATGGACAAAGTTCCAAGCACCAAAGAGCCAGTTACAGCAAAGGTGAGCAGCTTTCTGGTTCAAGAGTTGTGAAGTCAGGGAATTTTGCTTTGTGATTACAGTTGTCCATAGAGTTCTTTTGTGACAAAGCAAGCGTTATTTAAACCTACAGTTTTACTCTTGTCCATTCTTATAAAGGCCACTCTTGGCCTTTTTTATACGTAGGGTGCATAACACAGGATGCTGTTACAGGTTTACAGGAATGCTGACTGCTTATAGACTCAACTAATTGTTGTTGCATTTGAATACACAAAGAGTTCCAAAACATTTGTTATTCTGAGACATCTGGTTCTATATGTCTTAAACGAGATTCTT
The DNA here is from genome assembly GCA_013397755.1 of Cnemophilus loriae. Classification (NCBI taxonomy): domain Eukaryota; kingdom Metazoa; phylum Chordata; class Aves; order Passeriformes; family Corvidae; genus Cnemophilus; species Cnemophilus loriae. The sequence goes on along the minus strand of VZTF01006238.1, from coordinate 1,859,970 downwards.
CAGCTGACAAACTCTTCTAAATAGCAAATTTTAGCTTAAATATCTCATTAATTCCTAAGTTATATAGTATTATTATTATTGGTTTTTTTTTTTTTTCATTTTTTTCAATATCCTTCAATATCCAGGCAGATATATTCACTCATGTTTGGGAATAATTCAGTTACTCTGGTGACAGGTTGGTCATAATGCTCAGAAGGAAGTTAATAATCCTGTACCTAGCACATGACTTCATGCCAACACATACTGAGTGAAGAAGGCGAGGAGAATGAGAACAAAGAGTCAAGGTCCCGTGCAAAAATAGAAGGTGGTGCAGCTATAAAATCTTGTACTGCCTCATGATATATATTCCCAAAGGGAGGATGAATTAAGTTTTCATGAACAATGCTAATTCTGCCATTTGCTATTTTTCGAGTTGTAGGTTGTGTCTTTTATATATATTTGACTATATAGATTAAGGAAATTTAATTCTGAGACTACATTACAGTGTATGTGTGTGTTCAACCAGATGTGTGTCCATCTATATTACATAATGCAACGTAGATTCAGAATTACATGGAAAATCTAAACAAAAAAACATCTCAAGAACAGTACTGGTTTAATTCTTTTATCTAAAATCTAATTTCCTAACAAATGTTTTCTGATCAAGGAATGTTTCTAAGAGAAATAAATGTCAGTCTTTGTATAAAAAAAAATAAAAAATTGTTGTGCTGAGGAAGGAAAAGCCCATCCCCCTTTCTTTGGACTGAGGAGGAAAAAAATCTCAGCTGTTAGAGATCCTGAGATTTCCAGTTTATTGAAGCAAAGGAAAAAGGTTTCAGACATGACTCTACTCCCAACACACCTTATTAATTTTTTTTTCCAGATGCTTGTAATGGAGAGGAAAAATGAAGAGAAGAAAGATGTAGTTATCTAGCTCAGAGAAATGTGGCTAGCTGGTTCCAGATTTTCCTCTTTTCTGCCCTTGCACTCTGATAACCCTTGCACGTTGATTTGTATTTCACACAGACCTTGTAGACCTGTAATAATGATATGTATATTGTGCAGCTGACTGATTTTGTTGTGTGAGATGCCTTTTTTGTCCTGCACAAAGTGAACTCTGTTCAAACAATTGTGTGTCTCAAAGTTTTCAAGCCACACTATGAGTGGTAGTGATCCGGACAGAGACCAGCAACTTGAATGAATGCTTAAAATTTCTTGCCTGTCATTGCTATTGTTATTCAAGACCACGTTTCCAGAGATTGGCATTTATTAGTCAAAATATTAAGGACTACATTGTGTTATCAGGAGTAACTTTAATCTGTTATTGGAGTAGGCTTTGGGGGCACTACTATTCAGAGAGACAGTTGTGAGGTGTTGTGTCTGTGCTCCTTCTAGTAGCAGTAATTGATTGCTGGCCTTTATATAAATGGGTAACTGTACACGTATGCTTAGCTATTCCGGCATGCAAGTGAAAAATGGATCCACCGCTTGTCTGTATGCTCCTCAAAGGGAATATGGAGCGTAGTCATGTTACAAAACACTCTGCATCTGGAGTTAAGGCAATAGCTGCTCACAAAGGGGTGCAAGTCACACAATAGGCTACTTTTCAGTAATTACTCTTGAGTTATTTAGGCCCCAAGTGCATATAAAATGAATTAAAAGAAATAAATTTGAGTTGAAGGTATTATATGCCTCTCCTCTTAATTTCTGTGGAAACCTTTAAAAAATCCCAGCACCCTGCTGTTTTGGAGAAACAAACCTAACAGCACCGAGCTAATATACATGAACCAGAAAGAAGGATTGGCTGGTTTCAGTTCAGTCACAGGCTGAAAGCTCTGTAAAAAAGTGGATGAAAATAGACCCCAAAAGAACATAACTGAGAAACATGTAAGATTTCAAAATGCTTTCTTGTTTTGGCTTTAATAGGTAGGATTGTTCTCTATTTTTTTTTAGGAAATCCTGATTTTTATTTTTCTCTGAAAAGTACCAAATCCAAAGAGCTATGTATAGAAATTTTTGTCTACTACCTTGCTTCTTACATCACGCAATCTGTCTTGAGCCTATGCTTTTCATTTAGATTATGAACCTTTTAAAACAAGGACTTCAATTTTTAATCATTAGTAAAGTGTTCAGTGCCCTGTAGATGATACACATTTAGAAAAAGATTTTGTGAACAGTATTTGCTTATTGGAGTAAATGTCACACTGACATAACAATATGCTTCTAGATGAGTGATTATAAAATTACAGCTAGAGTTTCATCCTGTGGTTCACTTATGTCTGAAACACACATATCTAACACCATCACTCCAAAGGCAACACATGAAAGTGCTGCCTGACTGGTGAAAGTGAACAGGCACAATCCCAGAAGTGTGGCTTTGCTGTGTGTCTGTGTGTGTGCACCTCAGTGTGCAACCCTGCTCCCCACGATACTTTGGACATTACACTTGAGACTCTTACTGAATCGGAGTGATTCCTTAGGGACTAGAAATCAAGTTAGGGTTTTTTTTTTCCTTCACATAATTTACTGCCAGTGGTGAAGGTGCAGAGGTACGTATGCCAGCAGGTATAGCTCTTTTTTAGGATCCCACAAAAATGGTCTCAGGGATAGCTAGAGAAAGGAGGCCTTGTTATTCCCCGTAGATAATGTCTTTATACTGAAATAAAATTTGTCTCGTCCCATGTGTATTTCTGGTTATGTTTCTCTGCTTCTTCTGTGTAGCCTGGTCCTGTCAGAAAGCCATGTTTACTTCTGAGATGTGTATTTTCATTTTAAAAGCTATTTTCTTCATGAAGCTGCATTAAGTGACCAGAAATGTATGAAACCTGTAATTTTTGATGAATGCCTTTTCAGGTGAATACCTCATGTTATCATTTTCTCCTTTACCCTTTCTCTGAATTTCTTCCATCTTTTTCTATTCATGAATTATATTTGTCCTATACAGTCAAACACAAGATTACACAGATTTTCTAGGGATGAATTTTAACTTTACTCAGCTGTACAGTGAGCACTGTGTTTTTATATATGCAATATCAAATTGCATTACGATAAAAATTCTGTGGCATTTGTTTTCACCAGGGCCACAATTTGGTACAAATATGAACATTTTTGAATGCTGGTATGTATGGTGGAGTGAGAACTCAGGCTGTCTGTTGCATGCTGCCTTTTGCCGTGGTCCTGATGTCAGCAGTGCCAGCTCGCTCTCTGTCCAGCTGCAGTGGGAAAGGAGGGTCTTTTTCTCTCCTGCGTTTTTCATTTCTCTTGCAGAGATTCTTAGCTGGAGGAAAATTCTTTACTTAGGCTGCTATGGTGGTTAGCCAATTTTGTGAAGAGGAGTAAGAAAACTCCTTTTGTTTCTTCCAGGTGCATTAAAGATTTTTCTGAGGAACGCTGAAAACAATCGTGTTAGTCTGGACTTTTGTAAATGTTACTTAACAGTACTCCTGTGGAGTACTCCACTCTCTTCCTCATTCTAAGTGGTATGTGTGATTATATTTTTGGATAGCAGTTACTTGCCCACATTTAGTTTTCCAAAAAGAACATCCAATATGAAATTTTATAAAAATTATCACTCCATTTTCTCCAGTCAGGTGTACCTTGCAGGGCAATCATTAGATATACAGCCCATGTAAATCAACTAATCTTTAGCCTGTGCTGGTTTTGGAGAGGGTCAGCGTGGGCTTTTCTGATCTGTATTCCCTTGGAGCCCTGGAGATCAGTGTTCAGAGACACCTGTGTGGGTCTACATGGAGATGGATGAGGTCCAGGTCTGGAAAGGCTCACATATTTAGATTTAATACTACCTTTTCCACAGCTGATAGCAGAAATGATTTAGGTAAATAGAAGGCTCTGACACCTGTGGAGCTGGGGAGCCCCATGAGGGACTGAAATAGCAGGTTTTCTAAGTGAAGCTCCAGAACTGAGAAGTGGGAAACGCTGCTTTCCATGATGTAATGCATAACAACTGCAAGTCATTATCCATTTACAATGTTTCTCTGTACAGTATTGTGATTTCACAGTATATGCTAGAAAGCTAGGGTTAGGAAAATAATAACATTGAAATAACTTTGATTTGATCGGGACAAATCTAAAGGCAAATCTTATGATTATAAAAAAGGAGTTTCAAAGCTTATGGTTAATAATTTTATTTGAATTAGAATCCCCTATGATTTTGTGCAGAGGTGTTTATATACATTAAATATGATTGATGGCTGATGTTCAACAGATTATAAAAGGAGAATGGACTAGTTTCTGTGAGCTCTTTTAAATAGAAATATGAAATTTAGCACTAGAGAATGGATGGATTTCTACACTGCAGGCATGATCTTTTGACTTCTGCTTATCCAGGCAGAACACTTCAGGCTGTTGGTAAGACCTTTGCCTTAAAACTTCTACGGCAAGTCTCCCACTGTTTTTTTAAAACGGAAAAAATGGCAGATTCTAGGTCTGGCCTGTGACTAAGGATGTCTTTATTTCCCAGAACAAAATGACCAAACAATCCCCTATGGGTAATTATACATGAAGCCTCTGTTTCCTAGTGAATTACTAGCTTCACCGTACAAAACCAGTTACCAGAGCTCAGTTATCCATGCTGTCGAATTGTTAGGCTGATCACAGGCATGGATTTTGCCTGAGCAAACTGGCATTCTCACAGATAATTTCCAGATAGGAATGCAGAGTTGACTTTACCCAGAAAGCATTTTAGATGCAACCACCTTGCTTTGGAGGGTAAGAGAGCCAAATACGGGCACAGACCATTCCAAGTTTGTCACCCTCAGTTCTCAAAGGTCCCAGGCATGTTTGATTTTGCAGAGATGTCAGTGCAACTCATGAGAAGAACTTGTTTCCTGTGTTGAAGCTGAACTTGGATGTCTTAATGCAGCTCGATGTGCCTGAGAGATCACATCTCCTGATATGCAAATTATGCTATGGCTTTAACTTCAAAGAAAAGCATGACTAACAGCTTCACTGCACATGGGGTAGGAACTAGAGGTGTCTGAAGTAACATCAAGCCTAAGTGATAAATCTGCCTTACTTAGTATCCCAAACTGCGAGGCTACATGGTGGTGTTCGTACGGGACTAAACTCAGAAGTCCTTTTTCCAGGGGCAATTGCAGGCTTTTTTTTCCACTTGGTATCATCTTAAATATGTCTGTATTCATTTTTTAACCATTTCTCATGTCTCTTGTCAAAAGACTGTTTCTGCAGTGTTTCTGGTCGACAAGTTACTGGCACACACTGGTTCAATATGAAGGCGTTGCTTACTTTCTAGCAAGAGACTTTTATGCCTGTTACATGAAAGACACCATATAAAAGAAGTCATGGTAGTTTTCCTCCTGATGTGTTTTTTTTTTATCAACTGTACCCTATAACTTATTACAAGCAAAAGCTTAATGAGTCTGACATACTCACTCTGATCCCTTTGAAGAACAATATTTGGCTCTTATTTGCCTGATGCTGTCAGGACATCCTCGAATAAAAACCTGCCTAAAGAAACATGACAAATTTAGGCAGAGGGTAAAAAAGATAATGGAGCTAGAGTCAGATCTGAATGTTTTGTTTGTTCTACCCCATATAACGTGCAAATTAAAATCTAAAGTCCAAATGCCTCTATACTTTGTCAGAGTAAGAAGTGGGTCCTGAACTCTGCTGCTCAGACCTATCTCTAGTTAAGAACAGTATTTGTTCAGGGAATGTTGTGTATGAAATCACTCTTGGTATATGAAACAAAAAATCAGAGGAAAATTACATTATTTTAAATACAAACAGAGCAAGAAATAAATTGTTCCTGACCTTTTTCTATTAAGGAACTCAAACTTGATTAATTCTTGGCCTGGATATTCCCCTACCTCCAGCAATTACATGCCACTATTACAGTGATTATTTTATAAAAACTAATAAACACTATCTGGAGTTAATATTTGCTCCCGAGGAAAGTTTGCCAAGAGCTTAGAAGAAGTTTACAGAAGATTTCGCCCATTAGGTTTGTGTACAACATTTGAAATGCCAAAATCCTTTTAGCATCATTAATCACAAAAATGCAATGTAAAAACAGTTGTACCTAATAAAGCTGTAATCTGATACAAAAATAGGCAAACCCTCAGGAATTTAACACAATAGGCCAAACATTGTCCATTCCAAATGAGTTCCAGTAGTGCCACTATTGATTCGGCTTTGAATAGCCTTCTGCTCTTTTAAAACAAATATATATAGATAAAATAGGATTTTATTTTCTTCTGTACAGATGCATCTGTTATTAACAATTTCTTTCACAAAGGATTTTGGCTAGTGCAGTCCAGGAAAGTTCTTTTGACCAGCTTGCCACAACTTCTTTCTCGTTTGCTAAGCTTAGAGCTTCCTCTGTCCTGGTGAACTCAATGGGGTTCTCTCTGTCCCTGACTCACGAGTTGCTCATGTTTAGGGTTCACTGGGGGCTGAGTCTGTCTGGCCATGGGGAAAAGGAACCATCTCTCCCAGTTTCTGGCCATGGTACAGAGCAAGTGTTGTGGAGGACTGACTGTTGTCATGCTGTGGTACTGCCAGAACGGGGAGCTGGGGCGGTGGAGCGAAGGAGCGGGCTTGGATAACAGCAGATGTATTGCCTTCCTGCGGTTTGATCTGTTGCTCCCAAAAACCTGGAGCTCCAAATGTCAGGGGGAAAGTGACATTTTAGACAACAAGGCATCGTTCTCTTGCCTCACAGTGTACTCACCTATTCTATGGCCATCTCAGCTTAACTGAATATTTGTTGCCTGCAGTGATAATTTCCTATTTTGTATCCTATTTTTCAGTTTCACGTGGACTTGCCTATTAAACAAGCACGGTTAGTCTGACAATGGGTTAAACTCTCCAGGAAAGAAGTTAGACACTCACAAAAAGTAAATAAAACATAACTTTCTATTGTAGAATACATGCATAGTAAGACATGCTCTTATTTGTTTAATCCCCCTCATCTTAAGCTATGTCTCAACAGACCACTGTTCACCTTGTGATCTGAATGCCGGGCTTTTTCAGGATCTAGGTTTACAGGTAGTACAGAGACTGATGGGCTTCCCTTTTGAGTTCATCCTTCCCTTTCAAGATGACAGTCTGACTTCCCTTTTCTTCCTCCTTCTCTCTTGCTTTTAAAATTAAATTTCCTTAGATAGAGAACAATGTATTTTGATAACTCATCTTTTTTTTCTTAGCCAATGGCAACATAATTTTGACAGCTTATAAGCCAAACTTGATTTTGAGAGTTATTTTGACTTGGCTATCTTTCATTCTCAGATTCTGACTCTCCCTATTCACCTTCTCAAAGTCTTCAACTGGAGCCTTAATTAATTTTTTTTTTTTTCAGGTATGGATAGTTTAAAAACTATCTACATGAAATTCCATAAATTAGATATTATAAAAAGTATTACTTTTGCAATACTGCTGTTATTCCCACAGTTCAGATATTGGAGACTACACGCATCTTATTAGTAATGTGGATGACGGACTGTTAAAAACACGCATTGTGAAAACTAATTCCTTCCATGCTTTTTTTTCTGTCATAAGGATTTTCTGTCATTTTAAATGACACGAGAAGACTAGATCCCTTTCCTTCTGATACTGACAAGAACTTGGGAGCTCCATTGCCAGGTTCTTGCAAGAGGAAGTAAGTGAAAACCTCTCGCTTGGCTGAGAAGACTGATAAAGGCAGCTACAACTCTCATCCTCATTCTTTTTTTTTACAGTCACAGTAGGAGATACCCACTCTGGGGAGTTTTATGGCTCTCCTCTCCTGATAAACATGAGAAACTTGATGCATGGGAAAATGGGACTTGATGATAGCTTGACACTTTCACACCTTGAGACTCAAGCTCAGATCTGTCAGAGGCACATGCTATGAATATGCTGATGAAACATAACCCACACAGAACACATCACAACCCTAGTTAAGAGGCTTTGTATTTGTCTACTACAAGTTATTCTTTCATCCAACCCGAACTGAATTGCATCAAAGAGTTCTATAATAAGGTTCTGACCACATCATAAGGACAACATGGAGCAGATGATTTGACACGTGAGAATCTGACAGCACCTAAAACCTCCTGCCATGTTACTGGCCCTGAGACAGCACTTACAGTACCGACACTTGCATCTCCCACAGACTCTACCAGGATTTCAGGCTTAACAGTGACAGGTCTTCATTTGCAGCTTTGAGGTTATCATGAAATCTTTAGTCTACCTGATGTACACACAGTCAGCTGTATTACTTGTTCGGCTAGGAAGGCTATCCAGTAGTCATCAGTAATTGATGCTTGCCAGAAGTTATTTAAATTCAGTTGTCAGAAACAATCAAAAGGAATTGATAGAAAGCTGATGCATTATAATTCCCCCATTTCTAGCATTTAACATTCTTATGTGGAGTTGGATTTTGGTCTGGAATAGTGCAGTAATGTGAATTGATAGCAAGCTGGGAATGAGCCAGAAAGTGATTGTTTAACCCAGAACCCTCACCTCTGGGAGCAAAGACTTCAAGAATCAGATGTTTTGCATTTGCATTGCTTCCAGCTTCATACTGGAGGATGGAGAGAGATGATGGAAACCATCAATAAGATCAATTTTAATTTCTTCTTTAATATTTTTCTTTCCACACTTTATCCAGTTGGGAATTTCAACCAAAATCTAGGACTGTGTTCTTAGCCTCACAAGCTGCAGACTAAAAAGTTAATGAAATGTAGCTCTAATTTTAAGAATATCAGTTCATTTGAGATCTGTTTGACAGGGATAATTGTGCTAGGAAGCTACAACTGGAACAAACCTGAAACAGACAGCAATGATGCTTTCAGTTTTCTGTGTGTGTGACTTGAGATTTCAGAGCTGCCAAATTTCACGCATTCCCACAGCTTAACAGTCACACATTGAGCCAGGCTTCAGGGATTGATCATGTTGGTCATCAGGAGATTGCCTGGTTCTTGCCCAGTTTTATCTGAGATATGGTTTCTATCATATTTTTAATAGCATCAGTCCCTTGGGACACTGTTTTCTCTGAGATTTTGCTGCCCACATTGTAGGCAAGAAACATCTTGTAACCTCACTTAGACATATTTCTTTCCCCCCCCGTAATTTAAACCAGAAACACTTTGATAATGAAAAAACAAGCTTGCTTTTAGTGCATGAAAACATAATAGAGAAACAGTGTTCTTGTTTACATAATACTTCTCTCTATTTGAGTCCCCTGCTCTGTGCAGCTCTGCAGATGAGGAAATATTATACTGTTTGTTATTTCTATTGCTGCAGCACCTAAGAGTGACAGTTCTTGACTCCATTATGCTTCATGGCATTGAAAGAATGGTAAGATGTCTTTCTCTAAGAGCTTGATTGAGAAGCCTGGAGATATGAGAACAACATGCTGATTGGAGAAAGAAGCGAATGTCACAACTTACCCAGTGTTTAACTGCTGTTTAGATTTTGGTTTCAAGGAATTTAATGAAGTAATTTTTGTATGTTTACTGGGAGACCCTTTCAAGTTAAACAGAAGTACAAATCAGGCGTCAGAACACTTTCGTAATTCCATCATTATGATTCAGATTGTTTGTCTAACATGATTATAAGAACCACTTAATGCTTTCTTAAATCCATGGCATGGCAATGAAGAAACCAATTTAGAGGTGGTGCAGTTGAATGTAAGAGAGTATTTTCATTGCCCACTTGTAGCTCTGTGCCTCACTCTGTGTAGTCAACAGACAAAGGAGAGGTGCTTCAGGAAGGCAAAGTACCCATGCTGAAAGTGTAAAACCAGCTTGAAGTAGAAAGCATTAATAACCCTTGTAAGAATTCATACTAAAGGATATTGGTAAATACCAAAATTTTCCACACATTTCTCTTTCAAATCCTTCTAGGAATATCTCACTAGAATATTTACAATATGTTCAAGGGTTTAAAAAGAAAGCCATTTCTAAACCAAATTAGACTATTTAGTTTACCTGGAATATATATATATATATATTAAAGTGATTCTGCATGATTTAGCAAAGATCTTAGGAAGTATGTTATTGTATTCATCACTTCTGTTCCTAGCTATTTTTTAGGTTTTATCTAGGGGCCTGCTTTCTGCTGTCTTCTTTCAGACATCTATTTTGGCTGATTTAAATGTGAGGATGGAAAAAAACCCCACTATAGAAATTCCTACAAACAAAACCTTTTTTTGAAAAATGAGGTGTCATGTATAGTTTAATTTAATCTTTGTGTGGTTTTCTTTGGCATGTTGCTCACACTTGGGATTCATATGGTGTATCACAGCAGTTCAGTTTACAAACCCACTTGTTGCTCTACAAATGGTTATAAAAATTCTAGGAAAATGCTGCAAAAGAGCAAGTTTGCAATCTTGAGAGAAGTAAGTGACAAATATGTTCTTCAGAAGAGATAAAGTTGGTTTCTGGAGCACACACACTGTGAAAAGACCTTAGACAGTACTTCCGGTAAATAATAGATTGTCTTTTTTCCTTCTGCCCATACTTTCTCATTTCACTTCTCTGTCTTCTGACGTCCATCAGAGGAAATATCAGGTCGCAGTTCATGCATAAGGAAGATGTCACATATCTGAAATTCGTATGTATGCTGTCAGCTCCTTTTTCCACCAAGAGCTTGATAATCATATTGCATTGGAGACATGAGGGCTTGTTTTCATGAGGGTTTTCAAGCCATACTCCCTGAAATGTATGGCCTTTTTTATATGAAAAAGGCAGTTTACACAGTTGTGTAGCAAAGACCATATTTTCTTACATTTAGGAACAAAGACATGTCAAGCTTTATTGAGCACATCACTAACTATATAACTAGCATTAAACACTCTATTTGCAACTGTTGCTGTGTATTTTGTGTGTGATTATCACCCCTAGATCTGCATCCTATAAAAAGATATTTCTGTTTGCTTAATTATAAAGCTCTTTATGAACAGGCTCATCTGTAAATAGCTTGGTGCAGCTGAAATAGAAATATAATTATAATGAAAGCAGATGTTTCTGAGATACTTCTCATGAAACTTGTTCTGAATATACAAAGGAGGAAGGCTTTTCTAGCTGGTGGAGTGTTGGCCAAATGTGGCCTAATCATCCAAGTGTGGGGGGGGGTTCACTTTGAGGGAAAAATCTGAATAATAATAATAATAATAATGACAACAGCAGTAACACCAACACTACTAACAACAATATGAATAATATTTCCAAACCCATATATGACTGCCCTGTCCCTCAGTAAACATCTTTCTTCCTGAATCCTGAAGGAGCAAAGAAATAACTTCTGTAATTTATTCTCTGTGGACTAGTCGCCAGACAATGCTGGACTTTTCTTCTACAATACTTTTTTAGACTGATGGAACTCTCATGGAGCCACAAAGTTTAGGGTCATTTGTATACAAATATAGCACTTCTGTCTGCCTCGTTGTCTCTGCATGAGCTCTTAAATTGTTTAAATACTGTCAGTGAAATAACGAGACAATTTAAAAAAATTATCATTTTTAAATCCAAGGACTTATCAAACTACTGAATCCTATTTCCCATGGAAATTCGATTTCCAAATCTTTAGAAAATCTCACCTTTCAGTCAAACCATAGGCTTCCTTAGCCCTCCCTCCCTTCCTACACTAACAGTAAATGCTTGTGCTATGGCAGCTGGCTGAGATCTGTTTATCCAAGCCTTCAGTCCTCACTTCAGTGGAGCTGCCATCCTGATGAATCCTGATCAGTTCCCATTTGTCCCATCTTTAGTGACTCACCAGCAGAGCCGGTCGCTGTCCCAGTCATCTTATGATAAGGATGCCCAGACAGCTACAGCCATCTGGCAGGCTTGTGAGTTGGAAACAGCCAGTTTAGTCCAGGATGAACTTCTACAAACTAAGTTATGCTGTGGAATAGCACCCTCCAGCCCAGGACAGTCTTGTTTTACTCACAGCATGTACACAGGAGAGTCACTGGTTAGCACTGCTGGTCTGCCCATCTTCCTCTTCCCCATCTCAGACTGTGTGACTGAACAATGAAGTAGGGAACTGGGCTGCCTTAAAATAGGAGAAGCGAGTGTGAAGCAGGAAACACTGTTAAAGATGATTTGAACTGAGCCAGTAGCACTCCTGATATCTCTGTTGTGGATGCTTTTCAAACACAAACATTAGCCTCTGACTAAAGTTTACAGAAGTGGGATATGAGTGTTTGTACCATGAGACATCATGGATTTGATTTAAAAGGAACATGGTGATTTTAAAGGGTTGTGTATCAAGTTTTGAATGTAACTTTGGGTAGCCTGTAGTAATTTGTTTTACTCCCACACTTGGGTGGTAAACTTGAGGTAGCCTCACCTAGATGAACAGAATTGGAGAATATATCTCCTTTGCAAGAAATATATCCTTAAGCATAACGGACCAGAATCCAGTTCAGAGCAACTCCTCTTGAGATGTAATGTCTGAATTTCCTGCTCTCATTTGTGAACAATTTTACTGTATCAATGTCAACTACACCTATTGTGCTGGGACCTGGCTGGCGTGGTTGGTTCTCTTTGAATGGTCCACTGGCACTGCCCTGGGTTTTGGGAGAAGCTTTCATTAATAGTATATATCAAGCATATTTCAGTTTAAGAACACATCACAGTTCTCATTTCCAAAGTTGGATCCCAGGTCGCTCCTCTGCATAACACACCCTGGCGAGAGATTTTCTTGTTTGGTCGGATAATTCTGCTCTCTATTTCTGATATTCTTAATGGAGAAACACCAAAATATTGGGTCTTTCAGTGTAAGTGCATCACTTCCATTAACAATAATAAAAATTACATATGTGCTGAGGATGAGAATGAACCTCTCAGTCTGTACATACTTGTGCCTGAGGCCAGGCCTTGGGGCCTAACAAATCAGCCTGGCTTTCTGGTCTCTTCTGGCCCCAAGGGACTCAGTGTAAATTGTCTACATATATGGGATAGAAAAAGACAGAAATGAAAGGTGTTGCACTTATCTAGAAATGAAGTATTCAGCAGTAACTCAAATGTAGGAATTGAGATTAAAATTGATGGAGTACCTGATGGTACAAAACACATTCTAGTAATGAAATGAACAATTATTTTCAATTTTATGCAGAACAAATGCATTAAGAAAGGTGATGACAAATATTTGTGCATCCGGAATAATACATGCTGTGATAGGAAGAAAATTACCCAATTGTTTCTTTTATGAATGGGAAACTGAGGCATAGAGATATGATTTACTAGAGATTTCTCTTTTTCTCTCTTACACACACGAAGGAGAATGGGTGTTTCTTTGACTCCTGTGCAAATATTAATTTTTCTGCGTTTGTTCCAAATTTCTGAACTGCACTTGTCCTCAGACTCCCATATGTATAAAAAATGCCATCCACAGGACTGCTGCTAAAAGAAACTGTCAAGTCTGAGGCAGACATTTAACCTACCAGCTGTGAGGAGTACCTACAGCATCTCTTTGCATCTCCACCCTCACCTTTGCCTGCTCTTCCTTGTCCTTTTCAGACGTTTTCTTCTGAGACCTTCTACTGGAAATTGTGTCCTTATACAATGAAGATGTTAAAAAGCTACTCTGGCTACTAACTAAAAGAAACCATTTAATGATTAACCTTTGACCTTATTAGAGAATAAGGCAGAAAGCATTCCATTTGAAATTGGCATAGAGGAAAAGCATCCGAAAGTCTCTTTCCCTGAAAAAGTAAAGTTATCTGTTTTTCTTGTTTCCCTATAGTTGCCTCTCTAAACTGACACTGAGACATTGCTGTCTTTATTAGCTTGTTCACTCTGTTACATCATTAATATAATTTGTTTTAGAATAGTTTGTTAATGAAAAAAATGCAAACACAAAAAATCTTGCTAGAGTTATTTTGTACTTTGCTACACATTCAGAATTATAGGGCAACAAATTAATTTGTCAATTTTGAAGAAAACCTAAGTGTGTCTGACTTAAAATATTTTGCTGTCATTTTGGTTTTCCAGTTTCCTGTTTTGCTTTTTTGCCTTTGTCATACTGATGACTGTACAGAAGTGGAAGCATTTCAGAAATGTCTGTCATGAGATTAACAGCCCATTTTTGCAAATGTGTGAAATTAGGAGATATAATTATTCTTAGAGATTCTGAGATAAGCTTATTCTTATTTCTTCCCAGTTTTTACAGAAGGGCATGAAGGCATGGGTTTTGGATTACACTCTCCTATTTAAAAGAAGACATAAATGGTCTTTTACCACTTGTAGAGACTGTTGTGCAGCATCATTAGCAAATCTGTGCTTTTAAAAATAAAGAAAAGCAAGAATCTCTTAAAAATGTTGAAAGGTTATATTGCTGTATTTCCTCTGTATTGTAGAAAATCAGTTTTTCAGATCTGTAAGTTCCTCATGTCTAGAACTACTTAAAGTGATGATTATTTCAGGCATCAGTTTCTCAGCTGACTCCATGAAGTCAAATCTATGATCTCCATAAAGTCTAGAGGATGTCCTAGATATGTTTGTAAGACTATGGACTAATCCATCATTCCTTTATCTAAACTGGTGTTCCTGATACCTGTAGCTACTATTGTGGTTCATATGTTGCAGTGAATCATCACATCCCCAGCTGGGAATACCTACCTGGTACTAGTGTTTGCTTAACCAAAGTATGGTGAAGGGTCATAAGATGGATGCGGAGTAAGAGGAAAAATGGTAGGACAGCTAATAACACTATCAAAACACCTTTAACAGTGTATATGGGACAACAGGGAGATTGTGGGTAGAAGTGGAATACCCCAGGACTGAAAAACTGAAGACATTGTTATATTGGCTGCTATTTACCATGGGTATGGCTGACTTAGACAGATATTGAAGCAGAGATCCTTTCTCCATATACTCAGTGTAGATTATTTGAGTAAGAGGAGTGGTGATCTGAGTTACACATTTTGTTTTGTTTTGTTTTTTCTGCTCTCCTTCTAAATAAATGATTGAATCTTTTAGAAGAAGACCATAACAATTGATGTATAGAGAACTCTAGCGATTCTGGAGAAAACTATTCACGTTTTCTTGACTTGTGATTCTTTTAATGTATATTCAAGAGATATCAAAATCATGTAAATAATGAGCTTATGCCCCCAATGTATTTAATAGTTTTGTTTGAAAAATCAGTGATCTTTTTCTTGACTTGTACCAAACTGTATACAAAAAAAATTTCTGTATCCCAATAATAAGTTCTGAGGACCTCTGAATTCTCTCTGTGCTGGTGTTTCTTTGCATCAGTTTTACAATGTGAAGTTGAAACAAGTTAAGAAAGTTTTGACTATGCTATTAGAATGGGATAGAGGTGTCTGAGGCCTATGTTTGGTGGTCAGCTCTTAAGTAAAGTAAAGGGAGCTTCAGTTTTCTGTGCAGTTTCATTTCAGTTACCATGCATAAAAGTAAATTTTGAGGATATCGCTTGCATTATACTATGCTCATTATTAAATTTCATTTATTTATGTGTGTATTCTAGATAATCTTCTAATAACAACATTTTATATTGATTATATAGCATACAGTTAATATAATATTGATATTGTGTTATTCAAAATAGTATGTATTATAGCATGAAATTTTATAATATTCCAGATGCTGACCAATCTACATGAAGTCAGGTTTTTTTACCACTGTAAATCTACTGCAGCAGGAAATTTTTTCTGAAATCTGGCTGAAAAGTTATATCCTGTAAAGAGACTGTG
Organism: Cnemophilus loriae; assembly: GCA_013397755.1. Lineage (NCBI taxonomy): Eukaryota > Metazoa > Chordata > Aves > Passeriformes > Corvidae > Cnemophilus > Cnemophilus loriae. The sequence continues at coordinate 1,844,303 of VZTF01006238.1, read as the reverse complement.
AGCTATAATAGTAAACTTTTGCACTTGTAGGACACTTCAAGGAGATAGGATCTGGACCACAGCCTTCAGTGGTAATGGGCAGAGCAGCTGGGAAGGGGACAAATCAAAGAGGTTTTACAGTGTGGGATCAGGAGGATTGCAACAGCTGGGGAGGGTCAGGCAGGTTATGACATTTGGGGGAACTGTTGGGTAGGGAGCTTTTCGGTGAGGAAGGATGAGAGTTGTGGCAGCTGGAACTGAGTTGATGTTGAGACTTATGATCAGGAGGAACTGGGAACAGTATAGCATCTGGAAGCTGATCAGGCAAGGGGCTCATATTATCCGGGGGATCAGGAAGTACACAACAGCTGGGAAGGGTCAAACAAATACCCAACACACATGGAATTGAACAGCAGGGCCTGGTGCCGCATACGGCTTCTCACATTCCTTTTTTATGTATTGCCGCTCTCTACCTTTCTGTAAATTTCCCTTAACTCATGTTCAAAATGTGTCTTTGTGCAAAAATAAAGAGGAAAAAATACATAATATGAAATTCTATTAAGAAAAAAATGTGAATAGTCCTTCTCAGACAAAAGGTGTCCAGCCAAAGCCCACGTAATTCTAACTACTGGATAGTAAAATATGTTTTTCTTCAACCCTATTGCGCCCACCACCCTACCATGTGAAGATTTTTTTGAACATTTTTTCCAGGAGCTCAATTAGCCAGAGGAGTCTAACTTCCTCCTCCAGTGGGAACTCAACATATAGAGGCTCAATTTTTCGTGATACTGCCCAGTGATACTGAGGGAACTTCATGACTGATGGCCCTGGTGCAGGAAGAACAAGATTCATGTGTCTTGCTTGGCATACACCACTCTGGCTGAGCTGGTCTGTTTCTCAAAAATTCGTTTATTTAGTGCTTTCCCGGTCTCAGATATTGCACTATTAGATAACACAAGTATAATTGTACGTTTGTCATTTTTCTCCGAGAGTTTCTACTTCCTAGCCAGAGTTTATTATTTCTTACGTTCATGTCCTTCATGTACGCTGTTGCTGTCCATTTTTTTTTCAATTAATTTTAAAAGTGAGATATTTATGATCCCATACTACCACATTCTCTGTAGGTTTACTTCCCTCTTTTTGTCGTTTCTCTCTGACCTTTGCTGACATTCCTAGAAGACCAGGCTTTTTCATTATACCTCTTTGCATCTGCACCCAAATGTTTTGCTTCATGCTGCATTTTGATTGTAAGCTCGTTTTGCAGGGACTATTTTTTAATTCATATTTAGATAAGTACCTAGCATGATGCAGTCCTTCACAATAGGTCACACAGGTACTAAAAAGAATAATAAATTATAGCAATGAGTTCTATGAAAGCCCTGATTCTTTGGAAATCTTTGACAAATTGGGAAATTATGTCATGTGTATTAGGCAGTTGTGACAAATACACATAGGGTGGATGGTAAATTGTTGTTTTACCTCTACAAAAATCTGTTGTATTCTCTTGTGTTTTCCATAGCTGCTCATATTATTTTTTTTTTTTCTATAGGCTCTTATTGCTATCCAGACATGCTGTGCCTTGTCTTTGCCAATTGTTGCCATCTGTCCTGATGACATTGTGATGGAGGTTGAGTGTGTTGCTGAGCTTCTTAATAATGTCACAGTGTCATTTTGCGTTACTTCTGTCACTCTGCTGCTGTTATGCTAGCTTGTCCTCCTTCATCTTTTCTTTTACACAGCTCTTATACTCAAGGCAGTCTAAAAAATGCCCTCTGGATATAAGTTCTTCTCTTCTTTCCACCATATCCAATATCTCATCTGTTCTCTACAGCTGCTTTCTGTGTTCTGTATTTATTCCAATCATATTCTATATGGTAGAAAGTGCTGCTTGTAGGACAGATTTTTTTAATTTCCTCTTGGCATTCAGTAACACCCTATTAAGTGGCTATGTTTACACCGCAGTTGTCAATGATCTTTTCCGGGTCCTCTGCTCATTAAGCAATAAATTCAACTTTCCTGGCTAGCAGTGTTTTGAACATTTCATGTGGCAATATGGAGCAAGTCCCACAGGGAATGGTTTCCTCTTACCAGACTGCTCCCTCCACGTGCTATACTCCCTGTTGGGTTTATCTAACTATGTCATCTCTAGGAAGGATACTTGAAGCAAGCTGTTGCCTCTTTCTTACTCGCATGCAGGTTGCCAGGGAGCCTGGGGGACCCACCATCTGACATTCATAGCACTCTGCTTCTAACGGAATATGTCTGAGAATCCCACTGAAGCGTGGGATGACAGGTTCCCTCTTTCTTTTTTGGAGAATTACTTCTCATCCACAATCAAGGTAATAAAATATTTCTGCCAACCTGTTATTATGTTAGCACTCAGATTGCTATCATTTACAGCAGAATTATAAAAATTGTCTAGAAATAGTTTTTCAAGGGCATCTCATAAGTGACTTTGTTTCACATTTGACTCCAAGATTACAAAATGTGAAAAGCCCTGTCGACCTGAGTCACAGACACGGCACAGCAAAAGCAGTAATTACTTAGGCTTTCCTTTGCTGCTTCTATATTCTGCTTCAACTTGAACACAGGTAGATCACACCCAAGAGTGAGAAAATAATTCATTTCACAATCTGGTCATTAACATGCCTACGAAGACTGAGAATGAGGGTGCCAATTAGTGCCAGCTGTAAGAGTGCTTGGGAGATGTGGACCATCCACCAGGAGTTGGACCGTGATCACAGTTCATTTCAAAAAGGACACTGAGCAGCCATCAGAATGGTAATAATTTTCAACCACTCTTGAATTAGGACAGATTCAGACTTTGAAGAAAAGACTTAAAAGACACTCTTAAGAGTACTGAAGGTTAACACTGGGCAGAGAATGACATCAGAAAGGTAACATGGAAACAAATACAGGGACAGAAAAACGTAACAAATCTATAATATTTATTTAAAATAAAGAAAGAAAAAGAAAAAAGAAAAAGAGAAACTTGACCCACAAAGAGCCTAACGAAAAAGAGGGAGTGGACTTGCAGTCATGCCTTCTGCCTTATGGTGGAAGTGCAAAAAACAATAAGTTATGTTATTTCTTGATATCCTGGAAGGGGAACTGAGACGATGCAAATAGTACAAAGTGCCATCATACAAAGTACTGTGTTTTAATATGGTATAATACAAACACCAGAGCTCAAGCACAGTGCTGAAGGATATTCATTATTAATGATTTACATCACCAAGTTCCCTCGCTTATACTCTTCTCTGAGTTTGACTCTAGTTTCCACTCCTGTAACATGCTGATGTCTTTTGCTCTCTACCTCATTCTCCCATCTACATGCCAACTTAATTTTATTCTTTCTTTCTTCATAGTCTTTTTCTCTTCACCATCGCAGACATTAACTTTCATACTCATGACCCACCTAAGGCCTTAAACATTTGTTGCTTCTTTCAGCTCTTCATTCAACCCCCAGCTTTGTACAACTCTCCCGCATGTTGAAGGGCTGTTTATGTAACTCAGTCTTCAAGTTTTGTTCCCTTTTTGGCCTCTCATCATGTACAAGGGGCTATTTCAACATTTGTTGACTTTGACCCTCTCCAGGTCTTACCTCAGCATGAATCTGCCGCCTTTCCACTCGCATAATGTAGGTCTGCCTGTCGTCTTTTCCAGTGCCATCAGTATTGTTGCCCTCTCTTCTGCTTTCAACAAAAGCTAAATGCAGATCTGTTAGCATGCTACAGGTAAAGTAAGTTAGAAAGCATGAATTATGAACTGCTCAAGAAATAGCAGCTGTTGAGCTTGTGTGCACAGCGAGGTTTGTTTGCTGCTGATCAATAAAAATCAGAGTCAGTAGCTATGCTACCAGAGACACCATCTGTGGCTAGAGAGCCAGAAGCTCACTGACCGGGATAGACACTGCTGGCTCAAAGGAGAACAGGGACAGGTTACATTCATATAACCACCCAAAGAGGGACATATTTAACTATCAGCAAGTGCTAGCTGGCAATCTGTGTGCAAAAGCACCTTACTGCCCTTACTGCACTTCCTCTGGGACGAAGGGGCTGAAAATCGACAGTGAAGTACTGGGATGTCCCTTTGCTATGTTAGCGTAACAAAGTAGGGTGGCTAACAAAATTGGAATTTTTACTAAAGAAATTTGTTGGCAAGTGACCAGAGAGGAATAGAGGGACAGAAATTTCTCTCTTCTCTTGAAGAAACAAAGGTAGGGATGGTTCCTCTCTCATTCTTCTTGTGAACCTTGTGCTAATATCTCCTAATCAAAAAAATTCACTTGTGTCCCCATTTCCTTTTCAAGTCACTGCACCACTTTGTATTTCGTTCCTATGTATGCTGTCTCCTGTCACTCCATTTTTATTCCCCAAGCCCTGCATGGACCAATCTCACTCAGTTGAAATTACTCTTGTAAAATTTCAAATGCTTTCTTGTTAGCGAAATCTCATACTCAGTACCCTGTGGTATCAATTTTCATCAGATGTCATTGATATAATCAAGTATGCTCTTCTTAAAAGTCCATCATCCACCGGCTTTTGAAGCATCAACATACGCTGGTTTTCCCTCTTCTGTTCCTGATAATTCCTCAAGTCTTTTCTTTTATAGTTTCTTGTCACTGATTATCTATTAATAAGGCTCTTTTTTCTTATTCTTCTTTCCATCTAAGTTGTATCTCTGAATAACATGTGCAAAATCAACTACTCTTTCTTTGCAGATGGCTCACAGACAGAGCTCTCCTTCAGATTTCTCTCCTGTTCTACAAACAGAAAATACTCAGCTATTATGCTATATCTTTTTAAAGGTCAATCTGGGTAAAAAAATGAGTTCTAACTCCTTAACTGTCCACAATATTTCTTTTCTTCATCACTATGACATCATCCTGCTTGTCTCTGATATAATTCAGTGCTGTTTTTCACTTGGCCCTCTCTCCATGTTCTGCATTCTGGGGTATCACTAGGTCTTGTGGATGCTTTCCTGCAACGTCTGGAAGGTGTATAAGCTATATTCTCTCTCATTGTTTCTCACTGTGAAAACCTTTTGCAAGCACTTTTCCTCATATCCTCATTCCTAATTAATTACAACATCTTTAATCTCAATTAATAATATTTTTATTTCAGAGATATGGTTTTGCCCTTTTGTTTCTATCCTCTCTCTTCTGTTGTAAAGGTACATAGATTCTCGATTTGAATTTAGCTGTGCCAAGGAAATTATATCAATTCAAATCACTTTCTTGATCTTTAAAGCCCTTCCTGGGTTCTCCCTGCTTGATTCATGTTTGCTGGAGAAAAGCTGATTTCTGGCCTTAGCAGTTGAAGTCAATCTTTGTATTGTCCTTGTCTGAATTTTTTGTGTGTTTTTTTTCCTAAACACTTCTTTGTACATGGAGGAAAAAACCATAATCATCATCAGTGCAATTTCCTTGTCCTCCTCCAAAACTTCTCTCTAAAAAGAAACCACCTTCCTTTGCTGAGAAACTTACAAAAACCATAGGAATAATTTGGCAGCTTGAGTGGGATACACCTGCTCAGTCTGAGCTAGTCCCAACACACTTAGTAGTCAAGTCAGATGGGAATCATGGATTTTTCTCATCCTAAAGTTCACATGCATCTCTCTACACTGATGGTAAAGAGAAGTAAGCAGATGGTTCTTGCGCAGACATCACAGATATATGAAACCCATTAAGTATACATAGGATTAGCTTACTATGCTAATTCTTTTTATCCCCCTATTTTCTGTTATTTCAATTCAGGTATTAGTATTATTTTTCCTTGGTTGTCAACTCTAGAGTAGGAACTCTCTATTTTTCCATCTTGGTTAAACCCATAATATATCATGGCTTAAATTCATAGTTTTTCACAGTGATGATAATGTACAAAGCAGCCAGAGAGCTCAAATAGGTGGCTTGACATATTCATCCTTCTTATGAAGCACTTGCAGAACTACTCAGTACTTTTAGCTGTTAGACAAATGTTTTCATGGGATATATATTAATGAAACAAATTGTTGTTACTTCAGAGCATTTCTTTTGGCTTGACTAATGTGGTAGGAAATTGTATCTGCTGCTTTAATTCTAACAAATAAACAAGTTATGTCAGAAAAAATTATGCAGGAAAGTCACTGGATTACTCAAACTACAATACAGTCAATTTGAGCCTGAGAAACCATAGTCAGAAAAGAGCATTTTCCTATATCTGAGTGTAGCACAGAGCCTACATTTTTACTAGAGTCACAGAAAACTCCCTTAAAATAAAGATGAGAAAAGAGAGCAAAGAAAAAAAAAATAGTAAATAGGACACAGTAAAAGAAAGGAAAATAACTAGTCTTAAGCACAGTATAAGAAATAGCTTTGCAATTTGTTTGCTCTCATACAGCAATTACTGTGCTAAATTAAGGGCGTTAACCAAATGCCCCGGGTGGCTTATGCCGTGTTGTAGTCAATTCAACATATGTGAGGTCTTTTCAATTGCACCAACATGTTACATTTGCACAAGTCGCATTTTGTGTCATTCTCTATTGGAACCTGAGGGCCGTTTTTTTCCAGCTATAAATGGAGATATGAGCAAAATAATTTTACCCACTAGCAGTGTATATGTTCCCAGAAACATAGCATCCATCTGTCTTTCTTGTATTCTCACTGTGTCTGATATCAATTTGGGTAGATAAATAGTTATTTTGAAGTATTTTTGCATAGTCCCAGATGTGAGAATTTTTAATGAGTTCTAATAATTGCCTTTTCTATATTGTTTCTATGAACCGTGATGTATAGTATCTAATCCTTATAAATTACATCTAAAGTGAAAATTTCAAAATCAACCTATTATAGTAGGTTATATTTATTACAAGCTGAATTACAGCTTTCTTGCTACAGACAGAAATGCACCAGGGATGAAAGGCTAGTCACAGCTCATGTTAAAATATAAGATATATTAGGGCTGGAGACCTTTCATAAGGATTTGTCTTAGTAGTATCTGTAGCAGCATGGTCAGCATTGCAAACCATACTAATATGGGAATGATTTCCTCAAAGAAAAACCTGGCGTGTCCTCACAAAAAATAGTTCTGTCTTTCTGCTTTGACCTTTAGCTTTCTCTCTTTGGGTACTGCTCGATCAAATACTGTTTCTCCCTCCTCTGCTCCAGACGCATTTGGGAGATGCAGACTGCTGGAAGACTGCTGAAGAATCGCATCTTCATTGCATGGAGAAGTCCAGAGGTGCCTTGCAGGGACAGCATCTATCCAGAGAATAATTTTAAAGTGTTCCCCATGTGAAGATGCTGAGGAGAAAAATGTTAGTAGAAGTATGATTATCTTTTTTTTAAAGGATTCTAAAACTTTCATTTGAATAATGAATATTTAGCAGATAGAACAAGAGTATTTAGACCTATATTATGTCCTGTAGACACTTACATAGTTGTACACAGAGAATTAAAAATCTGTCTGGATAAAAAAATTCATCCCTCTTGTGGTTCTTTCTCTCTCCTGTTTTTCTGCATCAGCTTTTTAAGGAGGGTGACTTACATCTTCCTCTTTTTAGTTACTTCTAATTATTTCCTTTTCCTGCTATGCTCTACCTTCATCCATTTATTTTCCATTTTCAGTCTTCCCATTCCACTGAAAGCATGCCTTAAAACAAGCAGACATCAGATCCTTTGACAGTTCGGTGCAGTATTGTTTGTTAGTTTGTAGTGGCATTATGTCTTGGTTCTCTTTCTTTTCATATTATTACAATAGTATTATTATTTCAGAAGATTACGGTGAAAAGTTGAGGAAAATAACGAAATACTGCAATGAAATGCCATTAAAATTAATGTTGAAAATACAAGGGTTAATGAAACAATAATAAGGAGGAAATAGCTCCAGGCTGGACCAATGCACCTAATCTGCACCTAAAACATTGACAGTGTCTCCCTAGCAATTGCCTAAGTATTCCCATTAGTCAATAAAAGGAGAAATAGATTTTAACCACCTACATGCCCACCACTTGGACAGCTTGTGGCAACCAATATCTTACTGACCTTTTTGGAGACAAAGCTGAAGACTGTGATGCTTATTGTCTTCTAGATGCCTTTGACATTTTGTCTTTCTTAGACCCCTGTGGCTTCAAAATTTATGCCTCATTCAATAATTTGTAAATTTCCATAATGGGAAAAGTTAGAGTGTGGGTTATACAGGTTCCTTGAATGGTGCAACTCCAGTTTTTCTTGATGCCTATATAGAAATTTGAGTTGATGTACTGTGGCTGCATGACTATGGAAACTCCACTTACAGAGGAAAAAGTAATACACATGGATTTTACGCTAAGCTAGCACTCTGCACAGAAAAATAGGAGGTCCTGAATAGGTTTACATGAATTGACTTGTTCTCCACTCTAAAGTTCTGTTCCAAGCCTCAGTTAAATGAAATAAAAGCAGGAAAGTATTGAAGAAATCATGAGACAGTCCTTAAGGACTTAGATATTGCTTACGTTTTTGAGAGCTCAGATTTTTAGCAGATACTTTTATGTAGTAATTGGTGCTTCCATTCTCTACAATAGGTTGGGAAAGGAAGGATTGGCAAAAGAAACCCCAAACTAAACGAACAACGGCAACAAAAACTTCCCAAACCCAAAACTCCACCAAAATAAAACAAGAAAACAACAACAACAACCCCCCCAGAAAGTCAGTTTCTGAGGTATTTTTGGTAAACATATTTATTATTATAAAAGCTACTGGTTCCATTAGGTCTCAAGGCATGATTTTAGTTTTATGCTTTATTTGATAGACACTATACAATTATTTTAACAAAACAGTGTGCCTAATTGTGTACCACATCCTATTGGACTTCATGTTTCTTGAATATAACAGGAAATGTTCAGTCTGTGAAGCCATGAAGAAACAGAGTTTTTGCCAATGGGCTTCTGGAAATGATAGCTTTTGCAATTGTAAATTTCAAAGCAAAATCTCTTCTGAAGTGTTTAACAGTATACAGATCAGGAAACTGATATTGTAGATTTGTTAATGATGCACATGCACAAAACTAGACCAAAATGAAGGTTGCAAAAACAGATGTTAAGTCTGTTGGTGGGTTGTATGCAACAGCATACCGGGTATGACATGGGTTTACATGTGTTTTTAATCAATGAATCTGTATCAAATGATTTCAATGGATGCACATCATGTGGAAGATAATGCTTTAGTGCTTCAGTGTTATTTTCAGTAAAACAGAATAAAGCGTTGTCCTCCATCAGACTACACTTTATCTGATCTCTATTATAAATATTTTAATGGAGAAAGAGTGACAGGGAAATTCTCCTTATACAGAGGATTATTTTGTAGATTCAATTTTATATTAGTCTGAAACAGAAGTTACATTTATTACTGGAAGGTTTATGTCACTGAAGAAACTTGTTTTTATAAAATGGATGTAACATTTTAGGGCTTTTAATCGTGCTTGACTAGAAATTAGTCCATTCTTAGTGAAACAGCCTTGAACACATGGTGGATTTATTTTTTTTTCCGAAATAGGAAGTTCCACTTCTTCTAACTATGATTTTGAATGCTTTGTAATTCATATCAGTTATTCACTAACTATAAACTTCTGGAACAGGAGGTGATTGGTGTTTTTTGCAGTGCCTATGTATGTGAATGGATTCTCCAGATACTAGTGCAATGGAAGTGACAATTCAGTGAGCTAGAGCCATACTCGTGTCATTGAAATCTGTTTAAAGCATTTTCAAATTGCATTCAGAAGGCAGGCTCTACACTGGATGTAGCACTACTGTAGAAAATGGCAAGCTGGAGACTACTCCTCAGCTTGACAAATGATTACACTTTGGAATACATCCCTTTGGAATGAATACTTATGCTGGTCTAATATTTTGTTCTCTTCTGCGTCTGTGTAGCAGTTTAGGAGTCTGGATGGTTGCACACAGGCCTAGAACAAGGGTGTCCAATTTCTGTTCAAGTTGCTTGATCACAATACAGAAACGATTACTAAAGGCAGAAGGAGCATTGTGCAAGACATGACATGTTCACAGATTACAGTCAGATCACTATTGTGTCAAGCCTGGTCAGGCTAGTCAGCTGCTAAATGGCTGGGCTAGCAATTTCCATGTCATTTTCTCTACAAATCTTTAAGCAAAATTCCATGACATTCCTTGTGGAAATGAACTATATTTTTCTTTTTACAAAGATGAGTTTAACATGGAGTTTCAATTTTTATGTAATGAAGTTGTTCCTGAGGACAGATGACATGAAGACTTTTGAGTAAAATAAAAGAAAAGTTGATGGGGAAGTGAGAGAAAGAAAGATATTACCTGGAAGGATTTCAGCTATTTTGTAGAACAGTCCTGTGAAAAAAATGCTCTCCTGAAAGAGACAAATCTATCAGTATGACTTAAAACTGAATTACAAAAGACTATAGCTGTTATGTTCTTCAAGACTTTAGAGATGGAAATTGTAAAGGTTTCTTATTTTACTCTAGGAGATGTCAGTTAATCACAAAGTAACACACAATAAAGCTTCATTTTTCATAGAATCATAAAATGGTTTGGATTCAAAGGGACCTTAAAGATCATCTAGTTCCAACCCATCTGCCATGGGTAAGGACACCTTCTACTAGACCAGGTTGCTAAATTTTTGTCTTAATTTGCATGAAAAGTAGGGAAAGTTGGTTAGGAAAAATCAATAACGATAATCTACCATAGTGCCTTTAGTCACCACTATATCAGTTTGGCTTCCAGAAGGAAAAAGTCATCAAAGTTGCAAACTCTCATCTACCTGAAGTACACTGCAATTAAATTAGCGGACAAAATAAAGAGTGTGGCTTGATCTATGTGCATGATTTTTACTGAAGCCTCCAACATCCCCAAATTAGGGCCATGTTCATCTTGGGCTAAATACTGCACGGAACCATAGAAACTAAGTGGACTAAGAAAAAAAAAGTTAATAACAAGTATCTTGCAATCCTTTCCCACCATTTTCTTTTTATCATCAGTGGCTTGTGGGAGGGGCTATTTTATATCAACTTTCTTTTATGTAAATATCTGATATTCTGGAACAAGACTGGAGGTTGCTATGATTTCTGTGTCTGTACTAGGACACAAAGCATGACCAGTGCTGGTGTTCCTGTTGCTGAACTCTGTAGTCTTGGCTGGACTGTCTCCTGACAATGATCTCTGGCACTAAGTCATGGCTGGGGGTTTCCTAAAGGACTTGCCAGCTAGGCACAGATTAAGCTCATTCCAGGGATGTGCCAGCACTTAAAATGATGCATGATGTCTTTGGCCCTGTTTAATTTACTGCTGGAGATGTAGCAAAGTGTCTGAAGCATTGCCCTGGTCTGAGTGCACTCCAGTGCTATGTGGGAGAGACACGCTCTGTGGTGTTTGGAGTCCTAGACATCTTATCTTCCCTGCATGCCCTCCAGGAAATCTGCTTGTGATGGAAAAGTACTAATGGTAGATTTAGGAAGGAGTTATATCTCTGCCAGTGAAATCCTGGGTAGTCCGGCACAGCCAAATAAGAATATTTAGACCAATGAACACAAAGGCTTAATGGTCTGCTATTGCTTGTGTTGCAAATGTTGAGTTCTATCTACAGTTCTCAGCTCCGAGGGCTGGAGTCATGTTCCCTTTGCATTGTGATTTCCTACCAGGTAAGACCTGTGAGCACACTGTAGTGCCCTGCTATCCACACTTGGAGTCTAGGGAAGATGAAATCTGATGGAAAACAGTCATGGTGACCTTTATGCAGATGTTATAATCTGGTCTATGAGGTTATGAGGGCTGATGGAAACACCATGGGATCCCCGTAGTAATGACAAAGACTTACAAGCATGGCATCTGGGGATAATTATCTTCCAGTTACCCTGTGCCAGTGGTAACTCATTACTCTGATATTATTAAAGAAATGTGCCAAATTAAACGTTGAGAGGAAGTGGATGTTGTCAGTGCACCAAATTTTCAGCCCTCAGATTTTCTCTAAATGACTTCAAACACTGCTAGAAGCAATCCACGTACTTGCTTAAAAATACTTATACTTCAGAAATACTGAACATCCTGCTGTGTCTTTGTCGACAGTAACTGAAAAGATGAACGAAAACCATGCCTAAATTCCTCTTAATTCAATCTAAACCACGTTTTAAGTATGCAAGTCCTAATCAAGGTTAACATAGAGACTGTTACAGGCAGTGTAGTAGTAAATATTAATCATTTGTTTCCATGATTTGTATAGACTATTGTGGTGGAAAAGTGGGAATGTGGTTTCAAGTTACATAAGTTCTCCCTTGGAAATGCTCTTCATCAGTATCCATCCTCCTTCTTTTCGAGAATAATTTTATCAACACTACAAATTTATTCCTTATTCCTTATTATGTATAATTTTATATCTATATATTCTTTTCTTATAATAGGAATGTAGGATATCTAATGAGGAGTCTCAGGTGCAAAAGCAGAAAAATTCACACTTAAAAAATCACAAGAGGCCATAAAGTTGATTTAGAAGCACATTGTTAACTGAGTTAATACTTTTTTCCACTTTGATATTATTCTGTGGAAAGATCTAGAAATCACTAGATAATTCTGAAATATTATTTTGTCCTCTTTTGATGTTTTGCTGGAAGGTTGAGGGAGGTTATCCTTCCCCTCTCCTCAGCCCTGGAGAAACACATCTGGAGTGCTGGGTCCATTGCTGGGCTCCCCAGCAAAGATACGGAAATGTTGTAGTGAGTCCAGTAAAGGACATGAACAGGATGAAGTAGTTGGAGCATCTAATGTATGAAGAGAGCCTAAGAGAGCTGGAGCCAGACACTTCTCAGTGGTATCCAGTTAAAGGATGAGAAGCCATAGGCACAAACCAAAGTAAAGGAAATTAAATTTAAACATTAGAAAAACTCTTTTACTATAATGCTTTCTGAGCAGTGAAACAGGTGACCCAAAGAAGTTTCAGAGTCTCTCTCCTTGGAGTTATTAAAAATTGACCGGACATGGTCCTGGGCAGCCTGTTCTTGATTCTCCTTGGTTAGACTAGTCAATATCCAAAGAGGCCTTCTGACCTCATCTACTCTCTGATTCTGTAAAACTGATTTGAATGAGAATTCCAACAGTCAAGGATCTCTTCCTTTTTGTGATACTGATGTTTCAGCGCTGAAAAAAACGCTACACATCTTGCAGTTCTCATATAGTTTCAATAATCCTACTAAATGGACTGATATTGCTGATTTATAATTTGTCTTTTTAGGACTTCATGATAAACACAGCACATGTATACACAGAGTCTGTATCTATGCGAGCAAATCAGTAGTGTGATTCACTGGCACTGAGGCAAACCGGAATGAAATGATTGGTATTCACACTGTTCAACTGTCCTACCTTCCAAACAGGATGGCCCCATCCCAGCTGGATGTGCTCGGCCCATTCTCACTCCTACACCATGCCCAGGCGTGGATGGCACTAGTAATGTACTGGGATCATTTCAGCTGCTTAGCAGTGTAAGTCACCAGTTGCCAGCCTTTGGGAAGCACTGTATAATTTGTAAGTGTAGAGCCACCCATACACACCTGTGTTCTGTTTCTTAAGCATTGTATTAATTGAAAAATAAAGGATAAAACTGTAATGCTTTAGTAAAAGAAACTCAGAAAATAGAAGCAAAAAATGCAGCCCCTATCCTTATTTCCTTACAACAAGCCAACAGTTTCATGGTCTGGATCATTCCTCAGCTTTGTGCTCAAGTCTTCCTGGAGTCTTTTTGAAGATCAGGATCCTTTTCCTGCATGAGACTTCTCCAGAATCAAAGAGATTTATCTCTGAGCCAGGTTAACTCGTCTTGAATTTGGCTGGTTTCTCAGTGAATTTAAACTCTTTCCTGACTCCCACTAGGAATGACTGAATTCCCATCTCTTCCTGTCTTCTGCTCAGAAACTTCCTGTGTGGGCCCATTCTAAATATTCCTGCTGATGCCTCAGCTTCTTTGGTTTTTTGCTCTAGAAATTCTGCACTTTCTGAGGTCTTTTTTTTTTTTTTTTTCCTTGCAAATTAACTGACTTTCTGATTTAGGCTTTCTCGCTTGCATACTAACCATCTAATGAATATAGCCATCAATTACCTTATATTGTACCCATCAGTCTAGTGGGGATTTTCTGGAGCAGTGATTCACAACCTTTTCTAATCCATGGAAAATGCAACTGTTCTAACAAGAATCAAAAGCTGTCTTAGCCATTTAAAAGAAAAAAAAAGTATTATCTTATGCAGTTCTACTGTGACAGATCTTATTTGCAAATAAAAATGAGTTAAACTAAAATAAATGTCCATTCATTTTTTTTTAACTTTATTTTTTTGTCTGGATAAAATCATATATGTGCATATATCCCTCCCCTCCCCAAACTTAAACACGCTATTACTTTGTGAATTTCCTTCTAATATCCTATGGCAATAGTGACCAAAGATTGAAAGAAGACTTGTAAATAAAAATGAAGAAATACATATGCTAGGAACATTGAGCTAAATGTTGTACATGAGCACACAACTGGATGTCTAAAGAGATTTTGAAGTATAAAAATAGAAATAAAGACCTATGAGACTGATTAAAAATAAATAAAATGGAAAGGGAAAGGGAAAGGGAAAGGGAAAGGGAAAGGGAAAGGGAAAGGGAAAGGGAAAGGGAAAGGGAATGGGAAAGGGAAAAGATGGGAGAGATCATAATATGCAATAGTTCTTTTACATGGTCTAGATAGTATCTTTAGTCAGTATATGTGTATATACAAATGCATTTGTATTAGCACACAAATATCTATGTGCAGAACTGAAAAAATGGATTAGTTTACTTCAGGCAGTTTTTAAAAAGTCTGTTTCATCACAGTTATCAATAGTATCTTCCAAAAAAATTTACTTCCTTCAGATACTGGGTTAAAATTGTCTTGAAAAAATGTTTGTCTTCTCACATTATAACCACTTTTTGATGTAACTATATTTGAAGCCTTTGTGGCAGTTTGGATATTTTGGCAAGGTATTAATGGTAGCTGAAAATATCGGTTGTTTCTCATTCTCAGCTTTATATTATCTCGTGTATTTTTTTTTTTTAATCTCTATTACTCTCACCCTTTGTTCTAGATTAAAAATGTTTGTGTACAATTTTGGGATAATTAATCTTGATGCTGAAAACATTTAGCGTTTCCCTTAATAAATAAAACATGGGATGTATCATTTCATTCTCAGAGTTTGATACTCTTGGGACATGGAGGTCCTCACCTACGCCCAGTCAGCCAAAAATAGGTGATTCATTCATGACCAGGAAGGCTGAGTAGTCAGCAGATTTTCTGAGAGACAGGTTGCGGAAGGTGAATACTTAATTTATTTTAATATTCTGTAGGCAGTACTATGTGATATTGCTTCAAGTATGTTCATTGACCTGGTCAGAGAGGTGGAGCTGCTGAGTAACCATGGTGTGAATAGCTACAGGAAGCCAGCAGATCAAAGAGCTATGCACTGTTTAAAAAGCTCTTCTCAGGAGAGAAAGGAGCGGAGAATGGGGTCAATTCTTAGATGTCACTCCTGTTGAGAACAGACAGTGATGGAAGAGAAGGCATCCTCTTGTGAAAGAAACGAAAAGGCTTTTTTTTTTCTCTTGTAGGGTCTGCTCAATGTTCTTTATTCTCTGCCAAAATCAAGACTTTGTATTGGATCTTCTCTGTCCTCAGGCCTTGTATGTCTAATTGATTTCATTTTTAATTGCTTATTTTCGTACTGTGAAGCGTGGTGTCAATCCATTAGGTGTATAAATGTTGAGTGTGCTCCTTCTGGAAGGATGAAGCACTGTGTTTTTGTACAAAGACAGTGTTTCAGTATCTCGCCTGTCTAGGTTCACAAATTCTCAGTCTTGTACCTTCTTTTCCTTTGTATATGGGTGAAAAGGTGTGAGAAAAGAAACTGTGTTAAGTGAGAGAATCTGTTAGTAAATCCCCAGTATAGCTGCACAAAATGATCAGCAGCTGTAACCCAATTAAATGCAGCAATTTCACAGTACACTACTGCTCACCAGAGAATAAATACCGATATTCTCTGAGTATTCAGGCAAACCATTTTGTACCAGTGCTTGCAGACTTGTCCTTAGGAATATTTAACATTTGGCTAGAGCTCCTCGAACACAAAGGGAAGATGAGAGGGAAGAGAAAAAGCAAAGGAGCATAGTGCAAGGAGAGCCAATTAGTAAGTAAATCCACTCTGTCTCTTCAACACAGAGTAATCGCTTCACAGGTGTGCACAGAAAAAGTTGCAGTTATAACATAACTAGAAGGTTAACTATTTAAAAGGTCTTCTCAAAGAACATTTAGATTAGGGAGCCTTTCTTCTTCAGTTCAAAGCTCCTGCTGCTGGTTTATGAGTCCAAAGTGAGGAACCACCTTGTTTAACGTGATCATTTTAATAGCTAAGCCATTCCTAACTTTGCTTTTATAGATGGCTCCAGTCTCTGCTGATCTGGATGCTTTTTGCATACCTGTATATGCGTGTCATAAAAGTATTTGGCTACCAGTTACTGGGGTGAGGAGAAAACACCCCCAAAATACTCTTGCAAGGCTGAGGTTATACATTTCTCATCAACATGTTCAGTATGATACATAATAAGAGACATCATTAGTCTAATAAATGGTTTACAAAGCAGTATAACAACATTCATAGAAACTTCTGATCATATGTAAGAAAATTTTAAAACCAATTTTTTTTATTAATTTCCTTTTATATTTGAAACTCTATATTTTACCTACATTGATGTACTGTGATTATTGTCCTACTCATCTGCCAGACTATCTCAGGAAGGCTCATCCAAAGTGTGAAGAGCAGGACTCCTACTTTTGTCAATTAGTGAAACAGACCGTTCAAAGCCATGTGTCTTCTTCTGTCCACATCTCCTGCTGAAATCATTTATTGGCAATCATCTTGCCAACATGGGACTCAAACAGGGGACCTTATAATATTTGTGCAAAATGCAAATGTCTTCATAAAGGATATAGATAATATTCTTCTGTGCTTACAGTCCCTTAGCATATATTATCTAGAACCACAGCTCTCTGCAAAGACAAACCTTTAGCCTGTGGTTATGAGGCATGATACCATATATGAAGAAGAAGACAGAAGAAACGAGTCCAGATAACTGCAAAGCTCTGTTTTTTCGCTCTAGTTTTCTGAGGGAGTGGTAAAGCTGTAACATATTAAATCCTGTCAAAGCCTTGATTTCATCAGTGGTGTTTGGTTGTTGCTTAATTAACACACTTTACGACATTCTGAGCACCACATGGACCAGGAGTCACAATCTTACATATGTGGTAATGAAACACCAGCAGACAGGGGTTTCTGTCCTGAAATTTGTTTCTCTAGAGTGTCCTTGTTCCATAATCACTCTTTTCTGTAAATAAATCACATAACACTCACTTCCGAATAAACTGGTATTTACCAGCCTGAGGTTATCAACAGTATGGTTTTCTCTCATTTCTTTATGTCCATATGGTAAAGTTCCAGTATAAATTTTATTTTATCCTTTACAGACCTCTGTTTCAGTTCATTTTAAGTGACTAATTTGCCTAAATAGCTTTCAGTTTGACTTGGAACTTTTTCAGCTGAACATGGTAAGAAAATAAAAGAATGTATATGATCTATTTAAATAATTGCCCCTTAACATCTCCAAAACTATGCAGAATATTTTTCTAAGCAGCAATAATGCCCGGTACTCACTTTCTGCCTATTTTTGTCCTTTGTCCTCATTTCTGTAACTGAGCCCACTGTCATCTGGTAGAAATATTTACCAGTTGGATCTGAATTGGCCTGGTAACAGTGAGAACACATCTGGAGTCTAGACTCAGCGGCTCTATGGGCAGGGTCATATCTCTGTGCTCCATCAGCCCCAGCGCCTATTTCTGTTTACATAGGTGGTGTGCGGCATCATCTGTTTCAGTTGTCAGACACCGCCAGTCCCCCGCCCCCAGCTGCCCCCTCCCCTTCTCCCTGACCCTCCACCATCCCACTACTATCAGCTGGAGACAGGAAGCAGGGGACTCTTGGCACACACAGCGGGAGAAGAGGGGGAAGAAAATCCCTGGATCTCATAAAATCCAGCATTATCTGTGTATCTGAGCTACATTTCAGCTCCATGGGATTCGGTTGAGAGCAGTACCTTTGTATGATATGGCAGGACATTGCATCAAATACGTAAGGGACAGAGTAAGCTCTTGGTACATGAGGAAGTATTCCCTAAAGTCTATAAAAACTCTTCTGGTTTGATTTTTTTTCTCCTCTCCTAATTGAAAGTGTGTGCTTCAACCCCTTGGACTTCAAAACTAGAAAGTATTGTAATATTTACCGAGTACTACTCTTTACCTGAAGAAAGAGACTAAAATAAGCTTAGAAATTGTGTCATGGCAAAAAATACAGTCAAAAGAGATTGCTGTGACAAGAATTGTGTCTCATAACACAAGATACTTAAATTTCAGTAATGTGTGGGGTAGTTTGTGTGTTTTTGAGCATAAGAATTATGCAATACTTCATTAATGCTTCTTTAAAACCGTATAATAGGATTTTCTTTTCATCACTCAGTGAAAAAAGAGTCAGTCCCAAAGAGTAGGAACTATCTCATCAAAATATTAGTGTGTTGTGGTTGGTTGACCTTGGCTGGATGCCAAATGTACACCAAGCTGCTCTATCGCTTCCCTCCTCAGCAGCACAAAGGTGGGGGTGAGAAAATAAGTCGAACAAAACTTGTGGGTCAAGATAAAGGCAGTTTAATAAAACAAAAGCAAAGGGCAAGCACGGAAGCTAAGGAAAACAAAAGATTTATTCTCTACTTCTATGTTCACTTCTACTTCCTGAGAAGTAGGGCTTCTTGCTCTGGAAGACAAATGTTGTCGTAGTGAATGCTTCACACCCCTCCTTTCCTCCCAGGCTTAACTCGTGATTTTCTCTACCTCCTCCATCCCAGTGGTGCAGGAGGAAGGGGAATGGGGACTGTGGTCACTTTGTCACACATTGTCTCTGATGCTCCTTCCTCCTCAGCTGGACTCCTGACACTCTCTTCCTGCTCCAGCGTGGGGTCCCTCCCACAGGAGACAGTTCTCTACAAACTTCTCCAGCATGAGTCCTTCCCATGGGCTACAGTCCTTCATGAGCTGCTCCAGTGTGAGTCCCTTCCATGGGGTGCAGTCGTTTAGGAACAGGCTGCTCCAGTGTGGATCCCCCATGGGTTCCTGCCAGCAAACTTGTTGCAGTGTGGGGGTCTCTCTCCAAAGGAACACAGGTCCTGCCACGACCCTGCTCTAGTGTGGGCTTCCCACATGGTCACAGCCTCTTTTGGGCATCCTCCTGCTCTGGTGCGGAGTCCTCCACAGGCTGCAAGTGGATGTCTGCTCCTCTATGAACCTCTATGGGGACGTGAGGGGCACAGCTGCCTCACCAAGAGCTGCAGGGGAATCTGTGCTCTGGTGCCTGGAGCAACTGCTCCTCCTCGTCCTTCACCAGTCTTGATGCCTGCATAGCTGTTTGTCCCACATATTCTCACTCCTCTCTCTGGCTGTTTTTAACTACATTATCCCAGAGGTGCTACCATCATCGCTGATGAGCTTGGCCTTGGTGGATCTGTATTGGAGCTCGTGGGTATTGGCTCTGTTCAGAGAGTCATTTATGAAAAAGACATAACCCATGCAAAGGGAATCACATATTAATGTGATGCCCACTTCTAGAGTCTGGTAGAGAAGTTGCACAACACACCTTTAGGGGCTTTGTCACAAGGAGGTATGCACAGCTTCAGCTAAACACTCAGACTGCTGGTGATAGGAAGGTAATACTTTAAATCTTATGTGGATTGGCACAGTAAGGCCCTCATAACACACTCTTATGTAAAGTACTGTTGCTCTGAAAACAATGAGCAAATTTTTATAAATACAAGATGATGTGTGCCTCTGTTTCATTCCATAATGTGTAAGCAGGTCCTCCTATTGTTAAGAGGAATTCTGTTCACAGAGAGAAATAACAGACAAATTTCTACAATCACAATTTTATCAGCAAACATTATCTTTTCTCTGAATATTTGGAGCTAATCTGCTTGAATGAGAACACACACAGTTTTGTTAAAGGGGTGTTTGAGATACTCTACTGTTTCTTGCATCAACATAATGATGTTAAAGCTTGGCTTTAGTTGCTGGGATATATTCTGTCATCATCACCAAGAGTTGTACAATCTTCTTCAGCGTAATGGGGCTGCATAAAGTTAATGAGTTGAAAAAGTGCTTGCAAAGTATTTTGGTATTTGGTGATGTGGCAAAAGTCAGAAATAATCCTACTTGACTCAGTCTGCAGAGCAGTTGGCAGATGAGGCAATATTTGTTTTTCTTTTTTCAAAAGTACTTTTTTATCTCATAAACTGAATAAAATTTTGAAAAGTGAGACTTGCTGGCTCTATTCAGCGCATGTTGGAGGCGGTGTTAATACATCTTTTGACTTTAATTGGAGCAGAGCTTAGCTAATGCCAAGTATTTTTGAGATGTCTCAACATCACTTTAAAAGTATCACTTCTGAAAATATTTTTTTCCAACAAAATGGTGTTGTTTTCAAAGCTGAGGGACAAACATTATAAAGTCCACAAAAGAATGGTATATTAGTGTGAATTTTCCTTTCACACGCATTGGTTTGGAGAAACTGACAAAACAAAGCTAGTTGGATCATCCATAAAAGAGAAAATTTAATTCAGATCTTATATCACAGATCTTGGATGTAATATTTTCCCGTATAAAAAGGTGAAAATTGCTCCCTTTATGATACAAGAGATTAGTTTACAAAAATATAATACCCAGAAATTACTTGAGAATGTTTTTACCATACATCACATCATCAAAATATTTCTGTGTATTTCTATAATAATTCCACTTGGGCATGTTAAGAAGGCACTCCAAAAATTACAGAAAGTAAAAGAAGAATAGTTAAAAAGTATATTTTTTTTAAATTTATACCTACATTACTGTAATTGACATAATATCATGTAGAGCTAGCTGAAGGAATATGATTCAGTTCACAAAACTTAATTGTGATAAAGATCTCAAATTATTGTGAAATGCTGAGGAACATTTATTCCTTAAGATAGTTTTATTATTACTGAAAACACTGCCAGACTAGGGTGGAAAATAATTGGCTGCCAACAGAAAACAAAGCGAGATGGATTTGAAATTGATCTTTCCACTCAGTCATCTGTATTCATCTGGTCACTGCAGATGATGTTAATAGCATCACAGGTAACGTGATTAACTGGGGCTTGGCTATGAGAGCTCTGTGGATGTAGAGCTACCAATCTGCTCATTCTCATTGTCTTTTTCTGTCTATTGTTTTCACTAGTGGAAATGAGGTGCAAGCCCTATGAGAAGAAGCTGAACGAGCTGGGGTTGTTTAACCTGGAGAAAAGAAGGCTCAGGGGGGACCTTATTGCTCTCTACAACTGCCTGAAAGGAGGGTGTAACTAGGTGGGAGTCGATCTCTTCTCACAAAAAGTGACAGGACAAGAGGAGATGGCCTGAAGTTCCACAGAGGAGGTTTAGGTCTGGTATTAGGAAAATTTCTTTGCTAAAAATGTGGTTAGCCATTGGAACAAGGTACCCAGAGAAGTGGTGGAATCCTTGGAACTGTTTGAAAAACATGTGGATACGGCTTTTGTGTACACTGTTTGTGGTGAATGATTGGACTCGGTGACCTTAAGGGTCTTTTCAATCTAAATAATTTTATCATGGAATCATAGAATTAAATCCTGGGCTAGCATAGAAATTATGATTCTGTGATTCTAAGTATTAGAAGCTCTCAGGATCAAAACCAGCTCTTTTACCTTTCAGTGAATGAAGGAAGACTTCCTTCCTTCCTATTTCCACAAGGTCACAAATGTTCTTTTCTCTTGAAAGCACCAAATTTTGACTCTTTATTTGCCTCCCCCTTGTCCTATGATAAACTCAGAGAAGTAAGAAACATGCTGTACTTTTTGAACACACATTGAATGGAGGCGTTAGAAGATCATATATATATATATATATATATACACATATATATGCAGCATGTCTCAAAATCTTCCTAGGGAGGTGAAAATATACTTTGCAATGTGTGAAGGTAAGTTTTTCGAAAGATCCCATGGTCAGATTATTTGCTTGATTCTGAAAAAAAGCCAACATTTCTGAAGTACTTATGGAACTTTGCAATACTCATTGCAACATCTGTGGGCAGGTTTTTTTAAAATGATTGGCACCTAGGGTGCAATTAATGCCCCAGAGTCTGGCAATCTGTTTTGGCATTGAAAAGAAAACTGAGAAGTTTAGAAATCACTAAGGAACGAAAGAAATACTGAGAAACTGCTAGAAAGTATAGACTGGTTTTTTTGAGTAGCAATGAAAAGTTACCTTGATTGCCTTGCTACTTCCCAGAAAAAGGCTGGCTATAAAAAAATGGAGTTAAAATTATCCTATAGAAGTAGAGGTGGCGTGAAACTACTAAAATTAAAAGCCTAAACCAGAAACTAGTAAGTAACCTTTCATCAGGAACAACCCCTTTGTGGCGGAGTTGCTCAGTTACAACATTGGAACCTCTCTGGTGCATCTTTGAAAAGTGAGCTCAGGTAATTTGTCTGCAGCTGTCAAATGCTTGGAAAGCATTCAGGGTACACAAAGAGAGTGGACAAAGAATACTCTCAGAGTCTCAGGTGTTTTGCTGATGCAGCTGACCACCTTCAGTCAAGTTATTCCATCAAACAATTTTTCCTGATGTCCTAACCTCCGCTTCAAATCTCTATGTATTTTTGCACATGAGCAGCCTGTGTGAACAGCACTGGGGTGAGGCGCACAAGGGCAGAGGTCAGTGGGAGGGACCTGTCATTGTTTGCTTTCAGGAAAAGAGGATTAGAATAAAAACTTGACAAAACTGAGAGCTTTGAAAAGAATAGCCATGAGCAGTCAGATTGCAAAACTTTTAGTGGTCTCATTCCATCAAAGTCAAAAGAATCCAAAACAATTACAATGAATGGTGGGAGAAGGAAACAGTGACTTTCTAACTTGATGGTCTTGGCATAGTAGGCATGCTTATTTCTAGGCCACTGTTGCAAATCTGGCTCAGCTAACAAGGGTGGGAAATCATAGACATGTAAAAACTGTTTATTCTCAGAAATTACATGAAGTGAGTCAGAGATCTCAGTCACATTTCTGTGGGCAAATCTCTTTCCATGTAATCATACCCCCACAGTGGACAGCACATGGCACTTGGCACACACTCCATGCTCCAAGTGAGATACAGGGACAATATTGGTATGGTAACTCCTAGGAAGTAGTCATATATTCCCAGATTTTCCTCAGTCTGGCAAAAATGGAAAGAAGCTTGAAGTCAAATCACCCAAAAGGAATGAACTTCCCCAAAGACTTCAAATTACACTGTTACTCTGGCAATTTTTACTGTGGATAAATTCATGAAATGGAGAGGAGGTTGTGAAGATAGTGGATGTGGCCATAATGTTGGCCTGCTATGGAAAGTGTGGAACCAGATGTGGAAGTTAATGTAGAAAAGGAACCTTGAAGGAGTATAAACAGATGGCAAAATAAAATAAGACCTTTCTGTCTCATATTTATGAAGAAGTCACATGTAAGAAAATGAACTTCTAAGAACCCACTGTGAGCAATGAAATAGGAGAGTCTGGAAGAAAGAATCTGGGGCTGATCCTATTAAATAAACTCCAGTGTCAAAGAGCATCGTGGGATGAATTGTTCAAGGACAATAAATCCTATCACAAAGTTTTCTGCCGCCGAGATTTAGTATCTACAGTATGATGAACGTGCTGCTGGATTAGCTCTAGCCTGCAGACCAGCTGATAGTGCTGTGTAAAAAGGATTTTTTTTGGTCATCATATCGACTGAAAAGTCTTACTTTCCATCAAAACCATTTGAAATTCAGTACTTTTCAACCAGCCCAACACTTTACTGTGTACAGTTTTCCCTTGCATGGTAAAGGGTCCTGGTCCAGAGTTCTTGCTCTCTAACTAAATAACCACCTACTGCAATTTAATTCAGATGAGAAAAATATTAGTTTATTATGAATTAAAAGGTGATATAGTGTTTCTACCTCAACATTATTAAAAAAAAGTGTTTAAAAATTCTTGAAATTCAATTCTGATTCAAATCATGAGGGAGGCCTTATTTCAATGTTAACATGCATGTGGATGCTGCTGTAGGGACTGAAAATGTACTTTTGTAACTTGAAAGCCAAAATGACCCCACAGCATTTTTAGTTTAACTGATAAGAGAGACATTTACATTGCATTTCTTTACTCGTATGTGACTCCTTTAACTGTATATATTCTGATAGAAGAAAAGTACATGTGGTAGAAATTCTTTGTTGAAATAACATGTCAATTATTACAAAGTTGTAAATGCTTTAGAAATGAATTACTATCTAACGTATGTTCATTCAAGGCTCTGAGTTGAAAAAGGTAGCAAATATGCTGCATGAAGAATGATCATGAAAATAAAGAAAGAAAGATCTGGACATAATTACCTAGTTCAGTTTTAACTTTCCTCAGTAACTAAATACAAAACATCTCAATTTACATAATCCACAGGTTTTGCTATATTTGTACAAAATTTTAACAATTAAAAAAATATTGAAACTCTGAAATAGATGTAAAACACAAGCAAGTAATAGAGGGCGTGTTACAGCAATGTTGACACCTGAACCTTTAGTGGAATTTTACTTTTGAAATTTTACCATATCTCTTAATTTTTTACTTATGGAACACAATGAGCTCTTCATGGTTTCTAGAATTTGTCCAGAAATGAATTAACTCTTAATGTCTGTTAGACTCTTACAGAAAAAGATAATACTGGCGCTTAAAATTTCTGGGGCACTTTTAAAAACCAGCAGATTTACAGGAAGGAGAGGAACTCAAAATGAGCAAGGGATGAAATCTTTTGCTTTGTCTTTAAAAAGAGGGAAATATCATACCTCACAGAAGGAAGGGAAAGAGGTGGAAATGCTGAATACTGAGAAAATTTCCTGGTCATTTAAAGTATTTAAGTATTCTTGCAACAGCAAGTGAGAATCAATATTATGTAGTTTCTTGCTTTTGCATATGTAAAACCTCTTTTGATGACAAAAATTTGGCCAGCTGGAGGACAATGAAGTTGTTTCTTTCAAAACTGTTCTTATTCCTGTTAGGATAAGAAGGATAAGTCAAATCTTAAGTGCAATGAACATTAGGTTGAATGCAATATTAACCTCAAGGTTTATCTAGGCTAAAGAATACCTTCTTAATTTGAGTCTCATAGCACCAAATACCCTAAAACCTGGCCTTGCTTCAAAGAAAGTAGAGGGCAAAAGCCTAATCAGTAGAGTTTAGTTAGTGACAGAAATGGGCTTCAGCTGTCTCAGAGAAAAGGAGGATAATGGTCTGGGTAGAAATAACTCCACAGGACTTCTTAACTCTTGGGTCTGGTGTGTATCAAGCACATATTATCGCTCTGTGCTGGAAGAAGGCACAAGGAAGGATCATGTCACACACAGAATCGTAGAATCACAGAATAGATGAGGTTGGAAGAAATTTCTGGAGTTCATCTGGTGACTTGGACCTACAGATTGTTTCCCAGGACCATGTCCATACAGCTTCTGAATATCTCCCGGGATGGACATTCCACAACATCTCTGGACAACCTGTTCCAGTTCTCAGTCACTCTCCAGTGAAAAGATTTTCTTTGTGCTCAGTCAGTACCTCCCATGTTTCAGTTTGTGGTTATTTCCTCTTATCACTGGGACTGGAGTGTTGCTGAAAAACAGGGAAGAAGTTTCTGACCAGAGAACCCACATATAGAACAGTCAGGTAGGACAAATCAAGTCTTGGTGAGCATGGCCACCAAGCACGGGGAGTCATATCCATGCTTGTGGTGGAGCTCTTGCTCATCCTAATCCGTAGCAATGGATCCTGAACTGCTTTTAATGCATAGATAGAGACTCTGTGAAGGCACAGAGGACAGCAGTGCTGTCAGTGAACCGTCAATACACTGGTCTCCTATGTTCATGTGTTTGCTCAACTGAGCAATACCAACGTGGGAGGCACCAATGTGGCCTTGACTGGTCAACAGCTTTTCAGAAAAATAATTTCCTAAGAGAAACATTCTTTCTTTTTTCTTGCTTTCTTTCTTTCTTGCTTTCTTTCTTTCTTGCTTGCTTTCTCACTCTCTTTCTCTCTCTCTCTCTCTTTCTTTCTCTTCCCATTCTTCATTTCTCTATGCTATCTATAGGACAACATTCCTTCCTTTGCTTCCAAAATTTAGTTTTGAGATGTTGAAGTACATCACTCTTCTTCTTGATGTCTCCCCCTCCACAGACATGTTCTCTAGGGATTTTTTAGCTCCTGGTAAGCCTCCATAATACTACTCCAGTTGGGGTCAAGGGATGGGATTTGCTCAGAAGAAGAGGGTAGCAGTGGGCCTGTGAGAGACTACAGTACAGACAGCACAGGTGAAGAACTGAGCATTTTGAGCACTGATTTGAAAGACAAAATAATAAGCAAAATATTTAAAAAAAATTGAATTTGATTCAAGGAGGCCTTGATGTGGCAAAAACTCAGAAAGTCTTTGCAAGGACCTAGGTATTGAATTTACAAATATCTGATGAACATTAAACATATAAACATTTTTTTAATGAGAATTGGGAAGCTCCAAAAATTGATACTTTAGGACTTTTATCACTGGACTTCTACCCAGGGTCATTTGGCAGTATGAATGAGTAATAACTTTTTATAATTTATTTCACTACAACACAAATATTATGAATATTTCATTTAATTACGCCAGTAGTTTTAAAAGAAATTCTTTGATCCACTAGTATGTCAAAAGTCCTGTTTCGCAATGATAAAGTGGTAAATGACAACATGACTCTGTAGAAAGAGCAGTCTTAATCTTTGTGAAGCATCAGAAGATACAAACACTGAGCTTGCTGTGTTGGTTAATATATATTTTAACTACAATTTATTTCTGTCTCCCTATATTCTTCAGTAAAAGCTCTTCATAAATATAACTTTTGACCTTAAAAATTTTGATTTGGCCTTTTTTCCCCCTAATACTAGAAAGGTTAAAGTCTTAAGCATGTGTTTATCTATGTATGGGTATATGGTACTGAGAAACCAGGGAAATATTTTGTCTGGAGCCATGGCATTCTTCAATATGTGTGCAGCTGGGTAAGCTTCCCTCTAAACTCGTTATGAACAAACAGCAGTGCTTCAGTAAGCCTTACACTTGCTCTTTTCTTCAGCTATTTGGTTAACACTTTCTCCCATCCATGACAAGTGCTGTTTGGCTAATCTGGCAGAACCAGGCACTCAGACTTGTTCACCAAATACAGACAAGGATCAGACTTCAAGATCTACAGCAACTTGCCATTGTTCACCAAGTTTAAATCCGGACAGCTAAAAACCTCTCCAGAGGCAGATTATTCTCTCACAATGCTCCTCCTGTCTTCCTCCTTTCTAAAGAGTAATTGTCATTGTTATCAGTGAACTAATCTTTTGTTGACTCACATAATTTCACGATTGAAAATATAAATATAATAAATAAATATAATGCAGATATAATGGACCCCTGCTCTCGTGAATAGCTTATAACTATATACGAATATATTTATTTTAAAATATATTGTGTAATACACTTCACGGAGGATCATAAGTCTCTAAAATAGAATATCGAATATTTCTTTTAGCAATAAATGGCAAATACCCTAAACTATGCACCTCAGACCTCCAAACAGTGGTACATTTTCGAGTGTTCTACAATATTTTGTTAACGTTTTCTCATTCTTCTATTTTTCACAAACTTCTGCACTTCTGCTTTCTGTCTGAGACTAGAAAAGCAAGTACCCAAATACCACAACAAAGACAGTGCTCAAGACATTTCAGGTTTGATTTAGAGCAGGAAGTATTTAGATTCTTTTAAGGTTTCCAGTTAAATTTTCAAATACAAGAGTATTCAGATAAGCGTCCAACTGACTGGTGCTTTTCTGAACTGAACGCAAATGTGAAAACTTTAGAATTTACCCCCTTACAGCCAGTAAGGAGATCTATTTATGGGACAGTTCTGTATTGGTATCATGTAATGGGTTGCTGGATTGCATAATTTCTAAGCACTGCTTTTATGTAGCGCACTTTATATTAACTTACAGAAAATACGGACTGCATACTGAAGCAATTTTTAAAAATATATTTATGAGAATATTGGAAAAAGACTTTTCATATGTATACACAAACGTCTATGATTAGATTGGGCTCTTAAAACACACTTCAGCGTTCAACATTTTTGGTAGAACAAGATTACACTGTTTTGGATCATTACTGCATATTTTTTTTCTAAGAAAGAAACAAATAACTTTTTCAAAGAAAGGAAATGATCATAAACATTGGCTGTTTATCACACCATGGTATTTGTTTTCCTTATGGCATTTGCATCATTTCCTAAGCAAAGAGTGGCAAGCATTGCGAGAAGTACAATGAAATAAACAAAACCCCTTGTTTAAATACTTATCTGAATATGACCTGCATGGCTTAGCATTTTTTATGCAGCTTTAGGTTCCACTCAAATCAAACCAGTCTAACTCTTGCTGCAGTTTTAGTATTTTGATTTTAAATGTTAGAGTTTGTGTCTCAGGGAGTAGCTGAAATAAGGCATATCTGGGCTAAACAGGTGTTTTGGCAAACACATACAATAATATTGGTTTTTGAACCAAGATGGTTCCCTTGACAGAAAAAGTGTGTATCTGGAGGAGAAAGGGAGTAATTGGTGACTGCATAGTGTGGCCTGAATCCAGAATTCATCAACTTACTGGGTCAAAACTTTGGAAGAGATTTTAGAGACATTTAGAAAAGGACAGCACTTAATTACCTGTGAAGACAGTTAAGAAGGGCTGGAAAGAATATCCTGATGCTTGCAAGTGGTTAATTTCTATCTGTATGTATGGAAGGAGAAAAACTCTTGTGTCCAAACAGATCATAAGGCAGCTGAAGTTTGTTTATAGTATTTTGCCTTTATCTTCATGTGGAATTCAACTTCTAATGCTGAAACAGAAAATCTGCAACTGCCACATGAAATGCTAAATGGAAAGGAATTAATAAACACATGTAGATTCTGTTAGCAGTGTAGAAAACAATTCTCTGCTTTTTTGATGCAAGAATATAAATGCGAGTTAGATATAAAATTCACGTAGCAGAGCTTCAAAATTGTCAGAATTTTAAAGCAATTATGAGACACTGAGAAGTTACTCTAGATGATGGAGAAGACTAAGGAAAAAGACAGTTCCCCACTGGGATGTCTATGCAGCTCATTTATTTACCCTGAAAACACTCCAGATATCTCAGAACAGGCTGTAAGTTAACTAGCTCAAGAAATTTTGGCTACTGAACTGCTAAGCTTCACATTTCGAAGAGATTAAGTTATAAAATGAAATAACTGATCTTTGAAGATGAGTGGGATCCTACGAGGATGCCTTGAAGAGCAAGGGAACCATTAAAAGCTTGATGACCTATATATAATTTCCTCGAAACAAAAGAACAATCCACCCTGCTGTAAAATAAACTGGCTTGACTGAATGGGGAAATTAAACTGAATTCAAAAGCAGACTTGAAGAGGTGGAGAGTGGAGAAGAGCAGCTAAGGAGGAGTATAGCATCACCCAAACACTTTGGGACAGTTGGGAAAGCCAGACCTTGGTTAAGTGGAAGCTGGTGAGGGATGCAAAGGTCAATATGAATGGCCTCTACAGGGCTTCCTATCAGTGAAGGAAACAGAGGGGCAGATGTAGAGCTGCTTGTGAATAGTGCAGGCA
Organism: Cnemophilus loriae; assembly: GCA_013397755.1. Lineage (NCBI taxonomy): Eukaryota > Metazoa > Chordata > Aves > Passeriformes > Corvidae > Cnemophilus > Cnemophilus loriae. The sequence goes on along the minus strand of VZTF01006238.1, from coordinate 1,814,484 downwards.
AGCTCAGGAGAGCAGGGAAATGAACGAGGTGCTCAGAGACTTCACAAAAAAAGGTCTTTCCTCAGGCCTCTTGAGTCTGCATGCCAAATACAATTTGTGGAGGATAGAAACACGTTGCAGCTTTGGAGAGGGTTACCTTAGGGATGCTTAGGTGAGCTGATCACGCACAAGTCCACAGGACCTGATAGGATGCATATGAGCGTACCAAGGGAGCTTAAAGGCTAATGTCACTTTGTGTTTGATAGAAGGGTTGGTAGAGTCTTCATACAGATAGCATGTGTGAGGGCAACACCAGGCTGGGGGAGTGAGACTGACACCTGGGGGACAGGACTGAGATGGTCCGTGCAGACAGACCTCAGCAGGCTCCAAGAACAGAAGCCTCATGAAGTTCAACAGAAACAAGCACTAAGACCTGCACTTGGGAAAAAGCCTAGTACTGTGCAGCAGTACAGACTGGAGACTGACTGTTCATCAGCACTACAAAAACAGTACCTGAGAATCCTCGTGGACACCAGATTAAACCAGTTCAGCTCTACAGTCTTGCAATGATGAAAACTAAATCTAGCCTGGTATATATCAGCAATAACTTGGTAATATATCACTAGAACTGACATAAACATGTTGTCATTACCTATTACTTATTGTGATTGCTTACTTCAAAACTTTTAGGACATTACATGCTTCTCTGAAGATATATTTAGTTATTTTATCAGATCACGTATTCACAGATAACAATCTGCATGTGGTTCAGAAAACAGATTAATTAAGGAGTTTCAATATGTTCTCATCAGTGATGATCCTGCTTCAGCTTGGCACCCTGATTAAATCTTAAAGCACTTGATGTAGCATCCATTTGTGCTCCTGAAAAGTGGTTTTCTGTTCTGTCCCTCTGTATAGAACAGCCTGTGCAAGTGAAGGGGCTTCTAGAACCGCTCCTATATGTCGACTATACCTTATCTGCTCAAAGAAAGACTGTGGCTTAAGTCCTTTCCAAGGAAATCCATATTAACAAAATGATTGATATTTCTGTTTTCTCCCAAGGATGTCAAGCTCACAAAGGAGAATCAAAGGTAAATACTTTCAGCTGTTGAAGAGGCCTAATTTACAGTCTGCTGTGACAAAGCACTTATGAAGACTCTTGGTCTCTTTGTTTTGTTTTGATCAAAACCAAGTTATCAAATAAAGATGTATATTTATTTCTGTAAAAAAATCCAAGCAACCAAAGAAACCAAAACAAATCAAAAACACTCAAAAAAAAAAAAGTAGTGGCAGAATCAATATTTTTGAAAAGGGTTTCTTTCATTCAGAAACATATAAAAAATTCTGTGTACACTTTCAGTACTAGCACAAGACTTAGAGTGGTAATCATTTATATAAAAGTAAAATATATGAGACATCCAATATAGATCAATGTATAGAAAATGGGCTACATTACCTAGTAAAGTAACTCTGGTCTGGTTTTATTCCTTAAGTTCTTTCAAAACTATTGAGACACTAAGAACAGTAATGCTGAGCAAAGTGCCTAACTACGGCTGTACTGCTCTCTAAGGAAGCTTTAGTTATTAGCAAAATGAAACAATGAAATCTGCTCTGCACGGGAAACTGCAGATATTAGCTTTTTTAAAAAGCAAAGAGTTTTTAAAGCAGGAAAATAACTGAAAGTGTTGAAGCTACTGCAGCTATTCTCATGCTGAAATCAGGTACGTATTTAAGCCTTTTACTGACTTTATCCTATTGAACGCTATTATTCGGTTAAATATTCAAAAAAACTGAAAGCAGAGATGAAAAATTGTCCTTTACATTGCTAAATATAAGAAAAGAACTAATAGTGTCTACTTCTGAACAGATGTTAATTGGCTGTTCTTTTCACAAGAGTTAAACTTGAGCAAATACCAAATTTCCTAATCCAGCTGAAAGGCAAAAGAAACAGAAATGTTATGACAGACATAGAAAACTGCTGTCCAGGCTGGTAGCCAGGCCACCTGAGACCAAACAGGAACAGCTGGAAGCCAGCAAAAATCATTACTGCCTCAGCAGAGTCACAGTCATGTATTGCAGAAATGGAGAATGAATGGTACTGGAGGAGTCTGTGAGATATACTTGAATTACTGGAGAAATATCATATATCTCTTGAAAATGGCGAAAAAGTTGAAAACGTGATTTTTTTTTTTTTTTAATGGTGCAACTATAAAGCATGATATACCTTTTCAGAAGCATCATTATAAATACCAGGAGCACTGAAATCACCAGTATAAATTGCTTCCAGCTGAGATTGAAGCCTACCCAATCCTTTCATTTCTGAGTCATGACTATCCTCAGAAGGTATGCAGTGAATTTAAATTACATCTTGATGGCAAAATATTATCATCTCAGAGATATATTGATCCCTTAGATGAATTATGTCATAATAGCAAAATATTGCAATCTAAAATCATTTAAGTTATCAGAATGGAATTAAAAGGGTTACATTTTATTGCTGATGTTACCATACTACTGGTCCTACCAAGACTTTGATCATAGCAAGGTAGACTGAACATTTTTCATAACTCAGCAAAGTGATTGGGCATTTAATGAAACGAATTATTCCATTTTTACTTTTAAAAATGCTGGAATTGAAAATTGTTGGCTGCTACTGCTATAGGTTGAGGTCAGTTAGACTCCGCCTAACGCCACTTTAAGACTGTAGGGAGAGAATTAATTTCACTGAATTCTGGACATCCACACTCGTATTTGAGGCCTGAGCCCACACTTCCCTTCTTATGAAAGAAAAACACACAACAGTTTGTCTACTGTGTTTAGTACCTATTTTTACTTGGGCTGAATACTTGTAGAAACATCTTTCTTTTTCTACTAATTTGCTTCTTGTTTGCCTATCTCTCTCAGTCACAGATTCAGTGATATTGATGTGTTATCATGCGATAAATCTGCATCCACTGGGTTTAGACAAGCAGCTCTTATGCTTATTGTACATTATAGATGCTTACATTTGGTGAGATAGATGCCACTACAGATGCCAAAATCTTAGTGAGAAATTCAGCTTATTTCATATAATTCACATAATTCAATTATCAGTCACCCTAGGGCACCCAAGCCAATGTGTATTTCTTCCTCTGTTCAAGGACCTAAGCAGATGCATCTACATTTGTCTCTTTGTATAGTCTTTTTTATTTACCACATGTACATATTTTATTGTCTTGGAAGAAAATGATGACAGCAGAGAAATATATTGTTGTCAGTCAAAGCCTCTTAATCTAAATGAAAGAGCTCTTGGCACTGTAGTCAATGGACGTGGGATTGTGGGAATAAGGTCAATCCTTTTTCACTTTTGTATTCCTGCTGAAATGTCCATTGTATTTCACTGAAAGTAAAAATGACACACTGCAAAGGCATTGGATTGTCCCATGAAATACAGCAATCCACAGCATGTTAACACAATTTTTTTTCCTTTTCATATTGCCCCAAACTGCAAGAAAAAACATTGTTTTCAAAAATGTAATACTAATAATTCTCAGCAGTTTCTAAGTAATGGAGTCTCCTTACATTTCAGGCTTTTAATTCTGTTTTGTTTCTTCCATTGAAGAGATGGAAAAAACCGTAGATCAATTCAAACTCATTTTTCAGAAGCGCTCACTTCCCAAGCAGAAACAAATTACCACCATCTCTCTGAGATTTAATTGCTTTCCTTCCAGAAAAACACCCATTCTGTACAGAGGAATGAAGCGAAAGAGAAATGCTAGATGCACCAGTAAAGAATGAGTGGGTTTGAGTTGTTTTTTCTTTCTCCTAAAGTAAGTTAGGGTTACTTGTCCGTTAATATATGGTAATTTTCACATCATGAAAAATTTGGTGCTTCCTTTGTTAAAATTAGAAGCTGAAATATCTGTTCACCTATACAGTTCCAAAGGAAGGTGATTTGGCAGGGGAAAAAAAAAAAGAAGTAATAGAAAAAGAAGCAGAAAAAAGAGAGAGGGAGAGAGGAGAGAGAGAGAGAGAGAGAGAGAGAAAAGAAGCCCGGCAGAAAGCAAGAAAGTGAGAAACTGTGCCTGTGTGAGAGAAAGTGAGGAGGGCAAAAGGGAAAGCAGGAAAGCAAGGAAGCAATAAAGAAATTAGATCTAAGTTGCAATATTTCTGAAGCAGTGGGTCTAGAATGAAATAATGGGCCAATCGTGTAACGTAAAGAACCTCAAAGTAATAGGGTTTGGTAAGGTCAGAGTAATGATTTCTCTTCTTTTCATGTGAGATACTGTTCTTGAAAGTGACGCTGAACTATAGCAGGCAATGGTAGGAAAGGAAACATCTTGTTTACAAATGTCAGCCAGCAATTAGCATCATTTAAAAAGTGGAACCACAACGGCTGTTTTTTGTTAGCTTCGAAAACCCATCTCTTTCTTGTGGCCACGTTTTAAGAGGCAAAGTAGACAGCAAGACTCTGAAACCAGTTCATAAATAGTTGATTTCATATTTTAAAATCTTGCCTATAACTGTCACCCCCCTCGCGTGGATCACAGATGGTGAAGAACTAATTTGTTACTGTTTGATAACGGCTTTTATGTATCAAAGCGCTTATTTACTACTCTGTGGGGGGAAATGACAGACTAAAAGCAATTATGTGTTTTTCTTTCAGTTTTTCTTTAACCACTATGCTCTTTGGCTTTTTTTTTTTTCCACTCCCGACATGTTTCTTATTTGAAATATAGCATTGTGAATCTTTTACATATGTTGGTTCTCATTTAACCCTCTTTCTGGGTTTTCAAGAATGCATCTGGTCGGGCAGATCAACTGTAATCTTTCATGATTGTTTATAATGGCCCAGTGATAAGTAATAACACTCAGGGGTGTCTCCCGGTAACAGCGTTTTACATTTCAGTATTAAAAATGCAAATTGGGACTTTGCTTTTGAAGATTGTCAGGAAAATGTTTCAAGAAGGTAGAATAGCTACCAGGACGCCTGTAAGAGAAATCACCCCCTCCCCTCCCACCATGTGGGGCCTCCTGCCTGCAGGTTTTCTGAAGGAGCCCCTCACCCCCTCCTCCTTCCCCCAAAATAAATAAATAAGTGAAGAGACTTTCCTCTGTACATGGTATTAAGCAACCGATGTCAAATCTCTGACCCTGGAAAGTCGTGAACTCCTGCATCTTTCCATTTTTTTCCTCTCACTGGTGATATGCAAACTGCTCACTTGGTGTTGCCACCAAGAACGATTTTGCTGTGGGTCGTGCTTTCTAGTGTTGCATGGCAGCAGAGCTGACGGGGATGAGGGAATAGTTTCTGCACATATATTTATTTAGAATAAACAAAAAAGGTTCCTATTTGACAATGACCAGGGCTGATTTGAGGGTGAATTTCCTTAAAATAAAGCAGTGGACCTGCTTGTGTGACTAAAGTTGAGGAAGTGCATGAACACCATGGTGATTTAGTCATTAGTGTAGAATTTTTCCTACTGAATTAAGAGTTAAATTTAAAGGCAAAATATTCTATTATAGATAGGAAATTTCAATATGGCAATGCAATATCATAATAAGCTATGGTTATAGGCTGAAGGAAACATTGTCTATTACTGCTGAAATCAATTGGAATTTTCCCACTGACTTAAATGAAAGAAAGAATAAGTCACCATGGAAAAACCCATGGAAAGATTACAAGCTTTTGTTTGTCTCATTATATCCTTTAAATTATCTCCTGGCTCTCTTTGCCTGTTTCACCCTCCTTTTCTTCTTCCATATTATAGCCACACTAGCATTAGAAGATTCCTGTTAATGTCAGTAGGACTGCTTGGGGAGCAATAAACTCAACATGAGGAGGGACAGAAAGTTTTTGCCAAATAAGAATATACAGAGCATGCACTTCCTTACTCTCTGAAGCCTGCCTTATAGCCAAAGCTTAGACTACCACAAAAAAAAAAAAAGAAGAAAAATCAAGGAAATGCAGGAGAACAGAAAAGGAGAATAAAATGACAATGGAATTTAGGAAGCTAGTTTAAAGCCTATCCTGTTTAAAGATGAAATATCATAATATATCCCTTATTGCAACCAAAATACGGGAGTAGCACTTATTTCAATGCTTTAATACCAGAAAGCCTCAATAGAATCCATAAATCACTTCCACATGTTTTTGAATAAACCTCTGTCCTGCATTGTACAAACTGCTTTCTCAAGACACAGTCTGAGTAAGGTCAGCAATCCTTCCCTCCTCTTGTTTGACTTTCTCAGGGTGAAATTCACCCCTGGCAGTTGTCAAGAAAAAGACCTGTGTCGCTGATCTCCTGCCTAAGCCAATTGATTTCCAGTGAGAGCTATATTTAGGCTAATCAGGTCCACTGTGTCTGGATGTGGCAATGAAATAGCTGAAGCATGCTCTATCAGGCCCCATTTGAAAATGCTGGCCCAAGTGTGCCTGTCATTCCTGCTGTATTTCAGACTCTCCATCATTTTGATAATTATACAGCTTGGAAACTTTTTTCTTTTTATAGTCTTTGAAACTATAATGAAGTCTTTGGTGCTGCCAACCCAAACCATCCAAAAATCTTGAATCAGGCTTGAAATAATCATGAGATTGGCTTGAAAATCATACAACTGAATGTACTTGGCTTCTTTTATTTGCCTTCTGGTTTTGAGTGTTTAGGGTGCAATGGGGTCACATTTGCAGGCTTTCCTCTGCCTCTGTGTGGGCCAGAAATGCAACCTTTTTATAAGACAACTGAAATTCCTTGGGTATTCACATGACTCCAGGAGCTGGGATTTAATGGGGGTGTGTGGGGGAAATCCACTGTGTTTGGGCTTGTGATAAAATTGGAAGTCTTGGCATTACAGAGCGTCTCACATTCAAAGTTTGTTTATAAGGGGAATATAATTCTATGGAGAGAGAGAACAGAGTCTCCTTCTGTTCTCTTCTGACTTGAGAGAAATTCCTCCCAAAGGGTGAACTTCACTTCTCAGAGCTAGCACGAGGCCTATTCAGCATCTGAAGTGATGCATAGACCTGGCTGTGGCTCTCTTTGCTTAAATTTACTTCCTGTTACATTAAGAGAAGCTGCAGAAGGTATTGTAGCTGAGATAGTTTAATGTTCACAAGGAAAAAAAGAATTCTTACCAAAACTGCCTATTATCAAGGATTTGGAGGCAAAGTTCAACACAGTGGGGTACAGAACTAAAAGCCCTTGTGAAAGAGGATGGAGGAGGGCCTTGAAGCAGTGAGGGAGCTGGAGATGGAAGTATATGAGCTTCATAACATTTGGTATAATTAAAGATAGGAATCCAATCTTAGGACAAGTATTTGTGGAGTAGGAGGCATTGTTAGAGATGCAGGTGGGAGCAACATCCGGAAGCTTTGCATGTAGGACCAAGATATGAAAGGTGGGATTCATTGTATCACTTATAAATACCTAAACTGCGGGAAATTTAAAGTGAGATTCACCTTATCCACCATCTATGCAAGTGCTAGCTCTGTGGTAAGCAATGAAAATTATTAGATGCTCTGGGTAGCAGTTCATCTCATCCTCACAGAGATATCTAGAACAGATTGGATAAACTGCACCATAAAAATGCCTTCTTATTTCGACTGGCTATGTAGGAAACTCAAATTGATGGATTTTAAGAGGATTAGTTTTTATGTAGACTATTGGCAGTGTAGAAGTCTAAAGTTAAGCATTTTTTCTATGTTTTCCTTAAGAATAATCTTAGTTGACACTTTTTGAGCAATTCAGGATGTGGCTGTAAATGTTCTTGGTGCGGCAATATGCGTATATGTGCTCATGCACAGGGTGTTTGGATAATTTTTGCTTATGTCAATGTCTAAATGGGGAGTTAGCAAGAGTAGGGAGTTTAGTGCTGCTCCTGGAGAAGACTGCATTGAACAAGACAGAACTACATGAAGAAGGAGATGAAGGCGTGGCTTGGAACCATTTATAGTACATGGTAAATGTCTAGATAAGGCACAGTGGTCATACTCTGGGATCCTCAAGTACAAACCAGTAGCAGTGTCCTAATGTCTCAGACCAATCTGTAGTGCGTTAAAATAGTTTGTCTAGTTTTGCTTTTCTTTTGTGACTAGCAACACCTTTAAGTAATGCACCATTAGTGTCTCTTAATCCCAGTTGTGTACGACTTAAAAATTGGCAGAATGTTTTCAGTCAAAAGGTATCACATTCAATTTAAGTACGGGATTTACACTGTGCCAAGCCAAGTGCTCTTTGCCAGTAATTTGACATCCTGAACAAATAAGGTTTTAATTCCTGCTCTGAAACAGGAAAAGGATCATTTAGTCTGTTTGAATATCATTTAGAGTAGGATAGCTTTATTTTTTTGATGCAGCAGTAGTGTCAAGTGTGGATTCTGACAGATTTACTGAATTGATGCTTGCATGTTAAACATACAGCTTTAGACACAGTTTAAATATATATTCAATCTTTCTATGAAATTTAAGTTATGAAAATACCCCATGATAGGTAGATTATAAATGCAACATAAAATAAATGATAACCAAAGTTTCTCAGGGTAGTCATTCCACCACAGCTATGACTGAGGTTATGAACAAGGAGAGGGGAGATCACACATGAAGGAATAGATCCACAGAAAGATGCAGGTATTTCTTTGCCAATTCTGTCATAGAAATCAAACCTTGCGTTCTCAGACCCTCCCTTTCATCTTCCCTCTGTTGCAGCCATTGCCCATCTTTCGAGACATAGTCTTTCGGTCAGTAAAATTTCTTGGGTGTGTTAATTTCTGCTGCAGAGAGAATAAAATATTGACAGTTCTTACTGCTCTAGATAACCTTAACCTGAGCATGTGTCGGTGGACAAATGGGACATGAGATTGGCAGTGAAGACAGTATGTTCTTGAACCTGAAAGTAGTGTACTTTTATTAATGTGACAATCTGATGTAATAAGAGCCGCCTCTTAAACAGTGTCATCAATTTTAAGTAGGGCACCTCACCAACTGACCTTATTGTTTCTGTTCCGAGAGATGGCTTAGTTACAGCTGCCTCGGTTAGCTCTGTCAGGAACTCTGCCGGGAAGAGGTATATGGATGCTCTTAGTGGCCAACAACCAGGTGAGAGACAAAACAGAGGAATTAGAGTGTGAGTGCAGGGGACAGCACATGGTGAGCCAGGCTCCTCTCCTAATGCTCTGCACCTCAGAGTGCCAGCTATGGCCTGACTGGTGTGTAGCACTCATTACATGGTGCTACAAACTTAAATGTCCTGCTTACATGGCTGGAGGGTGAGGTGTTACCATCAACAGTGCTGTCCAGCAAGGTGAAGTGACGAGACAGGAATTCAGACAGACAGGAGATGACTTTTGTTTATGTACGTGGATACAAGACTGTGTCCCATCTGTTATGCCCCTGTTCACTTGGCAGGTTTAGGGGAAGGTTGTTTGATTCACTCTGGGTGGCGCATGGGAGAAACAATAAAATTCTCAGGAGGTTCTATAACAAACTTTTACTTGCAAACTTTGGAACATTAAGGTAGAATAAGGTACTTGGCGAATTTTAAAACAACATCCAGGCAAAGTAAGGCACTTCGTGAACTTTAATTTAGCAAACTTAAACTTGGCCAACTTTAACTTATCCAGACAAAACAAGGCAGTTAGTAAGGCATTGACTGGAATTTTTAGTCTGGGTTGCAATACATTTTGAGAAGTTGTTCAAAGAAAGAAAGAAAGAAAGAGAAAGCAAGGATACGAGTAGAAAGATATTTGTGTTGGGGGAGGTTTAGGTTGAATATCAGAAAATGGTTCTTCACCCAGAGCGTGTTTGGGCACTGGAACAGGCTCCCCAGGGAAGTGGTAACAGCAGCAGCCTGACAGAGTTCGAGAAGCATTTGAACAATACTCTTGGGTACCTGGTGTGACTCTTGGGGATAGTCCTGTGCAGGGCCAGGAGCAGGACATGACGATCCTTGTGGCTACCTTCCAATTCAGCTTATTCTCTGATTCTGTGGTATTACCACCTGCTGACCCAGAAACAAAACTTGGTTGCCTCAATTTCAATGTCCGCTGATCAAAGTGATGATCGTAGTCTTGATCTGTTGGGGATGAGAGGAAGCCCACAAAACACAAAGTTCAATGGTTTAATATATGCTTAGGTTTACGTAGGAACACCCATGTACCTCCCCTGGTGGGGGGAACTTTGTATTACATGATGTAACACTGTGGATCAGGTGAAGTCCTTTAGTGGAAGGCTTCAGAAGTAAGTCCGAGGGTTCTTCAGGGGTCTGTGATGGTTTATGACCCCTTCTAAGACATGACAGCTGCCTCTCACATCAGCATAGCTGAGCCAGTCTTGCCGCATCAGAAGGGATGAACACCTTTAGGCCTATGTTTGTCTCTATACCTCCACTGGAGTGGAGTTTTCACACCTGAGCCAGTTGTGCAAAGGAGGACATTGGCATGATAAAAAGCACTATCCCAGCTCACAGGATCTGCTTCTTATTGGCCTCTTCCCTTACCTGCTCAAAACCCAGGTTCTTGCTAAACAAATGTTAATTTGTCGTGGTCATCCTCTGGTGCTCACGCCCCCTGCACCTGGGCTGTTACCATTCACATCGTCGGCAAAGCACCACTGCTTTTGCAAATGGCTGATTGTTTGAGCCATTAATCACTAACATTTCAGTCTCCCACACCACCCTCTTCTTCCTAATCTTAATTTAGGTTTCAAAATGATTTACAGAAGTCCTGGTGAGGCATAGTAACATTTTCTAAATCTCGTTTGGCAGACTTAAAACACTCTTCGTTCATGGCCATGCTGTGCCATTGTTCAGAAAAAAATTATAGCATTTTCTGTCTCGTGGTTGCTGCAGCACAACCTTTATGTAGAGTTTTAGCTTGTCATCGCTTTCCACTGAACGCTTGTAAAATGAGGAATAATAATAGTATTAAGAAGAACGCTAATAACCAGCCCTTCTGTTTGAGGCTCCTTGATTTATATCACTCCTTCAATGAGGCTGAGATTGCTTTGAAAGAACATTCACCTGTGTCTAACTATGCACCGAGGTGAATGCAAGCTAAGGCAAGTCAGTGTGGAAGACTTCAAAAGAACCCAACAGGAAACACTAATTTACTTCGAAGAAGGGCTACAAATTGTATTTGGGATTTAGGTGAGGAAGCATCTGCCTTTTTTTTTAACATTTTTGTTAATTAAACTTATGATTAAGTCAAACTGATTTAATTAAAGATATGATCATGCAATAGAAATTGATAGTACACTAAGACAAAATCATTTAAATACTCCCACATTTTTTAAAGAATCCATAGAAAATTTCCTTCATTTTTTTTAGTCTGAAAGCACCTAAGAACAAAATATTAAGCAGAAGTCACTAGATATTTGCTATCAAAGACAACCTGAAATACCACGCTTCGCACAAACACTGTGTAACCCATGGTGTATTAAGAAAATGAATATTAAGCCCTCAAATCCACCCTTTTGGCATTTTATTTACAATGTCCTGGTTCTTTAGTGACTTGGATTTATTTGCATTGAGACAAAATACATACAAGGTAGTCCTTGGGAAATAAAAAAATGTAATTTATTGCTTCTTATTTGTAATCATATGCAAAAATATAAAAAAACCACACACACAAAAAAGAAACAAATGCACTAATGTTATTGTTGTGCTTTTAGCAATTGTTAATTTGACAAATAAGTGTTTCAGGATCTATCTCTGGCTTTTGCTGCTATGGATCTGCTCTACCATATGCTATTATTCAGGCTTGTGATGGTGACACCAAGCTCATTTTCTGTCTACTGATCAGTGTAACTTTCTGAGCTTGTTCTGCACTACTGATAAAAAATATCGTTTTTTTCCTGGGCTTTCTAGAAATTAAAGGTGATCTCAGATATTGCCATTCTGCACTGCTGCTTGATGTTTATTTGCTCTATCACCAGCACAACAAAGGAAAGGCAGCTTTAATTTGCTGTATGTTGTATAATGCAAACGTGAGTTACTGTATATCCCTTAACAGCCCATCATTAATTTCCCTTGCATGCCGTTTCCAGGTTTCATATATTGCTGGCTGTTGTGATAGTATGTAAAGCATCAGCTGCTGTTTCACAGCTTGGATTTTAAGAGGTCCACAAGGAGAGATCAAAAGCTGAAATTCTAATATTGCCTCTAATGGAAGAACTATTACCCAAACAAGCAGGATGTAGATTTCTTTCCTAGCAGAATGCTGCTATAGCATTCTCTCCCTAATGGCTCTGCAGCATTCAGGACTCTGGCAATGTATGGTTTCCAGTTCTGAGAAACAATTATTTTATACTTATTCTTCTGTCCAAGGAAAAAAAAATAGTCTAACTACTTTAGAAGAAAATTTATTTGTATAAATTCTTACAATGTGCTCATCACCTTAGAATATGGGTATAGTACAAAAACCAACGTTATTGACACTGCACATTTGTGGCAGAGATTAAGCTTAAAGCCAGAACTGTAGGACTGTGAGAATCTGATTTGTATAGAGACCTAAAATCTGGTAATTAGTAAAATTATAAATCGGGACCAGTTTTTATACCAATTCTTTTGTTCCTCATAAACTGCAGAGCATCTTTAGTAGTTGTCTTGGAGGCAATGTGACTCATTTGACTCAGATTCAAACCCTGCTTTCTTTTCGGTAAATTCAAAAAATAATAAATAGTCCAAGTGAAATTAGGAGAACTGACGTATAATGAGAGTCTAAACATTTTTTCTCTACAAATTCTTTGCAAAGAAAGCTACAAGATGTTTGTTTTCTAAAAGAAAAGCAAATGAAAGTGTTGAGAGAAGGAAACTATTTTTTTTAAACATGGAAGAATCCCCATTCTTAAAAATAAGGAGAGAATTTATTGTTATGGTTTGATCAAAACAAAATCTCATTTGTTCTGTTTCTTCATTGAAGATATAGGCTCTAGTTCTTGAAGGAATGCCTGGGATTTTTAGTTCAATCATCACTGTTCCTGTTCTGAGACAAACAGAGATAGACATAAGACTTCTGCTTATATATTACTTCCCCTCAAGTAAAATTTGATTCCATGTTTAGGCATTTGGTGCCTTTTAAGAAGCGACCACATGGAGCTTCATGTATCGGGTTAAGATTGCTATTTTGTTTATTTCTGTTTATTTGTTTATTTCTGAAAAATCTGTAAAGAATCAGACCTCAACATTTAGAGGGAAAGTTGTTTAACTGTCATGCACAACAAGGTGGGGTAGCATTTTCTGGAAGACATGTTTTGGAAGATAGATGACAAGCACAGTCACACATGAAGTAGAAGGAAAGAAATCACAACAGAAGCCTAGAGAAAAGATTGCTAGTGGAAAATCATAGGTGTAGGACGGTTAAAAAAGACATTCTGTGCAATCACTTTATAAATATTGCTCTTTTGTGCTAAGTTATTGTCTCATCTACTATCACAGCTTGAATTTGCTTTAAATCTTTTTATGTTGTCGAACCCAGCCTCAAAGTCGCTGTCTATTCTGGAACAGTGCAAATGGAGTGTAAAGGGCTTTTAATTTCGTCGTAATAAAACCTAGAATTTTTAAGGATCTTGACACTAAGGTAAAGATCTCTCTCACATTAGATTTGTAGGTATCTGGTTTTCCTCGTCTATAACACAGAATTTCTCTTAACATTTTTCCATACATGCATTATTTGTAAAATGTAACTTTTCCTTTTGCTACAAAATGACTCATTTTCAAAAAAATCTGAAAGTTGAAAAGAAAAAATCAAAGTTGCAAATTTCATGCAAAACTCTGGGTCTTTTTAGCTTTTAAACTTGATGCACAGGGGAACGTATGTGAAGGGATAGAAATCTGGGTCACAGCATGAAATTCCTGTTTTTGTATTCATAAAAAACAAACTCTATATATCAAAGGAAGGAGGTGTGAAGTAGTAAAAAAGAAAAGGAGAAAAGCAGTCTAAAATACTCTCAGCTCTTTATATTTCTCAAAAACATACCGAGATCTTTTAAGACATTATATGACTTCCTCAGACCATTATTGGAACAAAAATGTTACTTTTTCTGCTAATAACTGCTCTAAATTTCTCTTGTGGAGAATTAATGAAACATTTTCAGTTTTTCAGTACTTTTTTCTATCAGAATATGGTCCTAGGCTCTGTGGTCTTGAGAAATGCTCAGGTGGGTACCAATTTATTTAGAAAAGCAGGACACAGACACTGAATACCTCCTTCTCTACTCATATGTGGTCAAGTGTTGCAGGCATGATGGTATGCAAACAAATCCTTTTTGGAATCGTAATATTATCCTGATAATAAACCCTTGAGGTGTAGAGTGTCTCATTTAAGTATAACGCCTTAGGAAAGAAATCATTAGGTACACACCCCTTTTAAACAAACTGGTAATCTGTGTGTCTCCCACACTACAGACCAAATTGCGGAGCAATTACGTTGCAAGCAGATCTCCAGAGTGGACTGTTGGAATGATTTTAGTTTACAAGTTAATGATGACTACCGAGTTCGAGATCACACTATAGAATCATAGAATTTGCTGAGTTGGAAGGGAGTCACAGGAACTATCAAGTCCAGCTTCTGGCCCAGGACACCCCAGAAATCACACCATGTGCCTGAAAACGTTGTCCAAAAGCTTCTTGAACTTAACAGAGGAATGGGATAAACCCTTGCTTTCTAAATGAGCCTCCATAAATGGAGCTAAAAATGTCAGTTTGACACTTCTGAGGAGGACCAGCAAATGAGAAATAGTTCTTAAAGAAATAATACTCCTTGCATGGCATTTGTAGTGGTAAAAATTGGGGTTTTGTTAGATAGCTGCAGGGAGATCAATTTTTCTAATGCAATTCTGTCACATAAAGACAAGGAAATATAAGTGTTGTTTGACGAACAACATGCCAGTAATTACATGAAGTGCTGTTCTGCTGCTCTGGGATTTTATTTTCTATTATAAAATTACTTGAGAATAACCTAAAAATAACCTAATAATGAGTGAAAAAGTATAGTTTTAAGTTTCTTATAAGAGAAAAAGAAACAAAGAGAAGTGGTTGCCACTAAATTTCATTTTTCTTTTTGAAATTCTTGCTCAGCTCACTAATGCTTTTTGACAAGAAGTTCCACTGGCGACTACTGAATTTACATCCAAGAAGTGAGTAACATAAGAGAAGGTACACAACTATATCAATCTCCTAGTGACTTTCCTTGTGCTGTTTGCTTGCTAGTAATTATATTTTTTATGCATTCATTTGCTGTGGGAGAACACAAGTGGTATCAGCCATCACAGCACAGATCAAATGGGATTCCATGGACCAAAAGAAGGGATGGGTTCTTTCTGCTTGGTCCTGGTAAAGATTCCCAGTGCCCAGCTCATTTAGGACCTTGAACCTCCACTTGTTCTGTTTCAAAACTTCCCCACACCCTTGAAAATTACTATGAGTGGTTAGTAATAGAAAGGAAGCATCATCCCCATATAGTGACCACGGGTATTTTTATTTAAAGAAGAGATGGATCAGCTTCCTTCACATTCTCCCAAAGATACTCAACTCCTCAAAAGGAGATAATGCCATTCTTTAATATCATTAAATGGAAATAGTATTTCCAGGAATTCATGAAAGAATTATATCTTCATAAACCTTTTGGGCGTGCTTCTCCTTTTGGGTTGAGACTGTGCCCTAATTGGCATAATTGCACCCTTGTTGTTTTCATGTTATAAAAGTCTGTCAATAATGAAACATCAGTAGATTTCCAGATGCTAGTCCCTAAGAGACACAAGTCCTCTCTGCTATGATTCAGACAGAAAAAAAAACATTGATAAAAGTCAAGTGTTTGCCCAGTGGAAGAATAGTTAGATGGTGATACCAGTTCACAAAAGTGGTGTATGATGATCTATAAATTAATTACATACTTGGATTGCCAAAGATAGAGTGTCAACATTTGCTAGGATTTGTATGAATGCTGATTTAGGCTTCAAAACAGCACTTAGGCTCAGGCTAAACTTCAAGCACATCCTTTAGTCCCAAGGAAAAAAAAAAACTCAGGACCTAAATTATATTGTGTGTTTAATTTGGAGCTAATAAAATGTAAGTACAAAAAGGGAACATTTGAGTCAGTTTATTATACAGTATTTGACCTTATCTACCCTATTAAAACTTCACATTCTTTCTCCAGTGGTGCCGTATGGGAACACAAGATTGCAATTGTGCCCCAAGAGCATGACAGCAGTCCTCATAATAGTTTCTTCAGTCTTTTTTTACATTGCTTTCTAAAATGATGCTGCCATATGTGCTGTTATATTTAAGCAGCAGATGCTGTGAACTCACAAAGTTGAAGAATGCTGAAGTATGATGCCATTTGAAAACAGGTTTTCTAAGGAAAGCTGACTTCTTGCAAGGCTTTGGATTTATTTCAGGCATTTCATTACTAATTACAAAAGGCCATATAGAATGCATTTATACCACTTATTGGTTCTGTCTCGGGGCACCTAATATATGGGCTATCTGGCTTTTACACTATATTGCTGTTTCCACAGCTACAAAGCAGCTATAAGCTCTGTTTGCAACAGAGTTAATGCTTTAATTTTGAAAAGGAGCTGGGAATGTGTCTTCATTTTTAGTCCTTTACTTAACCAGAGTTTGCGCTAAGGATGATATTGCACTGTAAACCAGGCTCACAGTATTAGGCTATGCATTAGCTAAAAAGAGTATTATGAATATAATGTTAGAAAATTCAAATTGCTTCAGTTTTCACTGGTAACTGACTTTCTAGCCATTTTTATGTTTGAAAATTAAGCAAGCAAATTCGCAGCCTACTCTGAGGTAGATTGAGATTGGCAGACCTGCTGGATTCATAGGGAGTCAAATCAGTTCCAGTAGAACACACATCAGATACCTGGACTAGCATTTGAAAGAGGATGAAGCAGAGATATGGAAGAAAAAGGTGAAGGAGGGAAACATTTCTAATATAGAGGTTGCTTCTTGGAAGTTGATTTGGGAAAATAACAGGATCCAGCAGCTGAAATAAATACAAAAATTTTTCTAGCACTGATGACTTGAGTCCATTTAATTTCGTGGGTAACATCACTGGACTTATGAGACAGAAATATCAGGCTCTGTAAGGCAGGCAGTTGTTTTTTACACACGGCCAGCTCTGAGCAAGTGCTGGATTCTGCTCCTGGGATTGGGCAACCCTGGATGTACGTACAGACCGTGGAATGAGACGCTGGAGAGAAGTGCTTAGGAAAGGGACCTAGGGGTCCTGGTCGATGTCAAATGGAACCTGAGTCAGCAGTGCCCTGGCAGCCAGGAGGGCCAACCATGTCCTGAGGGCATCAGGCAGCTGGGCAAGGGAGGGGATTGTCCAGCTCTGCTCTGCCCTGGAGCAGCCTCACCTCGAGTGCTGGGGGCAGTTTTGGGTGCCACAATATAAGAAAGACATTAAGCTATTATAAAGCATCCAAAAAAGGGCAACGAAGATGGTGAAGGGCCCTGAGGGGAAGCCGTAGGAGGAGCTGCTGAGGTCCCTTGGTCTGTTCAGCCTGGAGGAGAGGAGACTGAGGGGAGACCTCATTTTGTCTGCAGCTTCCTTACAAGGGGAAGCTAGGGGCAGGCACTGATCTCTTCTGTGGGGTGACCAGTGGCAGGACCTGAGGGAATGGCCTAAAGCTGAATCAGGGGAGATTTAGGTTGGATATCAGAAAAAGGTTCTTCCCCCAGAGGGTGTTTGGACCCTGGGACAGGCTCTCCAGGGAAGTGGTAACAGCACCAGCCTGACTGAGTTCAAGAAGCATTTGGACAATACTCTTGGGCACATGGTGTGACTCTTGGGGCTGTCCTGTGCAGAGGCAGGAGTTGGACATTATGATCTTTGTGGGTGCTTTCTAATTTAGCGTATTCTGTGATTTTATGAACTGCAAATAGCACAAGTTGCCGTCATGTCTTTTATTTATCTATAGTAATTCTTGCACCTTAGGGGCTAGAGACTCTGATTTGGAACAAAAGGAATTATCCATTGAGATTTCTGAAAGGTGGAAGATCCTGCACATTCTTTGCATCCTTCTACATATAGATAAAGTATAGACTGGCTTGGGTCTTCTTTCACTTGTGACACTGATTGACACTCCCATCAAAAGTATCAGGGAAAGTATGGATCTAACTTTCTCATAAATATATTTGGTACGAACGGCAGAGTTTTGGCAGTGGAGAGGGCTATGGGAGCAGTCTTTGGGGGAAGAAATGTGGGGCTGACTGAATTTTGTCAGATACAACCAGTATCTGCAAAACACACCTACCACAGGGCGCAGCTGATCCTATCCGCTGAATTGGCGGCACCTTCGTGAACATATATGTAAGAAACGGGAGAAAACACCAGAGGCAGAGAGAACAAAAGAATGAGAAACAAGAGGGAACAACAAAGTCAGAAGACGGGGAGCCGGTACTCAACTGAGGGGACTGTGGCCTGAGGAACACCCACACTGGAGCATAGGCAAAGGGTAATAAACAGAGAAATTACTGTGTAATTGACCCCCAACTCTGGTGTTGCTTGTTGCCTTGTCACAGCGACTGAGTGTAACCTGTGTCAATAATGAGGGTGGAGAGGAGTCTGACGTGAATGGGTAAAGTGAAAGCAAGGAAGGAGGAAGGACAGGAGTCCTCCTTTCCTGGGAAAGTGTAAGAAGAGATGATTTTTCCCTAGGAGCTTAATGCATGTCTTGTTTTATTTTGCAATGCTCTAATCAGTAATTAAATAGTTATGCAACTTGGCAGTAAATTAAATGCTTCAAGGTGAGTTTGTTTTGCTCATGACAGTACTTAGCAAGTGATTTTTCCGCCTTCACCTTGACCCATAGACTCTCTCAATCTCGTTTTTCTCTCTTGTCCTGCATCCAGTGGTAGGGGAGAGAAAGGGGGGAGTGAGCAAGTGCCTGGTTTGTTCTTGGGTGGTAGCTGAGGTGAATTCACAACAGCAAGGGATTTTATTGTAATTTTTCTCTCTCCTGCCTTCCTGTCTTCAGTCTATTTTTTTTTTTCTTTTCAGCTTTCACTTTTTGGACTTATTTTCTTTCCCTTTACAACAGTTTGAATGGGAGAAGTGTATTAAATATAGTTGACACAAAGGCAAGTTATTGTTCTTACAATTAATTCATGCTACTATAAATTCCACGATAAAAAAATAGTACGAAACTGCTCCTATTGTAGATGCTTCCAAAATTATGATATTGGCATCCAGATCACATTGTGCAAAGGGATATTCTAGCTACATTGCCAGCAGTAGAATGAAAAATGTAATTGTTCCGAGGAGCCGTTATACCGTACTTGATATGGTTGCCACCCAGAAGTCATGTACGTGGGTTTGTATTTTATACCTTTTCCCACTTTCTCTGTCATTGTGTTTCCCTTTTTCTCATTCATCTGCTGTTTTTGAAGTGACATGTTCGTTTTTATTGTGTCCATTGACTTATCCTTCTCTTCTTTCTGGTGTCTGCAGCTCTGCTAAAACATTGCCAATCCAGCATCACTGGAAGAAGTATTGATTCCAGTAACAGTAATGTTTAACCAGAGCTCTTGGCTAACGTGACTACTAGGAAAATTTGGATCCTTCCACCTCTAGATCCCCCTGATGTGTGCTGACCCTTATCACAGTTTAGAGCTCTGTGTAACGGTCCCTTTCTGCTTGAAAAAGAATGAAACGAAAATGGTAATGGAACTCTTTCTCCCCTTGGCAGGGATCCTGCAGCATGGCTGAGGTGCACTGGTAGGACATAACAAGGAGATCATTTCCAGCTGAGCTACTTAAGTTTCACAATATCTTAAAGGAGAGGGAATATTGCAATGTGGAGTAGATCCTAGACTGCTCTCTGGAGCTCCAGACTCCCTTATGCATAAGAATAATATGTTAATTATTCTGGCCAACAAGTTTTGCGTCTCAGCCGCAGTTTTATAATAAGCTGACAGGCAGAGAGAGGAAATGGTCTGAGAGCACAAGCTCTAAGTTGCCCTTGTATTGAGAATATCACAGGACAGCATTGGAACTGAGAGAATGGTGCAGATGAAGGTGAGGGAGAGAAAGACAAAGTGTTAAATTGGCATAGGTAGTCTGCTAGATTGGGCTGTTTGGAGAAGAAGGATGAAGCTATAAAATCCAGATTTAGATTTTTACAAGTTCAAGGGAGGATCGCTCCTATTTGCAGTTCAGCTTTGAGCCTCTTTAGCAAAAAAAAGTTGGACTTAGACTGAAGTTAGTGAACTTTCGTTCACACAGTAAGCAAATTTGTCAAAGAATCCCTCACTCAAAACGTGCTCACTTATCTATAAAATAGATTATATGAGGAAAGTTATAAGAGTGTTGGGTTTTTCAGTATTTCTGGTTTCTGAACACAGTATTTGAAGCAGCTGAAACATTTGTATGGTTTTGCTTTTCTTTCCAAACGTAACAAGGGTGCAGCTCTAGTAAATGACAAAATCCAGATAGAGTGTGGGAGCAGCAGGATCCCAAATTAAACAACTGGGAGGTTGATAAATGCTTCCAGTAGCAGATTTAGCTACAGATGGAATCGTTTGACCATTCGACACGCCACAGTCCGCTTGTTGGGGGCTTCCGACCATCTCTCTGCAACATTAACTTCATAAAAACTTCCATCAAAGAGCCCCCACCAGAGTCACAGTGCCTTTTTCAGAGCGTTTTCAATCAGCAGAAATAAACATTAAAAGATTCTGCCTTTCCTTGCTTGACATTTTTCTGACAGTAAATTAGAATCAGATGGAAGGTATCATTATTTCCACAAAGATTATAATGCAAATGAATTCCTTTACAATAACTTAGAAAAAACCCCAAACAACCTAAACCCAAATCTTTTAAAAAATATGTATGCATTTGGCCAATAAACTCATAGAGAAATTTTGTTCAAGGCTCATGTATCTCAATTTGTATTCCTGTCCTTGGCCAGAGGGTGTTCTTCACTAACCAGCACTTTTAACAAGCAGTTTATTTATTATCCTGCACAACTGATAATTTTGTTCTTCAGGTGTTTTTCCTCCTTTCCAGGTTGGTTAACTGCTTGGGGTTTTTTTTTTGTTTGTTTTGTTTTTGTTTTGGTTAATTATTTTTTTAAGTACTGCATTGATTTTCTGCACTTTGAAATGACAAAATAATTGCATACCTGGCATTAGGAAAATAAATCTGCAGCAAATTAGAGTATTTTCATTCCAAGAATCTCTAAGAATTAGAGATGACATAATTTTAAAATGACAGTTTTTGAAAAGCAGACTTTCAAACACAAGCAGGTGGTTTTCCTGCCTTCATGCTGGTGAACACTATATGAAAGACTGTCAGTGCTCTCCAGAGAATCTGTTCACTGAGAAGGTGCTGAACCAGGATATCGATTTTGTGAACTGGAAATTTAAGAGAGATCTGAGATTGAATATATGTGGTTGTAAACATATAAATGTGGAATGTAAACAGAGATTCAAAAGAGGACTGAGCTGTGCATGTTTGGAGGATGATATTAATGTATTAGTATTGAATAACTGATTCCCCAATATAATTTAGAAAGGTTTATGACACTTTACTTGGCTATCTACATGATATAATTGCTAAAGAAGACAGCATTATACCCTTATTCTTTAGTGTTTGTGTTGTCCACGGTATTGGAGTTAGGCACATGCACTGCTGTTTGTGTTTTGTTGTTTTGTTTTTTTTTTTTCCAAACACCCCTGGCAAAGTGAAGGATGATGATCCAGAGAGTGGTTGTGTTTCCTTCTGATTTGTTAGGCCTTGCTTTACTGTGAGCAATAATTACTTTTTTGACACATGAAAATCTGATTTAAGTTGACTGTTCGTTGATGATTCTTTGGAAATATTCTCAGGATCTAGTAACACTGACATTGCATTAAAATCCTAGTTGGCAGATTACTTCATAATTATAATGGTCTGGAGTTACAACTAAGTAGCTAAGTGTAGAGCTATTTGTTATTATTTGTGTTTATATGCTGCAGTATTCACAACACACTATCCAACATTCAGCCATGCCTTGTACACACAGAGAAACTCTTGGTGGGTGAAGACTGAGAAATGCTCATGATCTAAATCCCAAACCAGGTAGTCAGAGGTCCTTCAAATTTTAATTAATTTTTAAATACTTATAGTCACATATATATAGATATATCTATCTATATCTATCTATCTATCTATCTATCTATCTATCTATCTATCTATCTATCTTTAACTGTAAATATCTTTCTGAATGTTCCAGCTAGAACATAAAACTACATTATTTCTTAGGATTACAAGCCTTGTCACATGTCATCACATATTCAAGCTGAATACATCATCAAGGGCTTTAGTCTTGTTTTCTAAACTGTATTGAGGTAGGAACTAGCTATTTTCCTGTAGTGAAGATATCTCTTGGTACCTTGCCTGCTCACAGCTGGCTTCTAAGGTGTACATTTCAGGCTTCTCTCTCCCCTCAGGCTGCAAGTCAGATCTTTATTGCTCTCAGTGGCTGTTGAGACAGGCTGTAGGTGCAAAGGTGTAAGTGTAGAGCCTCTGCTGAAGAGCCAGGCCAGGCCAGGTGTTCAGCCATGCACATCTCACATTTGGTGCACAGGGCAATGTTCCCTATCAAGCACTGCCATGTCCATATCAACTATTATACATGTTTTAGCAAATTTTGGCACTGGTCAACTGAAAATAAGTGATAGCAAAAAATGTGATTGTACTGTTTCACCAGTGTCAGAAGATAAACTTCATGAAGGTGGTAATACCACACAGTTACTGCTCTCCCTTAGTGTGAGGGTCCCAATATTCATTATGAATATTTATAAATCAGTTATCACAGTTACAGGCTTGCTGGGATGCTCATTTTACAAACACCACACAAGAAATACTCAAAGGTAGTGTTTGAATTACTTACAGATTATTTAGGACCCAAATTCAATTTGAAATTAAATGACATTTCAACTCACAAACATCTACTTAGGTTCTGAAAGGCTCAAGATCATGAGGACCAGGTTGCCTGTGGCAGAAGTAAGAGAAGTATCCAGACCTTATATTTCCAGTACATAGAACCATACTGGTTTAGGTTGGAAGGGACCTTAAAGATCATCTAGCTCCAACTCCCTGTCGTGGGCAGGGAACATTCTACCAGACTAGGTTACTCAGAGCCACACTCAGTTTGGTCTTAAACACCTCCACCTTGGAGGGAGGTTCCGCAACTTCTTTGGGCAACCTGTTGCAGTGCCCCACCCCCCTCACAGCAAAGAATTTTTGCTAATACCTAAATTTACTCTCCTTCAGCTTAAGACCATTCCACCGTGTCCTATCATTACATCCTTATACTTTGGCCAGAAGAAATAATCTTCTCACCTACATTTATCCAGCATTGAGGTAAAACCTTGCTTCCTTCATACAGAAAAGTAAACCAGGAATATCTATACAAGACATGGAAATGTTCTGAACAACTTTCTGTTTATTATGTATTTGAATGTCCTTCTGATGGATGACTACGCCTTTGCTAGTGGCACTCAAAGAGCCAAAAGAAACATATGTCGTGAAAAGTACCTTTAGCAAAACAGACAGATGGATAGGTAACACTTTAAAACAGGGTGGCCAATGATTAGCAATTCATTTGGTATTCATTGCGATAACATTAATTGTTATGAATAAATTACATTTAGCAACACTTGGAGTTTTGTGAAAAGAACATTTGCCTTTTGGGGACTTTGTGAAAAGGAAAAAATAAACCACTTTTTTATTTTTTCAATTTTGTTTTATTTTTCCCATCTCATAAAATTGTTTCTTGCAAGATCTTCTAGAAAACCACAAGCTGTGTACCAATGTTTTAGACTTTTAAATGCTTCTGATACTAATCTGATCTCTAAGTAGGTTTTCACTCAGATCATGTTTTTAAGCTTTCTTTTTTTTACAGCAATTGAAAAATTTCTAAACAGCTCAATCCTTTCTGCTGGTTAATCACTCTCCTGCTCGGTTAAATACACCACAGAAGTGAAAAAATATACCTATTGCTTGTAAGCTGTAAACAGTCAGTAGATTGTGTTCTGATGATTACAGACAGTTTATATTGGCTGGACTGGGCCTTAGCTGTCAGCACATAAAGAGAGAAATGGACAAAAGAGGCTCTGAGAGCAGATGTTGACACTGGAAGCTCAAATTCAGGGATCCTCAGCCTGTGGCTGTGGAAGCCCAGCTGGGAGAAAGAGACAGGCTGCATTCATAGAGCCTCTCTGGGATCCCTGCCCCATGCAGGTACCCAGCCATTGAGAGACAGGAAGATGAAAGGCTGCTTCACAGATGTCACCTGCTGAGGGTTCAGCAGCCTGTCCAGAAATGTCATGTTTGGCAGCTGGTGGAGGATCCCTCCCACCAGCTCTGGCGCACAGATTCTCACAGTATTCCGGGAAAGATGCTTACACGGGGGCTTCCTAATGAGACAACATTAAAGAGAATTTTTGGCTTCTGCCTGTAACAGCACGTTGACATTAACCTAGCTGTCCATTCATTACACAGCTCTCCTGAAGATCAGTCACTCTAACAAAATGAATTTTAGGCACAAGCATCAAGCCAAATTACCCTGGAAAATTGTCGAGATGGCTATCTCCTCATTCTGTTAAACCGATTCCGCATTCCTTTGTTTCTGTGTATGTTTCTGAAATTCTATTGATGCAGGCTCAGTTGAGGCACTTGGTCCAAAAAGCAGTACAAACTGCAAGGTTCTGGAGGATATATGACACTCAAACTTGGCATATTGAAGCTCCTGGGTCCTATTATCTGCTTGGATAGTAATATATGACCTCATCTGAACACACATTTAGAAAAGATCAGAGAATATTTCTAAGAAGGTAAAAAAGAAGAGCAATAAGAATTGGGCAGAAGGAAGTTAAGATCTAAGCAGAAAGGCTAAGGTGAAGTGGAGAAAAGTTATTGCTTAAATGAGTTGGGAGGGGTTAGTGCTTGCCGTTTTTGTCCCCTACAGCCCTCAGGTTAAGGCAAATGGCAAAAGCTTTGTCTTTTGCCTTTTGGGCTACTTCTGATGAGCGTAGAAAGAACAAGGGGTCCTTTTCCATACTGCAGACAGGCTCAGGGAAGTGACAGGACTTGATTCTTGTAAATTAATTACATTCCCAGAAATATTACTTAAATGCATGATGTCTAAAATTGGCATAGGACCTAAAACTGCATTTAAAATTACTCAGAATGGTAAAATTTCTCATTCAATTTTTTTTAAGCTTTACAATCTTCACCTATTTTTCCTCTCTTCTTTCTGTATTCAATGTGCTAATAAGAATAGCCATGCTTTTAACAACTGAGATTTTCGCTATAAAATCTACCTAGTAGAGTATTGCTTCTTAACAGCATTCAGAGGCATCAAAATTCCACTCAGTCCCAGGGCAGGACTATGGTCATTTACATTTTTTCACTACAGTTTGGGTTATTGTTTTGGTTTTTCCCAAGGAGGCTGCTCGCGTACCAGGCTAGAATAGGCAATGCTCCTCAGAACCTATGGCAGGAGAGGTTTGCCTGAGCATGCCAAGCAGAAGGACTAAAAAGAAATTTGTTCATTAGTCACATAAAATGGTTGAAACGAAAATCACTTTTAGTGCTACTACTGTATTTGACTATGATGACTGAAACTTTAGAGCATTTGGGTCATCTTGACATTTTAGTCATTGTTTTGCAAAAGCGGAGGAGAAAAATAATGAGTGAAAAATTAGAGGAGGGACTGACAGAAGGAAGTAAAAACACACTGACAAGCATGATTTTAAATGAATTCACAGCATCGACCAATTGGAGAAGCATATAGTATAAAAATTTGAGCTTGGATTGGAGCATTAGCACCACAAAGCCATGGTGATTAAAGTTACTGACAGCTCTCAGTTATTTCCATCTTTTAAGAGGAACTGGGATGATATTCCAATCTGTAGCAGTCCAAATTGAGATATCTTTGAAAAAAATCAATTTTTGAAAAGGTAAAATGTTTAGCTTTTTTAAAAATTGGTTATTTAATGTGAAAATCTGACTAAGAGAATGGATCTTCAGATCCATTGACGTGCATATAATTAAGACATCTAAAGAAGAATAAAACCATAAAATAAAGGACATCTTAGACAAAACCAGAAAAAATCCCCTTAGATCCTGGCCCCTTTTAGTGTTTTCAGTGCATTCCATGCCTTCTTTATATTTGTGAGAGAACCTTAGCAAATGTTGAAATTTTCTCTTTAGGAGACATTGATGAGTGGAACTATGGAATACTAAATAGACATATCAATGAATTTTTATATTTATAAAAATAAGATTTTATTTTAAATAGAGTACTATATTCTCCACCATCAGGTTAGACTTCTGTCTGGTTGAGAAGGAGTTTTTTAATTAAAGAACATAAAATTTAAATGGTTTAGAAAATGTCAACATGGGTTCCTATTTTCAGCCCAACACAGATGATAGAACGAGAGGGCATAAATGAAAATTAAAGAAAAACAAATTCAGAACAGATGTCAGGAAGCATTTTTTTCAAGCAGCGAATCATAAATGTGTGGAATGGCTTACTAGGCAAGACAGTTAAGGCAAAAACACGGAGGTCATTAAAGAATCAATTAGAAGACATCACAGTGTAGACGGAAAAGGGAATGAGGCATGATGAGCCAAACCGCCTCTGCTCGCTACAGGACTGTCTCATGTTCTCAAGAAATCTGGACACTGGTGGATGTTTTTAGGACTCTAGGGTAGGTGCTAGCTAGAAATCCATACAACTCTCTCTCTCTCTTCTCCTACTCTCTCCCTTGCTTCCTGCGGGTACCCAATACAACTTTCAGGAACGCCACCAAAGCAGTTTTAATGATGAGACAAGTTGCATTAAATACGCGTTAGAGGTGCCAGTGAAATCTTTGAAACATATCCTGTGAGAAAGTGATTTTATTATCGTAAAACAAGTTTGCCAGTGTAGAGCAACAGGCAACTGCTATTAGTAAAGATGTCTTCTACTAGGAAGATTTTAGTATTCTCTCTTTTTTTTTTTTTTTTTTTTTTTTTTTTTTTTTTCTTTTATAAAAAAAAATTACAACACAATTNTTTTTTTTTTTTTTTTTTTTGTGAGTATTACCATTATAAAGAAACATTCAACACCATATGTAAACACTGTCAAAGATGGTATGGTAGAAATACTTAAAAGAGGAAGCCAAGTCTTACAAATAAGTCAGGACAGTGCAGCTGGCAAGTTATACAGCAGAAAGACTCACACCTTGCTGTTCTGTCAGATTGGGGCAACCAGAGGATCTGGCTTAGGTGAGGATAGATAATGAAGAATTTGGTTTACTATAAATTGCCTGCATATATTAATGGAAAAGGAGGACAAACGAATAACCTCTGTTGCTCAAGATTATTTTGAAACAAAAAAGAAATCTGAAGTGATAATTATATCTCAAAAGCGACAGATGTTAAAACAACAAGATGCTTTAAAAACAAGAACAGGCTAGAAATGAACTAAAATGAAATTATTGCACCAAGCCAGCTGACCGCAATTATTTCCAGCTTATGCTATTTCAATAACCTGTAAAATTCTAAATATATGGGAACTAAGAGTCATATTTTTACTCTGCAAGTCTAGAAAGAGTTCTTTAAAGGGCTAGTGCATTAGGAGGGTGGAATGATTTTTTCATCATTTGAAACATTCAGAGAACCAGCTCATTCTTGGTGAAAAATTGCTCTTATGTTAATCTGTATATTAGAAACAGAAAACTGCATCTTGCAATATTCTGGATATGAATAAACTGCTATAAAATTAAATTAAGCAATCTCAGATAACAGGTTGGATTTGGTCAATGGGCAATGCACCCTAAATAGCAGTTTAGTCAATGAAGTGCAAAACACCATTCAGCTCTCCCTAAAGTAGATAGTCACGTCTGGTGAGATGAATATCTCGTTAGGAATAGTAGCAACTTAAATCAAACTACTTGAGAAAATCCTTTTTGTGGCCATTATGATTTTCATTTACCTTAATTTATTTAGGAAGTGATTAAATACGAAACACATTGACCTTTTCCCGTGACCACCAGACCACTGGATGAAATGGTGCTATCGGTGTTTAAGATCTCTACAGCTGACTTAGCCACCATGAGCTTCCTTGTCATCAAAAGGGAGAAATTGGCCTCTACAAAGGCCAAGGTTTCATCTCAGTCTGAAGGACATCAGATCAATCACATTATGAAAGAGCCCATTTTTCTCTACTAAGGGGATACAAAGGGACCTTGAGGTGACTAGGTTGGTATTGCAGTCTAATTAATGCTGGTCATAATGTTGAGTTTTTCCCTTGCTACAAACACTCTTCTCATGGAGTCACGGAATCCTTAAGGTTGAAAAAGGCCTCCCACATCATCAGTTCCAACCTTTGACCACCATGGCCACTAAACCATATGATGAAGTGCCACGTCTAATCATTTTTTGAACACTTCCAAGAATAGTGACTCCACCACTTCCCTGAGGAGCCTGTTCTAAGGCTCCAAGTTTGATCAATTTACAGTTCTAAGACCCTTAAAGTTATAAGGAACTTATACTTCTACGTTCCATTAAAAAGACTCTTTACTCTTGCATCTTGCAAGAAAGTAAAAGAATAAAGAACGAAAGTCAATGGAGACTAGGGAACAATTACTTCTTCTTCCCATTGAGGGAATGAGTAGAGCTAAGAGAGGTCAACAAGCAGGTCTTACCTCTGGCTGTGTGGAGTCCAACAACTCTTTCAATTAAACTTATTTCTGTAAAGAACATCCACAGAAAAGTAAAAAACAATAGATTTTTGCTGATCTCCAGAATTTACCCATATCTGTTCTCCTTAAATTGTATACAGTGTTTGAACATATTTGAAATTACGTCATGAAATGTACTTTTCATAGTTTCTGCAATCTCTCCCTATTTATAGGAGGAAAATTAATCTGAAATTACAAAGCTGAGCTATTATTTGCAAGCCAATAGCATGCAGGGATGGGATGCCTCCCAGGTGATTCATGTCATCTGAAAAGTCTGTTTATTTGTAAGGTAGTGCTTGCTACATCAATGTTCAGCAGAGAGAGATGAGCCACCTCAGGGCATATGATCCTCTTTGACAATTAAGTTTTGGCAGGGCGAATTGCCTTGTAGAGGTGTCTGCATCAGTCTGCTGAATATACAGGAAAACCGGAAAATCCGCTCATGTTTGAAACTTAACTTTCAGATGACTGCGAGTAAGTGAGGGTGAATTGTGGCTACAAGGGAAAGTTTGCTATAGCTGCCTGCATATAAAGAGTGATCACAAGCAGTGACATGAGAAACATGCAGACCACAAAATAATGCTCAAACTTTTAGAAAGGAAGCAGACGCATCCACATATGCAGGCAGACTCATGTCTTAATTGGGCTCAGGCATGTATGTTACATATGTTGCCAAATTTCACATCATTACATATGATTTGCAGTGAAACAGAAATGCCTCAGACAGCAGAATTAGCAATAGAGGCTCACATTTCTGTTTGGGTGGGTAAGGCAATGCTCACCAAGGTTCATAACATGAAGTGCCAGACCTACTGTGACTTAGTGATTCTAAACACTGTGGAAGTTTAATAAAACAGGGAGTAAATTGGCTTATGCCATTGGAGCTGTGCTTTTGGCTACATGACTGAGCATTTGTTTTGGAAGCTGGAGACTCTGGTTTTGGTCCCAATGTTAATTAATTGTACCAGGCATTTGCAGTGCAGTCCACCAAGGAAGGTGTAAGACAGTGTCTGGATGTCGATTATTTAAACATTACTGGCTCATCCAAAGGGCTTTAGTGGTCAGGTAATGACCAGCTGGAGCAGTTAAGGCCTGTGGGTGAAGCTAATTGTTCTGCATTTGCGAAGGACCTCCAAGTGACTCTGTATTGCTTAGACAGTTTTGCACTTTTTACTTTTAATTTCATTTTGTAATTTAATTTATTTTTTGAATGTTTTAAAAATCTAACTCTTAATGTCATTATACCGCTGCTCTGCTCTGCTCTGCCAGAACACTCTGTTCAGTGGCCACAGTCTGCTCATCCTTGCTTTATCTTAATGGGAAATCATTCCGTTTGAACCAATGCAAAAGCAAAGTATTATGTGCAAATTATTTTAAAATTAAATGTTTCTCTGTGGAAGGAAGATGTCAGCTCCCCCTCCAAATGATAAATTGAGAAAAATAGTTTCTGAATGGAACCATAAAAAGCCCATCTTTCCAAACAATTACTAGGTAGCTATTTTGATTTGTGGAGCTATCAGTGCCTCTTCACAACCTGCTTTAGGACTTTGTTGACTTTCTAGAGCAGGCAACTCACTCCACTCCTCACACTACACTCAGGACCACTGATGCCTCACAGCCTGTACAGACTGGAGGGTGGTCCGTAAGAGGCACAGAGATTCCCTCTGAGCACGAGGAGAAGGCCCAGGGCTGTGCTGAAGTGCAGAACGTGGTCTGCATCTGGCTGTACTTGCAAGCCACTGATAATGGCGGTGTCAAGGTCACTGCATTTCCCGCTTTGAAAGGGGATTTAGCAGGTCTGTAGCTGGATTTACTCCAGTATAAGCCATGGCAAGGGGTAGACAGAAGAGTAGTAGATAGTCATTTTAGTCCTTTGGGTGGGTATATGCCACCTTTGGGTGGGTATGTGCCACCTAACACATTAGGTTTCAAAACTATTCCTCGTCTGTTGTTATGACTGTTGAATAGAAGAGCCCTGGAGAGCAAACAGTTGGTGACATCTATTAAAAAAAAATGAGCACGAACCTAAGAAACACAAAGCAGTGGAAAGTTCTTCTGTGGGGCCTCAGTTGTCTTCCATGGACATGACAAAGTTGACCTCCTTCAGGTGCCTGGCTGTCTCAGGCTGCCTGCACAGTCACGGCATCTTTTGGAACACCAAACTTTCTAGTCTGGCTTCTACTTGGAATGTGACTCCATCTGGTGGGAGCTTGCCAATCTCCACAGACTGCATAGGGAGGTTAAGGGTGTTCCACAGATCAATTTCATTTTACACTTGTGCTTAAACCCAGTGGAAGCAACTCCAGCTGAAAGCTGTGCATGTACTCACTTGCTGTGACATTCACAGAGATGTGAAGGGAAAATATCTACAGGAAATAAGGAAAAGATCAGAATCAAAAGACTTAAAAAGAAGGAAGGAAAGAAAATGGTACAGAAACACAATACAAGAAGAGAATGATATTGGAACTGCAGATGGAGAGGCAAGTGTCTTAGCACAAAACATTTTTAAAACCCCCTTCTGTTATTGTTTTGATGCTAGTTTCCCATTTCTTCATAAAGCAGAGGATTCGGTGAACCAGAACTGAGGAACATTTCTTCTATTTCTTGCTTCTCTCTGAAGTTTCAACTTCTACTAGCAGTAAGAAGCAAGTAGGTAACTGGTACTTTTGTTCTGGCATATCTTTCCTCTAGAATAAATTCCCATATGTTAAAAGATTTGTTTTGATTTTATATGCTTTAAAGATATTTTCCATCAATACTGTTCACATTTTAATTACAATAATTAACATAGTTTTCCAATATTTTTTTGTGCCTTTGATTACATGCCTAAAAATGTTGCAGCTGTGTTTACCTATATCTTTTTTGTCTCAGGCTTCATCTGAAATGAGAATATCATTTTATATATAGCTTTTTACTGGCTTTGTGAACTATTTTTCACAATACCCCAGTTTAGCTCCATATACATTCATACAAAGGAAAGTACTCAACTCTCTCAATTTGAGTGGTTTTGGAACAGAAATCAGGATAGGCAGAAATTCCCAGTGTAAATTGCGTGACTTTTCAAGAAACAGTGAAATATGTTTTCTGTTTGAACAACACAAAAATATGTATTACCAGAGAATGCTGCACAAAAAAACCCCAAAATAAACAGCGGTGCAAAGATACACCTTTGCCTATTATTATTCAACAGAGGAGGAGATATTAGAAAAAACTGTTGATTAGAAACTGAATTTTTATCCTTGTTTCCAGTAGTATAGGCAGTGACCAAATCCTCTTCCATCATCCTTTTTCCAGGGATGTTATTTTATCTTCCATATTATGGGAAGGAGGCAAGGTCGAATAATAATTCTTGTACAGTTGATGTGAGAGTCTCTCACTCATTATCGAAGCATCCACTCCCATATGTGGTCTGTAGAGCAGCCAGACATTTGTGGTCCAGCAGCTGCTGAGGATTTCTGATGGATTAGGCTTAGAAATCTCTTCATTGGGAATTGAAAAGATCCATGGAGTTTCCACAGTGGCTACTGGAATTCTCTTCCTGCATGAAAGAATCCAAAAGGGTATATCTGAAAGCAATTGTTTCATCTAGATTGCTCTGCTGCCAGCTCCTGGAGGCAGCTAGCAGAAAGAGAAGAGCTGCTGTTGGGATGCGGGATTTTAAAACAATTCACCAAAGGACTTGAGAATTGCTCTCTATGAAAAGATAAGAATGGAAAGCAAAGATAAGTGAGGAAGAAGAGGACAAAGCCTGGAAAAGGAAGGAAGAATGAACAAAAAAATAAAGAGATGAGTAATAAAAGGTGGGTGATCAGGACCTCTAGGACCTAAGGCAGATGTAAAGGAAGCTTCCACATTTCCTGCTACTATTTTTCATTGAAAACAGTTTGTCAGAACTGGATTTTTAAAGCATGCATTACCTTCTCCAGTTACTCCTGAAACACACAGACTTCATAATCCACTGAACAGCCAAATAATAAACTGAGAGATAGAGGCAAAGTATTTAAGTGGCTTCATCTTCTCTGTTGCTTATATGGCATAGTGGAAGCTTTCTTCTGAGAAGCCAGTGGGCTACAGAGCAGCATCACCTTCCTCTATGTTGTGCTTATTTAGTGTGTCATCCTTCTTTCACAAACGTGCCCAACAGACTATTTATAATGAGATCGTGCATTTTGCTACGTTTTCGTAATGGACCTCCAAAGTATTTTCCAGGTAAAAAATGTTTATCAGAGGCTGGGATCATGAAACATTATCAACCTCAAGCAATCAGTAACCATGAAACTTAAAAACTGTGAGATGTTTTTAAAAGCTGATTTCTGATTTGTGTTTCTGTGGTGTGATTCAACTTTTGCCACAAATGTGAGGGCTAGAAAGCTGCTGGTTTTTATGAGATGTTGAGATTTCCACTTAAGCAGTGTCACTTCAGGAGTTACTTTTTCAAGAGAAATGACAAATATTTCAGTATTCATACTAAATTCATGAATTGCACAGCATTCTTTTGACTTTTGAAGACAACTCAGATTGCTGCATACGTTTTGTGGACAGCCCCTTATTAACTGATCATTCACTGTGACAACTGCAGTTTTTATTTCTTGGACAGATTTCCCTCTAGACTTTGTAACCTAAATACTGATTTGGCAGTTTACTTTCTTAAAGCAAAAGGAATTAAGTGCTTCCTTCAGGCAATTTAAGTGAGGCTGATTTTAATATTAAAAACAATGAGGTTCCTTTAGTCATAAAATGCAATCAAAGCATCCAAAATGTCATAAGGTATCTCACATTCCATATAAAGGCACAATCCAGCATTAGATAGAGCCTGAGATAATTAATACTGTGTTGTAATTCTGAAAAGCTGTTTAATTTGCGGGATTTTTTTGAAATTGGGCTTTGATCCTGGAACATATATATTTGGTTTATTTCACAGAACACTAGGAAGCAGTCAAATGGGAAGAAATCATTCTTACATTTTAAGACTGTGTTCACTGAATGGGATCAAGTAAATTTGCTCCAATGGAGATTTCTAATATACTGTGTATTGGGTCAGAAGTATTGCCTGATGAAGGAGCAAGCCAAGCCCTATTGTTTAAGCTGTGAATTTTCTTCTTTCAGGAGATTCTTATAGAATCATAGAATTATTTATGTTGGAAAAGACCTCTAAAATTGTTGTGTCCACCTATTAACTTAACACTTGCATATCCACAGCCTTATATGGTCTTTGATTTTTCTGAAATAATTTGAACTTTTGGCTCTAATAGCAAAAGACACAACATGATGTCTAAGCTCAGAGACCAACAGAAATGCTGTAACTGATGATGAACTGGTCCTAGTGACAAAAATGTCCAACAGTTTGTGAGTCCTCCATTTCAGGGCTCCAAAGGTTGAAAGTGTGGGTTTTGAGTTAATTTGTTTTTCTTTTAAGAGGTATATATGAGGTAGGACAGTCACTGACTATGAGTATCAAGAGGTACTGGGATATCCGAGGGAGAATTTGGACTCTTGACAGTAAAGTGGGGATCCCACATGACTCATCCCTTTTTTAACTTAGGTTGGTGCTCACTGCAGGACAGAGAACTGAGTCAGCAATGACAGCTGATGGGTCTGAACACTAAACATCCCATGTAAACTTGCCTGAGGCATTTTCACTCCTCAAGCCGTGAGACAAGAATATTTTTGGTTTTAATCTTGTCTGCTTTATGTGATTCACCTCAGTAAAAATTAAGTCACCTAAAGGCCTGGCTGTAGAGCAAGATGCTTAATTTTAAGCAGCTGAAATTGGAAAAGTTGACTTTGTACCTTCCTCTAGACGTCCAGCCATGTCCTGGGGGGCATCAGGCACAGCATTGCCAGCCAGGCAAGGGAGAGGATTGTCCCGCTCTGCTCTGCACTGGGGCGGCCTCACCTCAGGTGCTGGGGGCAGTTTTGGGTGCCACAATATAAGAAAGACATTAAGCTATTAGATAACATCCAAAGGTGGGCCATGGACTTGTTGAAGGATCTTGAGGGGAAGCCGTAAGAGGAGCAGCTGAGGTCACTTGATCTGTTCAGCCAGGAGAAGAGGAGACTGAGGGGAGACCTCATTGTAGTCTTCAACTTTCTCGTGAAGGGAAAGAAAGTGGTGGACACTGATACCTTCTCTCTGGTGACCAGTGACAGGACATGAGGGAACAGCCTGAAGCTGAGTCAAGGGGAGTTTATGTTGAAGCTCAGAAAAAGATTCTTCACCCAGAGGGTGTTTG
Organism: Cnemophilus loriae; assembly: GCA_013397755.1. NCBI lineage: Eukaryota > Metazoa > Chordata > Aves > Passeriformes > Corvidae > Cnemophilus > Cnemophilus loriae. The sequence continues at coordinate 1,779,566 of VZTF01006238.1, read as the reverse complement.
GGCACAGGAACAGGCTCCCCAGGGAAGTGGTGGCAGCTCCAAGCCTGACAGAGTTCAAGAAGGATTTGGACAATACTCTTGGGCACATGGTGTGGCTCTTGGGGCTGTCCTGTGCTACGCAGGGCCTTGATGATCCTTATAGGTCCCTTCCAACTCATCTTATTCTGTGCTTCTGTGCTTCTGTGCTTCTGTGATTCTGTGAAAGGGGGTTGCTGTTCAGCTCTGTGTGTTTCAGCACTGTTTTCATTCACTACTCCTGAGAGACTGTTGTGTCAGACTTGTAAGGGTGTGGTTCAAAAGCTTTCTTAAGAGTGACTGCAATAATCAATAAGCGTATAGGCATAAATTGCCGATATTGCACATTGATGGTCTTGAAATATTTATCTTCATTAAATATACTAGGTTCACAAGTAGAATATATGTTTGCAACTACAGTACTATTAAATGTCTGTGGGATCAAGGACACTGGTGTCTTCTTCAGCTGGATCAAAGGTATTCAGACGTCACATTGTGTCGCCACTGGCAATGCTACAGCTTCAGTGTTTTCAGTAGGCTTTCTGGGGCAAGGCCAAGATATTGTTGATACAGCAGAAGAAATAAAACATCAGCTGAATCAAAAGGACTAAGGGGAGTGAAAACCCTGGAAACCTTAATTTCATCAAGAAACTAAGCAGAGAGGATTCTAAGAAGATGCAGGCAGAAAACTTGCTAAGTCGTTATTTGGGATTTGACATAATATCTGGTACAGCTTGAAACAGAATTTTTCACCTTTTGAACCACAAAGCTACTGTTCAACCTTCAGCATTTCTGGTGAACCAGGAAGTATTTTGGCAAATGTTGGACATTCCTGTTGGCCACCACGTATCCTATTGGTCCACGTTTCTAGTGAACACAAAGGCAACATAATGACTGATTATTATACTTCACTAGACTTCTGCTGATCATTAACACAACCTCATGGCCTGCTGATGGTACACAGAGCACAGCTTGGCAACCATAGGAACAGAAATGAACCCATTGTCTGACAGAGGAGAGGGATGGGAGTTTGTGGAGGAGGCATCTGTATCCAGATTGTTGTTCTAACAGTCTGTGAGAGGTGACAGATGTTCTTCTCATCTTCTGGTGGCCTCAGCAGTCTATTTCAGCAGCACACAGCAGCATATAGCAAATCACAAAGCAGGTAATTACAACACTGTTTGCATCCCTTTGTCAATCACATTTCCACCTCCTTCTCTCATCTCATTCACAAATTGTCTTGATGTCTTGGTGCTGAATATGGGAGAATTTGATTTGGACAAATATTTGAACCTCTGTAAAATGTAAGGCTCCTTTTCAAGTGTCAGAAAAAGAGGGAAAAACATCAAGGGAAACAGGAAGAACATCCCAAAGGATGGGTCACGGGCAGCATCTACTTTCTATTCTACAAGGAAGTGGGACTTGAAGAGATTTTTTTTCAGTGCCTACTTCTGCTACGAGAAGCCAATCACCTTCTGCAAAGAGCACTTCAATCAGTTCCAGAGATCTCTGTCATTGTAAAGATTAGTCTTCAACCAATCTGTGCAAGCAAACAAACTTTCTTAAAAAAACCTCAAACTATAAATCACTAGCGACCAAGAGCAGCCTATCTTCTTGATTTTAAGTTTAGAAAACTGAAAGAAGAAGCAAACTAGTATTAAGAAGCAAAAAATGTATTAGCAAAAAAGAAGCAAAGAAGTGGTCAGGAGAAGGGCATTCCAAAGTCTTCACCTTCTCCTGACAGCTATGGGAATCACATAGAAATATCATGTACTAATGGTGTTAACAAAACCCAGACAGTGTCTTGTAATACCAGGACAGCTCTGCTCCTGAAAATCTAGATGTTTATGGAGCTTATGTTTGGAGCACTGTGTGAAATCTCAATCAAATAAAAAATAGTATTCCCAATCAAGAGGCCAGACAGAGCAGGGTAGAGAACCCCAAATTAGCAAATCAATGTTGTAAAAGAAAACCATAAAATTAGAGTCAGGGTGAAGAAGATTAATGGGCTTCAATCTGTCCTGGCTTCTGAGAGTACAATATCACCATCCTTCCTGATGGAGGAGGAAGAAACCATGGCAGAGCCCTGAGTTGCTCTTACACCTGAGTGTGTGCATTGTCAGAGGGCTCCCACAGGCCTCCAGCACCTGGGTGGCCTTGGCCTTCAGCTGCTGGGCTCACAGAAGCAGAAAGGACAAAGTTAGGGCTCAGGCAAGTTTATTATCAAGGATGGATCTGCCTACAGAGTCCCTCTCACCTAGCTTTAAGCTTTCAGAGAGTCCATATTTGAAGTAGTCAAGGTCATTTTCAGTCAAAAAGGAAAGGTGGACACATTTTTAGGATGTAGCTGACCTCAGCTATTTTAGTCATTTACTTTAGTGATGAGTCGCAGCCCAGAAACTCCCTTTGTTGGTTGACAAGAAGCTAACTCAGATTTGAGATGTTTGAGTTGGTCAGATGAATCCTGACCCCAAGACAGAACTGGCCATTATGGGTAGGTGTATTTGTCATTTGAAATGTGCATCATGCATGTTGAATGGTATTTTCAATATCCTTCTATGTGCTTCTTGTCCTTAAAGATCACTCACCATGAAAATTTCTAGCCTACATTTTTCAGCTTTTCTTCTGTGCTGTTCTCTTACTTTTTTCCCCCCAAAATACTCACGTGCTTCCACCCTTGACTACTTTTGTTTAACAACACTGTCCTTATTCTCCCCCTTCTAAAGTAAGTTGAATGATCTATATGCAGGGGTGAAAGGAGAAGGTTTTCTTTGATCCAGCCATCGTCTCCTCTAGTTTCTTCTCTTATATCTGGCTGCATGGGTCAGAGGCACACGATTTGCTTTGTGTTTCCATAGTGCCTGGTACAATGGAGCCTGCTCCGTGGCCAGAGCTCTAAGGCTCAGCGGTTGTACAAAGAACAGGGGAATAATGAATAGTAAATGAAGTAAGAGCTAAGTAAATAGAGAACTATGTTGAGGGAGAGAGGGGTGCAGGGGCAGTGATATGAGAGAAGGTCAGAAACAAAGAGAAGGGGAGAAAAAAACAGAAGATACAGTGAGAAGCACTGGAGACTAAGGGTTAAAAGTCCAATGTCACAGGAGTGGAATTGAAATGGAAAATAAAAATCAAATGTGAAAAAGGATACTATATCAAAATAATAATCAAAGGTGAATAAATGAGAGTAGTACAGAAATCCCCAGAAGGATTAAAAAACCCCTTAAATACTGAGGAGAAAATGGAAGTAAGAGGGGCAGGAGTCAAAAAAACAGAGGAAATCAGGACAAAAAAAGGCATGGTATGCCTTGGGATAAACTAATTGAGTCCAGTCGCTTAAAAAAGCAATGTTCTAAGCTTACTGCTTTTTTTCACATTTATTCAAAGCTTCTTGCAGCACTATCTTTATCAGCTTATTTTCCTAAGGTGATGGAATATCCCCTTTTTCCACCTAGTTGCTCTGCAGTTTATATTCAGAAATGACTGAGTTTTAGTGAGCAAAGATAAAATCCACACGATGAATTTTGCAGCCTGAGAGTGACAATATTCTGTCCTGCCATGTCAGCCAGAGCTGGCCCTTGGATGCACAGCTCTCACTGAGCTACATGTGTACAGTTGAGGGTAGGGTTTAGTACCGCTCTCCAGCATACAATTAACACAGAAGATCTATACATTATCTCATCTTGCATTTTTATTATTTGCAGCTTATTGTTCAACTGAGCATGTATCACTGGTTAATTAATGCTGCCAACACTCTGCTCCACTAAATGATTGTTTAGCCTAGAGTGGAATAAAATACTACAATGACTAATACAGTATCATTATGTAACAGAAAATTAAAAATCTGATAATTTGATTGGAAGTCTCAGGTGAGTTTTTTGTATAAAAGTGTTAACCTCAAGTAGCTATAAACAGGTAAATGTTTTATTCAGCTGACTGATAAGGAATAAATGCTTATGATATAAATTATGTATAATTAATACCCCTGGGATAAAAAAAATGTCTGCTAATAGGTTGTCAGTTAATTAGGAAAGGAATACGAGGTAAACAAAGGTGATTAGAATATACCCTGGGACTATAAACAGAAATTGTGCCTTAAATAATCTGTAAAAAAACCTCACACATTAAACAGCAAATACTTCAGTTTTAATTCAGAACAAAAACATAATGTTTTATGGAGAAAGGCACAGAGGAGATGTTAAATGAAGAAGCAGCTTGTGATAAAAGATCTAGCGGCTGCAGAGTAACTCACCTTTCCTGTTCTCCTTTACCTTGGTTTGTGTATTGTCTTGGTCTATCCTCAGGTAAAAGAAGGCTAAAATAGGATTTGTGAAAAATATGGCAAATAATGTGCTGGAGGACCAATTTTAGCTCATAAAAATGACAGCTCTTAATGGTTGGTCTTAAATCTGCAACAGGGGAAATGTTCCCCAAATCAGTTTATGCTTCTTACCTGCCCTTTGACTCACTGATCCTCTTTGCTTCTGCCAGTATCTTTATGTGATAAATGAGACCATCCTCTTTCCTGCCATTCTGTAATTTCATTTGCAGTAGACATTTGAAATATCTTCTCATGAAACAGGACTGAAGTAGAGAGAGACATGACAGAGATGAATGCTCATTACAATCTCAGCCAAGTCTTTCCTTTGTATTAGAAGGGGACAGATCTGCACTGCCTTCCAAAAACAGCCATCCTGGATGAAAACAAAGATTCATGTCCCCCGTGCCTTGTTTAAGACAGCAACGAAAAGCAGCCATCAAGCGAAGAATTTAAGAATGAAACAGGTATATACGACACTCTTAGTACTCTCCTAGCCTTCAAACACTTACAGCTCATGGGCTTCCTGGCCTGGATATATATGCCGATTTCCAATGAATTTGTTCTTCATTAGTCTGGCCATTCCTCCTTTGAATGCATTAGCTATTCCTGGGACCATCCAAGGAGAATGGAGAGACCAGCAGCAAACCCATCAGCAAATGCTGAGTGTAGTCAGTGCAAGATACTCCCAGCAATGCCATGCAAACTAGAGTGCCATTGCCTAAAGGAACATAGCCTTATTACAGGTTGCAGAGGGAAGGGAATTTTTGGATTGTCTAAAACTTGACTTGAAATTCGACTGGCTAGTGGGTAGGAGAGGTCTCAGTGCCAGCCACTGGAACAAGAGGCTGTCAACCCAAGGGGCTCACTGGTCCCCATTCCAGTGACTGTCTAAGAACAGCTGCTGGGGAAACGCAGACTGGGAGTTACATACTCCACCAGTAGATTTCAATCCAGATAACTGGAGAAGATGAACAGGACTGAGCCTCCGTGCTGTTCATGTGTGTTGAGTGGAGTGTGTGCTTGCGTGGGTATTGTTAAAGGCAATGTTCTCTGTGCTGATCCATGTGACCAGCCATATGTCTGTGTGCTTATGTGCCTTCTGGGAATATGTACCCAGCTGCCTTGCCACTGGCTGGACCTGGAGACTTGCTACCGTGGCAGCCTTGCATCCATGGGGACAGGAATGACCATGGGGCAAGAGGGGGGCCAAAGCCACTGCCTTCGGTTACCTGTAACAGTACACAGCTGCAATCCACAGCCTACAACAGAACACGTTCGTGTCCAGAGGAGTTGCACAGGTCAGGCACACACTGCTGGCTGCTGTTTTTCCTGAATTGCTGTTCTCCTACCTTATTTGACAGCCTCAGGTTCACGTCTCAGAAGAGACAGTGAAAGTTGGCACCTACCTCCTCTCTATGTGCCTCTCATGAAAGTTCATGCAAGCAATGCTCTGAGAAAGTTATCAAAGTGTGGAGGGATCACCACAAAACAGAGCCCTCTGAGAATCACCACCTGCTTTCTGCAGCAAACTGCAATTACAGTAGCGGCTATGGTACAGACGGACACAAGCTTTCCTCCTGCAAAACACCGTCCCTTTGGAAAATGAGCTGAGTCGCCTTAAGAACTGCTTTTTAGAGCTTTTTTAAATTACTGTATCAGAGTCTAATTCTGCCACATTCCTAACTATATTCTTCAGGTCTCATGAGATGGGCTGAATCAGGGCAATGTTGTTCTCCTAAGGTGCAAAAAAGAACATTCTTCTGTTCCTTACACAATTTAGTCATAAAATTGACGAGAAACCTTTTGCAAACATGTTCATCCTCCAGGGTGTGTCATTGCCAGCTTCTCAGTGAATTAAAAATATAACTTTGAAAAAAATAATTGTAGAAATCAGTGCCTTATTTCCCATGAAACTCATCTCCATAGAGTGGTGTAATTCCTGGTGGAGTGGCTTGGTAAGTTTGGTATGTTTTCTTATACTTAGGATCAGTTCAGGAAACGTATTAATTAAATCTCCCTTTTATATTTTACAGTTATGTGAGGGAGTAGCATGGGCTGGAGTTGTGGAGCCAGACCTGAGGATGACCCAGCACTGGCTGTGCCCTCACCCACAGGGCACAGCCCCAAGCTGCTGGTAACAGGGTCCACTGACACACTCCAGCACAGCAAGTGATGAATCAGGGCCAGAACACAGGCAGGGCCTCCAGCCAGGACTGAAAGGAGATGGAGGCAGAGATGGGGCTGGAGATCAGCGCTGCTGCACCATCACTGCGACAGGGACTGAAAGCCCTGGGGAGCTGCAGTGTGGTCCTGAGCAGGGTGGAGGGAGGTCCCAGAGAGGCTGGGATGGGACACTGCTATTTGTGCCCTCAGGGCCCTGACAAATATATATTGGATGATTGCTTGAATCATGTGAGATAAAGAAGTGCCATAAATTTATTATTAGTAGTAATATTTATATCCCTGTACCACCTACACAGACTAACAGACAATAACCTTTCCCAAGAGTAGTAGGAGAAGTGATATCTGAATGATGAAGGGTAGAAGACAACCAAATATATGCATTTTCCCTGAGATTTTATCCACACAAGAATAAAAGCAAGTTAATGTTGGCTTGGGTCTAGATATTTAAGATATTGATTGTTGTCTTTAGATATGGTAACTTCACAATTATGCAGAAATCTACAGAATATGATATAGCAAAAGATGTCTAAAACAAAAGAGAATCTCATGAAGGCAGCTAGCTTTGCTGCATGGTGCAGATGCTGCCAAATACTTGCATACATTTGGGCTATCTGAAAGTGATATTTGATTTCACCCAGGTATCAAGCTACCACATAAAGCATCTGAAATAAAAAGTCTTTCAAACATAGTATATGACCTCTTCAGCTCCTTTTAATGCATGGAAGATAAGAAAATACTTTCAGAAGGAAACTTTTTAAGAAGTAAGACTTCTAAACATAACTCTAAACATAAATCAAAATATAAAACAAGATATCTGACACCAGGATCTGTTCAAATTCACCTTTTGAATTATCGCAGCACCACAAATTAATTGTGCATTTCCAAGACTGTTTTTGAACAGTTTATATGCCAGTGACTAAGACCATATCTATTTTCTTCCTCCAAAGGACAGGCTGAAGATGGGAAGCACAAAACATTTTGCCAACCTTAAATATGGAGGTTTAAAATTACCAAATGTAAAGCTCTAGCAGTGGGCTTTTCATTTGGCTCAAGCTTTCAGAGTCTGGCAGGCTGATGAAGTGCAATTGCCATGGGTGAAAGCAGAGCATCAATTAACAGACACATGCAAGGTTGGCACCTACCAAAAATTCACCCTGAAAGATTTAAAGACAAATAACTCAGTGATCAGACACACCTGGAAATCTTGGAACAAACTTCACAGAGTTATGAAAATTAAACCCACTAAAAACTTCCAGTTGAGTATCTGGAACAATACTATGTGGAGGCCAAGGAGGGAAATGATACTGTGTATTACTTATTGTAAATAGCAGATTATCTATGGAGCAGATTTTAAATAAATTTCTAGTGATACAAAAGACAGTCAGTGTTACAGGTAAAGAGCACAATAGCCAGTCTGTTCCAAAAAAGGTTCTATTAAGACCCAAAGGATCTGAATCAAAGATATTGATGTCTGTAAAAGTCTTTTCCATTTACTTCAAAGTGCTTGGAATCAGACTAATAGCTTGAGAAGTCAGATTAAAGCCTTCACAGATGTACAGGGGTCTCTGGCTTCCCAGATGAGTTCAGTCTATATTTCAAGGTATTTTACCATTGAGTAAAAGGTAAAAGTAAAACCAAATACTTACAAATACTTGATGTTTGCCTTAAGATGATTCAGGATGTAAATCTGTTTAAAAACACTAAATCAGCTCTGACTTTTTTTGAATTTTTGAAGTCTCTTGTCAAGGCTTTGGGGTCACAAATAAAATTCCTTAAGTAGAAATAAGTCAACTCTGAGAAGTGTGGAAATATTGTCCTCAGTGAAGTGAATAACTGCTTCTCAGCACTAGCTCTTGCACATTTTAGCCACATCTTTTAGATAGCATATTAGGAAAACTCCAAGAAATTAAAATGTACTTTCAAAGAACATATCTATATGATCAACTTTCTTGTTATCAGAAGAAAGTTTATGTAGATGAATTCTTGAAAGGCAAAACCAAACACAGAAAAACGTCTATTCCTGATGAAAATGTTACGAGACTATTGATTGTTCCTTTGATGAAAATGCAGAAACTTCTTCATTATGAAAGACAATGCATTCTGCTGTAGACACTGATATATTTCAGAATTTTTAAAATTGCTTCCTAATTGAGTCAGTATTGCTTGGACTCCAGTTCAATAAAGCGCTTGAGAGTGTGTCGGCCTTTAAATTTGACAGGGTTTATGTGCCAGTGACTTGATCTTAATCATTAGCCATTAAATAAATGCTTAAGCACTTTGCTGAACAGTGCTGTTTTTAAAGCACATTACACTGAAAGAAGCCCCAGCAATACATCCTTTTCATACTGGTCTTCTCCCCTCTTGCTCTTGCTGAAAAGCCCCTCTGGTTTCCTTTTCTCAGTCTCTCTTCTTTTTAGATTGGCTATATTCACCAGTTCTCAGAGACCCCAAAAGGTTTTGAGGCACTCTGCACTAAAAGAGTCAGGGCCCCCACTGTCTTCCTTGAGTTACAGTGCTGTGACCTTTATTCCTTCCCAGCATTTTCACTGGCTTACAAACCAGTTCACATCAGTAACTAAATCACACGTCGTTTTTATGCTGTATCTAATTAAGTGTATACAGGTGCCTTTATCTATGCTACAAGTTGTAAATTCGAGTTTAGGAAAAGCTACTCAGAGCTGAACCCGCCAGGAATATATTATGTAAAATATAATTGTGACGGTTGTTTTAGTATTTATTTTAGCCTAGTAATGCTATCTATATGATACTAAAGATTAAATTCACTCTTAAATCTCTAGCAAATTCTGGATTAGCAACATTATTTGAAGTTTCTCAACATGTTACGGTTGAGGTGGTTTGAATTCTGTTTAAATGAATTGTTCTGAGTAGATTCTCTTGGGGAAACTGAAGATGACAATTTTAGAGACATTTTAGACATAGATAAGTCTGTCAATTCCAAAGTAATTTTTGAGAGGGCCAGAGACTTGTGGAAGGCTGGTATGTTATAGCTGGGAGTACAGAAGGGCAGAGTCCAGGTAGGCACAAACAGGTGCAACCTTCTTGAAGTCAGGAAAAATATTCTGATTTGAAACAGCTGGGATCTTGCTGTCTGTAGTTTGGCTAAGGAAACACAATTTGTTCTGGCCCAGAGATTCAATTCCGACTTTGAAATAACTTTTTTTTTTTTTTGGGAGTAGAAACCAGGTGTTACTTCCAAAAGAGCTTTGGATTTCATCTGTACTTAGTCATGCTGTATTTTAGAATATCTCTCTGCCCTTTTCTTGGATAGGTCTAATAATTAATACTCTGAAATAAGAGGTGGTTTTTAATTCTTCTGTTTCTTTAGCTGCATAGGTATGGTATGATCTATGTCTGTCTTTTATTCATAGGTCTGCTTCAGGAGAAGGCAGAAATGAAAGGAAGAATAAACATGAGGTAGGAGCAACAAAATAAAAGAATATTTAAATGATTTCAAATGGATTGTAAAGTGCTGAATCATAAAGGATTGGCAAAAAAGCCCTCTCCTCATGAGGTCTGGCTAATATTAGGAATTATTGCCTCAAACGCTGCAGGTGTGGATCCATTTCTTTCATTTCTAGCAAATGGGGTTGCAACTGCCTTTGACAATGTAAATGCTGCACAATCCCCGTGCCCCAGGGCAGACAATGATGTTGGTGAGATGCTGATTTTAGGATAGAAAATTACAATGGTTATATAGTAAACAGCACCTGGAAGTTTACTAATGATTTTTTCAATTAACAACAGCACTATGGTCTGATTATTCATGCATGCTTTCTATGAAAGGAAAGAAAAGAGGCAGATGTTGAAAAGAATCTTCTGTTGAGCGATATTTTTAATTTTTTTTTGTAACTGGAGGTAGAGCCTCCTTCCTGTTATCACTACTTCTGACAGAGATGCCAAAACTAGTGAATTAAAAGTTTTTTAAAAATTTTAAAATGTTTGGACTGTTCTACTCTCCCATTAACTCCAAGTACTCACGTGAAATGTGCAATGAAAATGGACAAGTATGTGTATATGTGTGTACGAATCTTAATGCAGACTTTATTCTCTGCCTGTGGCTTGATATGTAGTTTTGGCATTCAAGTAAGAAAAAATAAAAAAATCCCACCAAAAACTGCATGGCCATGCAGTTCTTCAGCTTTAACTATTGGATCATCTATGATAATAATGGCTGGATCTCTCCCCTTAGAAGTCCACCAGGTGTGCACCTGCCAGGTTAGTTATTTCAGAGTGCTGAGATTCGAAAACACTCCACCATCTGCAGCATAAATTTAAAAGTACAGTAAGGCATACTGATACCTCATATATTTTCTCTCTCTCTAGTCATCATTTATTTTCACAGCTGTTCTCGACCCACTGCCAAGCAAAGACCTCTTCAATTTCTTTTCTATCATATTGAGGCTTAGTCAGTATCTTAACAAAGAATGGGTGAGGCAAAGCCCATAAAATACAAGCTCTCTTTTCCTTTAACCCTTTGTAAATTGCCACAACTAAATCTTTTGGAAGTCTCTGAAATGTTGTCATCTTTTCTCTGCAATAGGCTGTTGCACCTTATTCTTACAGGACTTCTAGCCTTATATTGCAAATCCAAAAAATTATAGCAAGAAAATATTAGGAAACTTTGGATATTCATGCTGATATGTCAGGACTCAACTCTTCTGGGGTTTGTTGGTCACCAATCTTGTGTTTATAAGGGCAGGTAAAACCACACGTTTTGTTCCTTTCTCTGGTCAGACAGCTCGTACAAAAGTTGTAAAAGACCTTGCCATGGGGTGAAGTTGATACTATGGTGAATGTGAACTTGGGTAAATCCATTCTCTGAACCAAGGCCAGGGCTGGACACACTATGTGCTACTGTCTGTACAGACTCCTGGTTTGCCACAGATTAAAATTTCCATGTTGCTTTTCTGGTTAGTGTCCAGGAGAAGCAAGTGAGACTGAAGTTAAATTTTTTAGTACTGGCCAAGTGATTGCGGGATATTTGAAACACCTTTGGTATCTTCTGAGATATCTGCAGTGCTGAGTTACTGCCTCTAGTCTTGGAAACTAAGTTGTCTTGGACCTGTCCAAAACCTAGTTGAGAAAGATGTCAGGCGCAAGCCAAGGAATCACAGAAAACACTGGACCAGGACAGGTTGACGAGCTGCAAGGCAGGATTCACCCCCAGGACCCTGCTGAAAGAACAACAGTGAAGAAGTGCTGTCCTGCTGACTGACACGTGGGTCTGACATGACACAGGACCCTCCTGTGTTCTGAACATCCTTGGCTGGGCAGTTATCACTAACTGCTGTAATCCAGAGAAAGAGCTGGTCTCATGCAGGCAACACTATGCTTCTTCATGTTTTTGCATATAGACAGGAAAATATTTTTCTAGATTTCTTCATCTCCTTACTTTAATGGACATTTTGGCTACCTAATTGCTCCGAACTCCCTTGGGCTTTTCATTTCTTATTCAAATTAGGACACTTCACATTTTCAGGTTTAACTTTCACACGTGTTTGGAAAATACAAATATACATATATATATATATATGTAATCTATTATCTGTCTATCTAAACCTACTCAGCGGCAACCTGAGAATATAAATGCCTGCCTGAGAGATGTTGTCTTGCAAATGAGAATGTCTGACATTGTTAATGAAGTCAGCTGTAATAGTTCGGGTATGCAAGTACTTATCCAGTCACTGGACAGGTTCTTTCTCAGTTAAATTTGGATGCTATTCTGGCCAAGAGCATCATGCTTTTATGAACTGAATATAATACACATTGTGTCCGTCCAAGTACACAATGCGACCTGAAAAAAGGTTGAATAATATTAACATAGAGACACTGAAACGTCTAGATACTTGGACTTTCATTCACGTAATCCATTTAAACTGGAGATATACACACATGTGTACATAGCAGGGATAAAAAGAGCAAATAATAAACTTTAATGGCTCAGAGTTCAAGTAAGACAAATGGAGTCACATAGATTTCAAGGCAGTTGTCTTAGTTCCGGGAACTGCCTCCTGGACTTTGGACAAAGGACCTTGTTCGTGCAGGGGCAGATGTACAAGGGGAGAAGGTGCTTGAGGGAAGCTGGACTCCATCCCACTCCAGCCATCCACATGACGTGGATGGCATCTTTTGTAGCCAGGTGAAGAGAAGGTAGCAGTGTGGCTGTGTGGTCTCTCCCATGTCCAATTTTCCCCACATCAAGTGCCAGTTCCTCGCCAAACTAAGTACTTTCTCTGTCTTGAGAATCCCACTTGAATCCCTTGATTTTAAAAATAACTTGTAATTGCTCTTTACCATGTAGCATAAGGTATGTAATTTTTATCAAGATTTCAGATGAAAGACAACAATTGCAAATATCATAGCAAATGAGACCTTTGAGACAAATTATTCTCTCAGGTTCCTATGTCAAACCAAGTATTCAGAAAGAGTACCACACACACTGCACAAATTATCTTGTATTCCTGATGAGCATTACTTGGAATTGTCCTGGTATGCCAAGAAAGCTAAGGCTGACTTGGATTTTCTGACTTGTCATTGTTCTGCAGTTTTTTCTCAAGGGAAGATCTTGCAGTCAAAGAAGATAATCTGAAGGAAGAGAGAGTGCAATTTAAATAATGCAAAAATAGGATCCTCAGGATCAGCTAGGCATGGAGAGATGTCAGAGATGAAGCAAGATATTGTGCTCTTATACTACAGTGAATTAAGTCATCAAACTGATTCAATTGTGAGCTCCACAGAGGGTATGAACAGTGTGGCTTGTCCAGCTGGGGAAATCTGTCTTTATGGTTAATGCAGAAAAATCAGGGATACTCCTTGGTGCAATTTCAAGGATCAACTCACGGTCTTGTAGCTGGTGAACAGGAAAGGGTATAAAAAAGGATATTTTAATAAGATCAATTAAGCCTTTCTTATGGTGGTACATGTAGTATTTGTAGTGTAAGAACACACTTTGCTACCTACAACACTGGATTTTTTGTATCTTGATCAATCAAACCAGGACAGTGTTCTCCGGCTATGAAAGCCATGGACCATTTGGGAACAGCTGTGCTTGTTGTTGACCTAGAATAAATGTAAGACCAATAAGAGTGCAACTGCCTGTGCTTACATTTGCTGCCCTTGTGAATACTGTTGAAGTGTCTTTAAATTAGTTTGTTTCAGCTTCGGGCCTAATCCTGCCAAGCACATTTTTAGCATGTGATCATGTGGCATCAGTGGGAATAAACCAAAATAAACAGAATCTGAGTGTGCTCAGTCCCTCTGAAAACTGGACTATTTATTAATGTGTGGGGTTTTTAGTTTGGTAGCATTTGAAAAGTATGCTCACTTTTTCATTTCTTTTGTGTTTTTTGCTGCTGTTTTGGAAATTGTTATGTCACAATACAGACTATAATATAAGTGAATGATGGAAAGGGTACCAGTAATAGCCAAATTCTCACTTTTATACCTCGAAGAACTGGAGAGGTATGAAGGATAGCATTTGGACTGACAAAACAGATGTTAAAATGTTACACTGAATAGAAAAGACTCTTCTGACTATCTAAAACTGTAATTGAAAAACTATTTTAAGGTCTTTACTAACAAATGAAAATGATTAAAATTACTAGAATGATATACTTTCTGCTTTTGTGTTTCTGGTCATAATTATGTTTTCTCGTGTCAAGAGTAGATTCCTCTTTACTGTCCTTGGTTAGTTCACCATTCATAGTCAGCCAGTACCCATTGACAGATTTACCCAGCAGAAAATACCAAATGGGAACAATGACAGCTGAGCCAAATACATTTAAAAAGAAATAGCAATTTTCCTATGTTCTGCACTACCTGACAAACAGCACTCTGCTGAGCTGTGGAGTGGGAGCAAACCATGGAGAGCAAAGTATGAAAGAAGAAGGTGGTAGTGATGCTGTTGGTGTCACTCTTCTTCTGAGTCAGATTTGAACTTATGCCCCAGCCTTGTGTTAGGTAGTATGGTGCTGCTGAGATTGCTGTGTTTCAGCTGAGATATCAAATAAAGGTCCTGACCTTTTTCTCATTAGAGATCTCTGGGTACTTGTTCTCATTAAAGATCTCCTGGCACTTTTCAAAAGGGAAAAAGTGTTAGCCCCAGTGTCTTGGCCAAATTCCAGCTTGCGTAATTACGTTCTGCCTACCTAAATTCCCTTGACTGCTTCAAATCAATGTTAGTTTTAATTTCTTCCCTAAACCTGTGTGTAGTATTATCGTGTGTTGGGAGACAACCTCCTCTGGCACCCTAGAATTGTTTACATTTTTGAGGTAGAATTGAAATTTGTATATAATATTAATAATTTGTTAAGTCTACAAAAGACTAAAAGTCTTATCATTTAATGTGAAATCATTTTTGGAATGTAATCTAAGTCTTTCATGTCTTGCAATGATCAGTTTCACACAATTTATTTCTAGTAAGAAAATACTTTTTCAGATGGATAGTTTGAAGGGACCTTTTACATTATTCTAGTCAATACTTTTTAAATCAAATGATGCAGTGTGTATTGAACATCAATACCCACAGGATATTGGAAGACACATTCAGCTGAGAAACCTAGAATTGTTTATTCATTTTTTTATGAGCATGAAGAGACAGAACATGGAAGATGGGTGTGGAGAGAAGAGTACTGACAGTGTGCTTTGAATGACCTGTTTGTAGAAAACTATTCTACAGAAAGAACATGAGCCCATCAGATGCCGATGTTAGTCCCATCATTTACAATCTTAATAGAAGATTCTCTGTAGTGGTATAGGCAATGGAACAAGAATCCCCAGAGAATAAAACAACTAGCATTAATCAAATATAGAAGGTGAAAGTCCTCTTTGACGTTCCAGCCTTTTAAGATATTAGAGATAAACCCAAGCTAGACTATTGAATAAAGTGTATACCTTCAAATACATTCTTTGCCACAGATTACAAGGTTTGGAAGAGTAGTTGGTTTGGTATGGCCTTTCTTGGGCAGAAGTCACTCACAGTTAAAAGTTAAATTTGCTCAGTGACCCATCTTGAGATAACAAAATCCCCAGAGGCTGGTGGCTGGCACACGGAGGAGTTGTATCTGTCGCTGGCTGTTGCAGTGACTCTCGTCCTATCCAGTCCAGCTGCCTTCAGGTGTGCGTGATTTGTGCCACTCTTCAGGACAGGTAAATTTTGGCTCCCTGTACAATCAGTGGAAACAGACAGCTTCAGACAGACTACTGCAAATGCAGCTTGGGTCTCTGAGCAAACTCTCGTGACGAAGAAAACAGACCCAAGCACTTACATGCATCTTTTCTGAACGGAGGTTGCAACATACGTGCAGGAGCTGTTAAGCTTTTTGGGGATTTCCCATGCTAGCTATTTTTTGTTCAGGGAAGCACTTTTTTTTGTTTCTTGGTATTCCACTGTCGTCACTGAGGTGCAATTCCTTAAAGAAAGGGATCCTGGAAGGATGAGAAAAAGGGATTGTGGGCCTGATCCCACCTGGTGCTGCCCAGTATTTTAGTTTTGTGAAAGCTGAGGGTGCTGAGTTCCTTGTTTGCAGAGATCCACTTCTGTCCAAATGGTGAAATCTTTGGTGGGAATTTTTTAAAAATTTTTTTACCTGCTTTCAAGTCTGGAGAGTTTATTCAATACCTTGGTGCTTTTTAATTTGTGCTATTAAATTGATGCTTTACTGACCTATTTGCACAGATTCCTCCAAATTACACATTATTTTCATTATAATTTGTATCTGTTTTTCAAAGAAGAAAACCTCACTAGAGCTGTTGCCACGAAAATAAATCAAAATTGAGAAGTCTATAATTACAATATTAGCCTGTAATTATTACTATAAACTACAATACGGTACAGAGCAATAAAATAGGAACAAGAGTTGAACAACTCACACACTCCAGCTTTGTTGAGTAACATTAAGCAGTTAACTGTATACTAAGAAATAATCAGAAATCCTGAGCCAAGGCTCCCGTTTGGACTGAAGTCCCTGTTCTGGATAGTCCTGTTATGTGAGATCACAGACTTTTCTGAGAAACTTACAAGTAAGCAGGCCCTGAGAGAGTGGTGGGTGGAGTGAGATGTCCTTGGTCTGAAACTCTCCGGTGTTAGTATCTAAAAATAACCACCATGGCAGGGACTGGAAGGACACAGCTCCACCCAGGGCTGCTCAGGGAAGCTCCTCTTTGCCTTAGGGCGATGCAGAGGTAGGGACAGCAGTGCTGCATTTGAAGAGACAGCTCTTTCTTTTCTCTTTAAAGGGGCACCCTGAAATCCCACCAGGTGTGAAGAAGCCTGCCTAGGAACAAGATCCCACACCCAATGTGGTGTTTGTGGTACCCACTACCATGTGACAATTAAGGTAATGGGTGATACCCACTGGGGTAGAGGACGAGCATGGGACAGTCTTGATCTCATCTGCCCTTAGAGCAGTCTTCTGAAGTATAATTGAAGACAATGGGAACATAGGACTAATTTTACAACCATTTTAGTCCCTACCTCTTCATACTTCCCTGCCTTTTGAAGTCCCACTCAGCATCTTACAGATCATGGAAGTCCTAATCGATTTATCTAAAGTCTGCTCTTGAGTAGAAGATAGCAAACAGAAAACAAGGCTAAAGATGTAACACAAAGACTGATGCCTTGATTTCTGGCCAGTGCTTCTCCCTGTGGAAAAGGGACATTATTTTTGCTGAAATGAGAGATAAATATGGAGTTTTGTTAATTTTTCAAATAAATTAATTTGAAGCAGAAATAGCATTATACACTCCTTCTAAAACTGGTAACAGAGAAGAATTCTGTGAGGTTCAAATTTCAATTTCACCTACTAAATTTTATTTTCCATTAATTTTCTGCAGTTTGAGCACCGTTCTTAGTTTTAATTCCTTCTTAAAAATGAGTCAAGGATTTAAAAACCAAAGTATATAAAGAACTTTTCCAGCAATTTTGTATTGTTACATGAGATACCTGGGGCTGGAGCTGCTGCTTGTGTCCTGAAAACGGCCTGGTTTTTGGACGGCTTTGTCAATATAAGCTGAGACCTGTCCTACTCCATCTTGACAGTCAGCAGGATCTGAGACATGTAGCTTAAAGCTTTCTTGAGTTTGTTTCAACCACAGGCACTGCTTTACCTCTGCTTAACATAACCTAGAATGAGAAAACACATCTTAGAGCCACACAGGATACTACTTCAGATGCTCCTGTTCAATACTGAGGAGGCAATAAAAGTCAGGATTTTTCTACCATCCTAATTATTGAGGCAAATACAATCTTTAGAACTAGTAAGAAAGCCTGCTCCATGGGGCAGTGGCATTTGATATCTGGGAGGAATATTCAAAAAATATTGTTATTACCCTCTTGCCACAGGAATCAAATCCGACCATATCTAAAACAGATCCAAATAGAACTTGCAGGGAATATAAACCCCTGGGTTTACCCATCAGCTGTTCTTATATGGAGGTCAAAGACCTGTTCTTAGTTCTCCATTGTGCAAGGGCTCAGTTTGTACAATGAGCCAAAATTAATGGAATTGGTATCCCTTTCTTGCAGAGTGGTCTCAGGTCAGGATCCTGAGTGGAGATGTTATTTACCTAGTCAGCTTCATCCATTCTGAAGGTCCCATCTTTCATGCTGAGATAAATCAATTTTCTATAAAAGTAGAAGAGTTATTCCATGGGAGTGTCCACCTGGAACAGCTGAACCAGAATGGTTAAAGTACACCAATTTCCAGGATCACAATCCCAGTTGGTTTATTTTCTGCACATACCGGTTAATTCTTTGCTTTTTTGAAAAAGTAATTATTATGGAAGAAATTATTATTTGAGAACAGAAAATCTGAAAAAGGAAGAGAATTGGCATAATTATAGTAGAATAGTATCCCTAACCAGACCAGCCCTAAGTGTCACAGCAAGTACTTTGATCTACTCCAAGAACTCTGTAGCCACAAGCTTGCTTTTCCCCTCAAGACAGAAAGTTGAATCACAGTATTTCCCCAAATACTTTAATGAGCAAGAATTCCAAATTAAATTAAAAATCCTTGTAAGGGCACTACACCCCAAAGATACCAGCCACCATAGACTTTTTAACCAACTGTGTTTTATTTCAAATAATAACAGTAATTAAAAATACATATCTAAGAAGCATGAGCAGATTAGTTAAAGAGCATTTTAGGATTATAAAAGCACTTTCCATTGCATCAACCAGATGTCATTTCAAATGCTACTGTTTGGATTAATTAACTGAGTTCAGGACACCACAGATATTAAAACTGCTAGTTGTACTACGCATACTCCCCCACATCCTTTTGTAATTTGTTATTAAAATCTTGGCCAATTAGAAAAACACAATCTATTAAGTAAAACAGCACACTGAACCAATCAACAGTAATTACTCAGACTAAGAGTCATTTAAATGATTTATGGTAGAAATTAAATGATTTTAAAATGCTTCATAAAGGTGTGGTTTGTTTCACACGCGCACATATACAGTATGCGGCATGTATGGAGTCTGTGTTGAAATGCTACGATTAATTGCCTCACAGAAATGCCAAAAATCATGTATTTTAGCAAAAAGATCATTATAACAGGATATAATTGATTTAAAGCACTACTCTGGTTAAGGAATACAGCTATAAAGTGCTTCAGACTATAGTGTAAGAGCAATTCTATCTCTCTTATAGAGATACTTAATTACTTTAATAAGTCTGTAAAACTATTTTATAAAGCAGTCTCTTTGAAATTACTTTCACCCTAGCAGAGATTACGATCACTTTATGGAATATAATGCAAATACATTTCTCGGCATATTAATAAATCCTAACACTTGCTGCCGTGAAGACTGGAGGAAAAGTGCTGTCTTTATTTAAATATGGGTGGCCATCTTCTAGATTTTCCTTTAGGCTAAAATAAATTAAGTGCAGATTAACTAGTGTTTGATAATGCTTCCTTATCTCTAACCAAAAAGCACAGTATAAGTTTGACCACTTTAAACTGGGTCAGTTCACCTGGGTTGGGCTGAGTGTCTGGTCTCCAGTGCTGGCCCAGGACAGGTGCTTGGTTTAGAATTTAAGAGCAGGGTATTAACAAATATTTTAATACTTTTGTCATCAGCCTTCCCACATGGTAAGTCATAATTTTCGTCCCTTTTCTGCTCTGGTAGATGCAAGACCTTCAACTGGAAGACCTGCCCGTTAAAGAACCAAACCCAAAATCCATGACAAAGAAATTTTTCAGTCGCATCAGTACCTTGGTGACTGTTGAAAGAGAAAATTACATCTAGATATAGGATCTCATTATGTAGAATTGCTTAAATGTTAAAGTTAACATTTAGTAAAAGATATCAATGTAACCATGTAAAGCTTTGGTTCCTTTATTGTTATAAAGGATGACCTAATAGGAGAAAGGCATTGGAAGTCTTTGCAGGCTTTTTAACAATTTACAGTGAAGCTGGGCAAATAAGGAGGAAGGAAATAGCTGATAAAAATCAAACCTGTTGTGAAAAGTGCCTAGAGTAATCATAGGTTTTTGACAGATGACCTTTGTCATTCAGTTTAAAAATAAATTGTCACTTCAATAATGGAATTTTTATTTATATTTATATATTTCATTTTTATTGAACCTCTAGTGTGTTCTTAGTGACACCATGGCTAAATTTCTAGATAATGACAAAATGTTATAGGATACAGGACTCTTTTATTTCAGTGTTCATAAACTTACAGAAGTGATGTTATCTATTGAAAATAGTACTATGAGGTGTGATGGCACTGGAACATTTATTTTGAGGGCATGCCAATATGACACAGGTAAGCGCGCTCCAGAGATACTCCAGGGATAGTGTGGCAGAACATCTGATTTGTAAATAAACAAAAATACTATTCCAAGCTTATTTGTGTTTGCAAAAGAAAGAGCTTTTAAACAGATTTTTTTTTTTTTTTTTAATAAGAGTCTGGCTGGGAGGGGAGAACCAATTTATCTAAAATAAAACAAATGCATTTTTCCTATTTCTGCAGCCTCTGCCTATTTCAGGTTAAAGATGGGATAATTTTTTAAAAACAGTTAATGAAGCACACTCTCTCTGTAGGTCTCTTTTACCTCTCTTTTCAGCAAGTCTTTCGTAGAATTCTGATTGAGAAATATGATGCAGGTGATTGGATTGCTGAAGCGGGGTAGTTCCCTATCTGAAATGGACCATACAATTTCTGTGGTCACTGGAATCAAGTCTATGGGAAACACACATTCTGCTGAATTGCAAATAAGTACTTTGAGAGCAAAGCACGTGGAAATCATATCCTTAAATCAGCAGAGCAATCTAGGATGAATAAAAGACAGTCCACATTAAAAGACAAGGAGATCCATTTCTGCTTTCATTCAACAATTCACACACAAACTGCAGATATAGATAGACAGAAACTATGTTATCAGATATGTGAAAATATGCTGTTTAAGAGAATTTTTTTTCAAAAGATTCAGTTCTAACAAAATTTTAATGATTAAGAATATGTGAATAAATTTGAATATATTATTTTTTGAGTGTTCAACAGTTTATTATCTTCATAGTAATATTTTAAGGAATTTCATGGCTGTACAGCAATACTGTTTAGTGGGTTGTCCTTGCAGAAGATGCAGTAGAGGAATTGGGAAAGGAATATGCTCAATTAATTAGTACAGCATTAGATCTTGCTCTTATTTAAAATCTATCTAAAATACTATTTTGGCAGATGTTTGGCCAGAAAGGAAACACTAGGCACTCTTAAACTTTGGGGAAGTTAGTAGGAAAACATAGAGCTTGAAAGGCATTTTGAGAGCATTTTATAATAGCTTTTACCTCATTATTTAATACATTCTCTTTGATAGCAATTCTAATGCAGGCTTTTTTTTTTTTTTTTCACTATCAAATCATTGCATTCACACCCTTCATTTCTCTCTGGTTACAGTAAATCAGTTGCAGGTCTCTAATTTTCTTTTCTTCTTAAATTTTTCCTTTTATTGTGTTTTTCTCTTACTACTTTTTATTCCTCACTGATTATTCTCTGAGAAATCAAAAGCCTAGAACATGCACCTTCTCACCTTACTCTGCAAAACTTTGCAAAAGCCTTTTTAGAGGAATGATATCGATTTAAGGTTCTCTTTACAAATATCCCTCCATTTCCTCTTGTCTGGACAGGAAAGATAAAATCTGCTACAGAAAAAGCTGCAAGTTTCTTTCCACTTAGATGCTAGAGTATGTTTTATAAGTACCCAACTAACTGAATAACCAAAATCTTTTCATAGCAATTTACTGTGGGCTATATGCAGGAATAATAGCTTTGCTTATAATTTGAATTATTCTCCTACATTATATCTGTACTGATCATGTGAAAAAAAATGTAGAGCCTGACTGAAATGAGCAGTTTTATATATTTGACAGGAATCCTCTCTGGGGCTTCCTAAGAGCTTCACTCCAGCTCAACTCTTATTACAGGTTTGGACACGGACTGTGTGTGTTACTCACAGAGCTGCCTCGAGAGGAAGGGCAGACTTCTGTGGGAGCCCACATGTGACCAGATGCGTTTCTGGTGGGCGGGTGATTTGGCAATAGAGCCTGTCCCAGCTGCGGACCTGCCTCTAACCTCGTGGGCAAGACAGCTGCCCAGCTCTGCACCAGCTCCCTGGCTGCACAGGCCATCACAGGGTGCAAATAAGGAGCACATTTTGGTTTGAAAATATTAATCCATTCCCGCAGCAGTGATGTTACGGTGTTTTCTATATCAGATATTGTGAAATTAGAGCTTTATAGAAATATAATTGGTTGGGTGCATAAGGTGTGCCCAGGTTTACAAAAGTTTCTATTTCAAAAGCCTTGTCTCGTTTCTGGGCCAGATATGTCTGGAAAACAATGGCAAAAAAAGAAAAATGCCTGTTGTAAAGCAAAATTATTCCAAATGAACATAAAGCCTCATGAGCCCTGGAGCTTTCTTCATCAGACCAGGCCAGAGACACTTTATCTGCCAGTTATGCAACAAAGTTTCAAGAGAGCAGCTGAAGAAATTGTATTGTCATGGAACTCAGGTAATTATTACATTGTCTGGGAGTTTAACCCTGTCTGGATCCCAGGGACTCACCAAAGCCACTCCATCACTCACCTCTGCAACAGGACAGAGGAAAGAAAAAGTATGATGGAAGGCTCATAGGCTGAGATAGGGACAGGGAAAGATCACTCTTCATTTACCAACACAGGCAAAATAGACTGGACTTCAGGAAATTAACTGAATTTATTATCGATCGAAATCAGAGCATGATAATGAGAGGTAAACCAAATCTTAAAACCACTTTCCCCCTACCCCTTCCCCCTTCCGCGGCTCTATCTCCTCCCCCAGTTGCACAGAGAGATGGCAAATGGGGCTTACGGTCGGCTCATCTCACGTTGTTTCTGCCGCTGCTCAGGGAGAGGAGTCCTTTCCAGGGGTCCCTCCCATGGGAGACAGTCCTCCACGAATTTCTCCAGTGTGAGTCCTTCTCATGGCTTACAGTTCTTAACAAACTGCTGCATTGTGGGTCACTCTTCCATGGGGTGCAGTCCTTCAAGAACAGCCTGCTCCAGCAGGGGTCCCCCAGGGGGTCAAAAGGCCTGCTAAGAGCCTGCTCCATCATGGGCTTCCCGCGGGGTCACAGCTTTCTTTTAGGCATCACCCTTCTCCATTTTGGGGTCCTCCATGGGCTGCAGGTGGATCTCCGTACCCTCCATAGGCTGCAGGGGCACAGCTGCCTCACCACGGGCTGATCCATGGGCTGCAGGGGAATCTCTGCTCCGATGCCTAGAGCACCTCTTCCCTTTCCTTCTGCACTGACTGGGATCTGCAGGCTGGGATCTACTGCTTTTACATATTCACCTCCCCTTGTCTTTGAGCACAATTACAACTGCACAATAACTTTTTTTCCTTTTTAAATGCGTTATCACAGAGGTGTTACTACCACCTCTGATGGGCTTGGCCTTGGCCTGCGGTGGGTCAGACTTGAAACCATCTGGCATTGGTTCTGTCGGACATGGGGGGAGCTTCTGGTGGGTTATCACAGAAGCGACCCCTGTGGTCCCCCTGCTACCAAAATCTGGCCATGCAAATTTAATACACATGGTCTAGAATAATTAGACATTATTCCTCTAAGATGCTTCTTTTTGATGTCCAAAGTTATAGAAGAAATACTGTCTTCTGACCTAAGAATACATTTCTACGGTATATGTACATGAAAATTTGAATTTAGAGCAGACAGACTCAACCTAGATTTTGTGACTAGTTTCTCTAGGGAGAGCCCCATGCTACTCAATACTGTGCTGTAAAACAAATTATATTTTGTGAAATGAATATCAGACTTTGAGTGTTGTATTTAGTATACTCAGACCTGTGAAATCTGTGACTGCTGAGTTCTCAAGGGATGCCAGGAACAAAATCAACTGAAATGACCTTTGTTTACAGGACAAAAGCAGGGTGCAGGTAATCAATACATAATCTTCAAGGGTCTCTCAAGTATCAGAGGATACTAACAAGAAAGGCACATGTCAACATTCTTCTATATTGATCAAAAATAAAATTAATAGCTAAATAAAATATTTTTAAATAAATTTTAAATAAAATCAAAGCTTCAACAGCTTTGAATAATAAAACTTTAATAATACATATTTCTATATTATTATAAAATATATATTTTTGATATTAAAATCAACATTTAAATATAATAAAATAAAATATTGTGAGCTGTGGGTTACCACTGCCACCCTGCACTATTACTATAGCTCACTAAAATATCTACAGCATATGTCATAAATCTTGCTTCCATAGAATTGCTATATTTGCTCAGATTTCCCTTTGCTGGTTAAAATAAGTCTGTTTTATTATCCTTGTGCTGAGGGCCAATACCAGGTGATTCAGTAGAATATACTAGAAATCTTATGAAATGGTAGTAATTTTCTTGAGGAGATTTGGGTTCTAATTCTGACTTTCTAATCCTCTCTCATAAAGTCATCTCAAGCTATAAAGCATAAAGTTTTCTGGTTGCTACATTTCTTTCTTCTTAGCAGTAGGCAATGTTGGACATTGTTATTCTAGAAAAACTTAGTTGAATTTGCCTAGCTGGCATCCCACCTCTGTGAGTTCCACAGTCCAATTATGCTTTCAGTGAGGAAACTTCACCAGGTGGGAAAGGAGCTGAAAAAGTATTTTCATTATTTCTTGGCCTAAGGCCTTATCTAGAGAAGCAAGTAGTCCTTTCCAGTTTGTTGAACCAGGAACCCAGCTAAATTAAATTCAGGATTTTGGTGAAATAAAATCCACAGATTAGGAGGCAGAAATAAAATTAATCCTGTGAAGAAAACTATGGAAATGAAATTGGTTAAAATTCTTTGTTCAGTCATAAGATGCTAAAATAAGAGACTGTCTAAGAGCCCAGAATTTTGATCCATTTAGTAGTGACATAAGAAGTGAAAAACTATTACAGCTTTATAAAGTTTGATTAATATCTGAAAGGTTTCAAATAAATGGATTTGATATTGCCATCACAATTAGAAACAAATTGTTGTCATTGACATGCTTCTTACAGTACACAGCTGGAAAATCATAAAAAAGACTACAGAGGGCATTGAAGAAGCAAGCAGAAGATTTCCTCTCACTTAAAATTGTCCGTGGTCAATTAAAAAAAAATAGCAGGATTACAGTGAGACTCACTGTGTATTTCTTGATGCAGAGGTAGGAACACACCAGCTCTAGACGGCTGAATGAGTTTTTTCTGGACTGCACTGTAACTCATCCAAACCAGTTCATGGTATCTTTGCATTTACATGACTGGGAAATTACTCATGATATCTCAGAAGTGCATAGCAGGAATGACATTTCAGCTTAAAACTGGGGTTCCTAATTTTAATTATTCTAATGCTACTGTTCTGTTTAGATCACCTTCTGAAAAAAAAAAAGTATTTCTATGGGAAAAAAAGAGTGTGGTTTTTGTTGTTATTGTTGGCTAACACATACACACAGACACAAAAAAAGTAATAAAAGAAAAACTTTCACAGCTTTCCCATTATTAATTCTGGGAAAACACAATAAAGCCACAGCTGGCAGGCACATTTTTTTCTTAGCATTTGATAATAGAATTAATTGGTAAGTGGAAAGCTTACAACCCTTTTTCTGCTGCAAGTTGCCCTCTGCTATCATTTTGAATAGATGTTAAAATCCAAGCTAATTGTAATTCACTTAATAATGAAGAAATATATTTGCATCATCAATAATCAAGGCTTTTTTTTTACAAGTAATTTTAGTGTAGAATGTCAATAAACTGTGGACAAAAAGATGTTCAGGTTATCATGACTAGTTCGGGGTGATGGGGTGAATTCAAATGCAGCATTTTAATAAATATCTCCAGTTTGTGTGCTTCCTGTTGTAATGACAGCACTCCCTATAACAGCATTTCAGGAAGCATGGGGCAGAGGTGAGGTGGGGTGAGTGGGAGAAGAATGTCTGTCTTTCTAGTACTCTGCAAAGCTGAAGTGAGCAGTACTGTGAGTGATGAACAGCAGCTCCAGCAGAGTTGTCTACAGTAGTTCAAGCCCATTACTCCATCCCCATTAGAGACATTTATCATTTAGTCACTATGCTTATGCAACAATATTCTAAAGTTGCAAAAAAAAATACCTTGCCAGCTCTATATTAAGGATGGGTGAATTCATTGTGATACAATGAGAACTGTGCTTAATTTTTCCAGACCTGTAACTGAACCAAAACCTAATGTTCATCCATCATTTTTCAGACCCGAAAGTCTGTGCTTTGCAAGCAGGGCCACTATGTATCAGCTCAGCAAGGTCCCTGATGCAATGGTTGGTGGGCACGGTATAAGAGCCTGACCAGAATGAAACAGATTATTTGGGAATTTCTCCATCCCTTTCCATCTGCAAACTTCTCTCCTAGGCTGCTTGCCAGTGGTGAAACCATGGTGAGGATATAATCTGCTGGCAGGCCAAAAGAAGCATAGTGTCAGCAATATGGATTGATACATATATTTAGGAATAGCTGGATTTGAAACATAACATAAACTTCCAGTCAGATTAATTCTGGGAAATGTTAACCAGTAAAATGCTGCACAATTTAAAAAAAAAAATCAGTTTCTACTATTTTGATTCCCGTGTCATTTTTCTCACACTTTGTTATTTATAAGCCATTAGAATATACATGGCATTTACAAGTATCTTTCAGCAAATTCTTGTCCAGGTATAGAAGAGAATTTACATGTGACTATAGCAAAATTCATGTCTTTCAATACAAAGTTGCGTTGCACCTTGTTGATTTATCACCCCTATCTAAGTACAGATTTGTATGTACTAAGTATTCCTTTAGTGAACACTTTTCATATATTGACCAGGTTGGAGAACAGATCTTCCTAAAATCTGATAGAAAGTAAAGGAAGATATACGTATTACAGCAGTGACATGGAACATAATAAAATTTTCAGTCCTTAAAAATCTGTTAAAGTGTTAAAGTATTAAAGTATTAGAGAAACTGGGACCTGTTCAATATTGTCTTAGCTTGTTGAAAAATCAATGCCACACAGATAGAGAGTTCTCAATGGTAGTCCTGTTAGGGCTATTCTTGATTTACAGAGGAAATGAGTAGAATTCATGGATACAATAGTGAAAGTATGGAGGATAGGATAATGTCAAAAAAGCCTCTGGTGATCGGTACTGGTATTTAACCATAGAGGAAGGTGCTGTTGGATCTCTCAGATCTGCAATGTATTACTCTTTCTTCTCTGCTATTTCAGACAAAAGCTGATATGTAAGATATATCACACAAGATCATGTCGCCGTGTGGTACACTGAATGTACTCATGAAGTTAGATTCAGCTTTGCAGATCTGAGAACTATGTCTTTAATTAGCTGAAGCAGATACTGATGTTAGAAAGAAATACGTTCTGTAACACTTCAGTACTTGTTTCCAGCTATGCGGTGAAGCAACATATTTGGTACATAGACTATTAAGTCAGCAAGAAACACAACAGGAATCACAGCTGTTGGCTAAAATTTACTAAAAATAAATTGGATCCTGGAAATTGTGTAGTGGACCCCACTCCATCAATAAATTGTTAAACTGAAAGCTCACATGTACTTTCAGTAACCACTGACATTTTATCTTAACTAAGGATGAGAAATTTCACTTACTACAAAGTAAAGCATTAAAAAGGTTCCTTATCTATGGGACCAGAATAGGGCTGTTAGTAACACTGTCTGCTTCTTTTTAAAACCTTATTAGTGTCAGGTAATATGTTTCTCCAATGGCGCTTGATATTCTCTTGGCTAAAAAAACACAGAAAATGAACTTTCCAAGGGAATATTTTAAGTAATAATAGCCGGCTAGAAAAAATGTATCCTTTAGTATCAGTAAAACATATACTGTCTTTGTTCTTAAAACTGGTTTCACAGGCATTAGCAATGTAACCTGTTATTTCTATTTCTGTACATGTGTTTCTGTTTTGGTCTATAGGTATACATGTATATACCTACTAACCAAATATTCGGTCTGTGCTATTTCTTTGAGTTCAATAAGATGCATAGCTAAAAGGCAGGACTATTCTGACAGGTAAACCCTAATATTTATTCTTCTCTATGTATATAATTCAGGGTAAGAGATGGAGACCCCAAGCTGCTGTGTAAGTATTGATCAATCCTCTTCATGTCATAGTTCTTTAAATAACATTTCAAGTCTATAAGAGACCTATAGTTGTCCAGGTATGCCTCATAGGTTACGCCTTCAGAGCTAAAAAGCCCAAGGCTGTTCAAATAGCGCGGACACTGGATGGTGTGAACAACATAGCTGGAATTCTTGTGGAAATAGCACAAACTGCACTACTGTGATTGGAAGCATGAAGATTGAAAACACTATACCACATGCAACAAGCATCATATGAGAGACATCTCATTTCTCTGCTGCTAAATAAAGGAGGAGCAGAGCATAAACTTAAGCACTGAACAACTGCTTGCCCATACTAGGTATTTCCTGTCATGTTTGCACGCAGAGCAACAGTTTAGTGATCTAGACATTGTCTGGGCAGAGTTTGGTGGACAACATGTACTGTAGACTATGTCCCAAAGGCTAGCATGAGTAGGACTGATCTTGTCTCTTTCTGTTCTATACATCGATATCTGTGCAGGCTGTGCGTGTGTGCGTGTGCGTGTGTGTGTGTGTATTCAAACTCCATGTCTTCTTGCAACATGTCTTGGCATGTAATAATTCCTTTGTTTTGTGCCATGAAAATATCTCACTGTGATGTCCTATGACATGGTCCTTGCTTTATTTCAGACCTCTAAACTGAGAAATGTACAACACACTGTAACCATGTCCTAAAACCACCTGAATAGCCAAGGTCTTTGGACTAAGCACGATGTGATGTAGATGACACCTGTGCGTGCCCTTTGGACTAAGGATAACAGTCCTTGGCACACGTTTATTCTGGGGGGCCAGTATAGATATATCCAACAAGAACAGGCAGAAAATAACTCAA
This sequence comes from Cnemophilus loriae, assembly GCA_013397755.1. Taxonomy (NCBI): domain Eukaryota; kingdom Metazoa; phylum Chordata; class Aves; order Passeriformes; family Corvidae; genus Cnemophilus; species Cnemophilus loriae. The sequence goes on along the minus strand of VZTF01006238.1, from coordinate 1,750,537 downwards.
AAGCAGAATGTGCAAATATGAGACGTAGAATTGAAGCCTGCTGTGCTGGAGATTTTCTGGAAATTGCTTTGATGTTTGAATGCAAGTAGAGAGTCCTTGCAGTTCTTGGTTTTACCAGTATTGAGCTGCTTTTCAGCACTATCCTTTAATTTTCTAAAGTGAAGCTTAAAGCAAAAGAAATTAAATACTTGGGTGAGTGTAAAACAAAAACATCCCCTAAAATCCAACTATTCATTAATGATTCTGATCAATGGTGGCATAAGGTTTCTACTGAAATGTCCTCCTGGAATTGCAGTGAATTCCAGGCAAGTGCGAGAGAAATGGTCCCAGGTGATGGATCACTTGCTGAATGGCTCAGAGCAACTTTCCCCAGAATTCATTCACTGGATGAATGTGCTTTGGAGGTCAAAAGTCTTTCTGGCTATGAAGGCTGTGAAAAAGAAGAAGTCTTTCAGCAAAGCACCGTTTGTCATCAAGCTCCCTGGGCTGTGAAGCTTGTTTTTCATTGTTTCATGCCTAGTTCTGATGAACTGGTTTGACAGCTGCAGTTTTAGAAACTACCAAATAAAAGAGAAAAAAAAAATAGTTGGGAAAATTTTTCACTGAGAACATATGGGGCAGGAAACCAGTTTAGAAATCTTATGATTGGCTTAAAGAACACAAAATCTATGGATTTAGATGATTAAAAGCGAGATTCTCATTTGCTCACCCATCCTGGGTGGTAACTCACTGTCAAAATTCTCCTTTTCAGTGAAGCTATGGGAGAGCTTATGCACTGTGAGCATGAAAGACAAAGCCTTCAACTGATTCACATGCCACAGTTAACCATGACTGAAAAAAATTTACCTCTTGAACAACACTGTGTCCCATGCTCTCACATTCTCTATTTGAAATATGATGGTGCAAGTTATTGATATAGACCTCCAACTTGCTGTGAAAAAACATCCCATTTTATGTGGTAAGTCTTTTCCACAGCTTCTTTCTCCATCAGCAAAGGTTTCAGGCTCCTCACCAGCTGTCAGTGTAGTATCTAACATTGACAATGCAATCTGAGTTTCAAGTCAGTATACTATCTAATGGAGCATCCCTTGTGAGAAATTCTAGAGCCAGCATAATGTCTGTGTGCTACCTCTTGCCTCCAAGGTTGTAGCTGGTATGTCCAGTTCATGTTGTCCTTCTGTCATGTCAGCCTCTGGGTGCATTTTCAGTTCTCTGGCCATTATGCATCTGGCATAAATGAGAGCAAGCCTAGACCCTTGTTAGTACACCAGGCTTTAACACTGCATATGCTTCTTTACTTGCCACTGATCTTCACTCACACAGTAACAGAGAGTCTCTCTCTCATGAAAAAGGGCGGAGGGGCAGGCAGGCTACCAGGCCTGCAATCCCAGTAATCTGTGCAGTGGGAAAACACCGCCCTGAAAGCTTCCTGTATATGACCCCATGAATCCATATAGAATGACAAGCTTGGCAAATGAAGTGCTCTCTAGATTGTTCTTTATTGAGGTAGATTACTCTTTTTCTTTTTTTTTTTTTTTTTTTTTTTTTTTTTTTTTGGTTTAGNTTTTTTTTTTTTGTTAGTTTTCTAGGTTAAGTACATATGGTCACTATTTTGAGCCTAAGCAGAAAAGATCATCTTTCCCCTTCAGACTTGCCACACAAAAATATAGCAGTTTACACAATGAGTCACACTCAGAGCTTCTTTTGTCCTTGATAAGTCTCTGAAGTGCAAATTAGAGGAATGTGTACATAATTGACAATGAATTTTTAAGACCTTGATACACTTGGTGTCAGCTGTGTCTGTGACAATAGCAATGCAGTATCCTTTCCCTTGCCACACAGAGATTTTTTCTTACATAGCTGTCTCTAATCATGGTTTACTTGTTTCAGTCACCTAAAGCCAGAAACATAATCCTGCCTGTCTGATTCCAATAGAAGTTAAATAACTGTCATACGTCATCTGGGCTCCCCTTTGTTATCAGTGCTCTATGGTTAGTTCTAATCGAACAGTGAAACACTTAACAAAGTGGGAGTGAGGTGATTCCTAGGAATGCAACTATCTACCTACTGCATGATCCTCTGGAAATTCCTGTGGCTAGGGATCTCCCAAACCTTCCTTCCTCCCTTCCAAAAGAGCTTGTCTTGTCTTTACCTTCTGTCCCTCACTAGTGTTTACAGAATCAGAATTTTCATGATCTTTTAAGCTTTGTGTAAAAGCTGATATGGAGCAGTTTCAATGCTGTCTCATGCTGGGAACAAACAACACATTGCATCTTTTGAATTTCCCTTTACATGGAATTTGCATTGATCAAGGTTCTTAGCATGTCTGTGAGATAGAGAATTACAATTCTTTTCCTTTTTACCGTTAGAGAAATAATGGCACTTTGCAGTTCAGTTAACTTAGAAAATCATCAAAGAAAGTGATGTAGGGAGGTTTTATGTGTTTATTTTGATGGAGGCAGATAGACACACTCTGGCATCACCTTCAGTGTTGCCTATGATTTTTAGGTGTAGTTAATGTCCGGGCTCATATAATTTGTCTTTAACAATGCTTACCACCTGCACATAAGATTTTTTTGTAATTACCAGATTAGAACTGTCAAATCAGCTGGGCTGTAGTCAGAGTGAGCTTGTCTGAACCTGCTGGTGGAGAAAAGTGCCCTGTGACACCTGGAGTCTAGACTGCAGGTAGTGGTTATCACATCCTCCACCTGAAAGGGTTTCTGTACTTGCTTTTTCTCAAGGTGCCCAGTAGAAATTTGTACCAGATCCTCAGAAATGTTATCTGAAGTTTTTGCAATTTACATCATAGATGTAGCTTACTGAGAAACACAACTGAAATAATAACAATGCTCGTCCATTTTCGCTACGCTAGTGCTGATCATGTTTCACAAGGAATTCTGTGGTTTATATTCTTAAATCTCGAAAGTGAAAGTGATGTTGATATACCTCCTATAACATATGTTGGCTTCATTCTGTATTTAACATAGAGAAGTTGCAACAGAGCAACTGTTATCTGTTATTTTTCTGCACAATATAATCATGCTTCTAAGACTACCTAGTATAATATCAGTCTCAGAATCACAGAATCGAAGAATCATAAAATGGCTGGTGTTGAAATGGACCTTGAAGATCATCTAGTTCCAAGCCTCCTGCCATGGGCAGGGACATCTTCCACTAGACCGGCTTGCTCAGAGCCCCATCCAACATGGCCTTGAAAACCTCCAGGGATGGGGCATCCACAGCTTCCCTAGGAAATCTGTTCCTGAGCCTCATCACCCTCACTGTAAGGAATTTCTTCCAAGTATCTAATCTAAACCTATTCTCTTTCAATTTGAAGCCATTCCCCCTTATCCTGTCACTAGATGCTCTCATAAATATTCTTGCCCCATCTGCCCTGCAAGTTCCCTTCAGGAACTGCAATTAGGTCACTGCAATTAGGTCACCCCAAAGCTTTCTCTTTTCCAGGCTGAACAAACCCAGTTCTCTCAGCCTTTCCCCATAGGAGAGGTGCTCCATCCCTATGATCAAATCGGTGACCTCCTCTGGACTCGCTCCCACAGGTCTGTGTCCTTTGTAGGCTGGGGTCAGCAGAGCTGGACTCACTACTCCAGATGTGGCCACGGGACAACAGAGTAGAGGGACACATCCACCTTGCCTGACCTTTGATGTAGCCCGGGATGTGTTTGGCTTTCTCGTCTGGAAGTGCACATTGTGAGCTCATGTCCTCTTGCCTTCTATCTCATTAACCTTTGAAAATGCTTACTTGAGAAGAGGAAACATTCAAACTCTGACAGCTGTACCTAGAAGAGGAAACTATAGAATAGCAATACATCATTCTCCCACAGCTCTGCATCCCTATTGTTTTTCCCTTGAAGTTGAAATAGGTCTTCCTTTCAAAATCCTCTCCTTTAGGTACTGGAAAGAATCCATCAGTATAATGCTGATAGGCTATATTCTGTCTGTGTAACACATCAGGTCATCCATCAGTACATCCATTATTATGTCAGGTGCTTCAAAGCTTGGGAAGCTACTGGCTCTCAAACCCCATTGTATTGCAAGCTGCTCTTAATGCACAGAGACTGTCTTCACTATACATATCAGTGGGAAATCGTTAAAAGCAAAATGCTTCTACTAGGGGACGAATCTCAAAAGGTTTGGTTCAGGCAACACAAAAAAAGTTTTTCAGTAACTTCTTTGTTATGAAAATCAGGTCAGAAATCTCATGAGAATAGGTCTTCTCCTTATGAGAACTGCGGTATTGTCCCAGTTTTGGTCAAAGTGAAAATACCAGTAGAATGATCTTTCTTAAAATAGTTCAATAAATCAATGACTGATTCTTATCAAAACCAGGGAGAGTAAGAAGTCTGTGAAAACTCAAAATGCTAAACAGGGAAAAAAAATGTTTGAAAATGGATAACATCACCCTGGAGCTGACTTCACAAACCTGGAAAAATCCCCCACAGGCCTATCTTCAAGAAGGTTAGAACCATATGTTTCTGTGTATTCGCTCTTTATGTTTTCAGCTAAACCAGAAAAGAAAGAGAAAAAATAATAAAGCCCTCCAGCTCTGTTACAGCTTTTATCATTTCAGATCTTTCCCTTAATAATTCAAAGTAAACTAATTACAGCCCTATGTTAACAGGTGTCAGTCATTCAAATATAAAGAGCTACTAGATAGACCTGAACTGGGGAATTATTTTCCTTAAGTGTCTGCACCTAAAATTTGAAACATAATGGCATTAAAACAACTGATTGAGTTCTTTTAAAGACATTGCAGTTTCGATCCATACTGGAGGCATTCACCTGTGAGGCAATTAAGCTTTTACCTCCCATTACAATACTTTGGCAAGCTTCCTGATGAATCCTTTATGTGTGGCCCTTCATGTCTAAAAGCCTACAGTAAAGAGTTGTACTGTTTGAAAGGAGGATGAGGAGCTGCTTGTTAAAGAAAGGGGAGAACACTGGCCTTGCTGTGAGTGTAATTGTGTTGGTAATTATCCTGTGTCCATTATCTTCCTTAAAAGTACTGTATTATGCCATGACAACAGCCAATAGTACTGTTGGGGTCATTTCTCATAGGGCCAAGTGATATAAAATTATTAGACGTTCTAAAAAATACACAATATCAGATTTTCAGTAAAAATTTAAGACTTTTTTCCTTTGTGATATATTTTGTGAATTGCAATTTTCTCCTGTCTTCTATGTCCTTATGACCCCCCCCCCCCCCCACCCCGAATAAATGCAAGTGGCTGCCTGTGAGTGTTCTTCAGTTCCATAATTTCCTGAAAAGTCTGACAGGGTTGTGTCTCAGTAGTAAGCAGAAAGTCATTTAAGTGACAAAAAAATGAGACCCAAAAATACAAATAAAGCTTATTCAGGGAGATAAAGGAGACAAACATTTTATAAGTGTTAATACCGACTTGGGACCTTCCTTTGTAGTCAAAATATTTCAGGGTTTGAAAGTTTTGGATTTCAAGGAAAAGAAAATCAAGAAAATGCAGCATGTTTGCTTGCTTGTGATGCTCAGAGGAAAGCTAATTTTTCTAACAAAGGCAAACTCTAATCATGACAGTCAATATAAATATTGCTTAGGTGACCTGTAGTTAATTTTTCCAGTCTGGCACATCCAAGCACTGAGCCCATCTATTAATGCTCTCCTAGGGGAATGCAGACACATGCCTATGTGTATGCATATTGTTTCTGCTGCCTTGATTTCTTACTGCTGTATTTCATCCAATGACAAAAGCAATACGTGTTTTGGTGCTGAAAAACCTCTATCCAAACCTAGCTCATGATATTTCACAGGGATCTAATCCAGCATGGCATTACAAGAAGCTAGAGAAGTAGCTGTGGTAAAGTCAGGGGGTGGGGAAGAGGGAGCTTGACAGGAATTTGAGAGACCTGCTTCTTTATGACTGCTTACCAAACAGTGCTGTGGATAAGGAATGGTGCAGAAACAGGAGTTAAGCCACAATGTAGGCGTGTGATCCAGAGCAGGGAACTGAATTCTGGCAAGTTCTCTTATTTCAGTGTGCATATGTTTAAAATTTGGCAACAGAGAAGTTCCTAGACTTCCTAAAATGTTACTCTGATTCTGTCACTCTGAACACCTTTTTAATATGTAATATATAATAAATGGAAGTGAAGTGCCAGGGTTCAAATAATAATTAGACAAATTGATCAGAACAGTTAAACACAAAGACAGCAACTCCTACCTTCGGTCTTTGAAAGTCTTAGTCCTGCAAGGTGTAAAATTAAGCATGAGCCCACACTTACCCTCTTTATCTCTTTCTCAGGCTCTATTGGCTGCTGATGGTGACATTATGCCTGATGGGCCAGCAGTCTGAACTGAAATGGCCACTAGTATGGTCTTACATTACTGTATCTTTGTGTTTGGTATTACTTTCCACAGTGTATTTATATTGAAGCAGTGAGCAATAATGATGTCATGGCTAGAAAAAACATGGACAGGAATGAACAGTCTGAGACCTAAAATTATTTTTCCTTCTTCAAATCTTCAATAACAAATTTTACTTTAGTCCAAAAGATACCTGGGAAATGCCCCCAAGATACCCTCCTCTGCCCCCAAAATTTAAAGAAAAACTTAGAAAACCCAAAAGTCTTGTCAATGTGCAGGGGTCAGGCAGAACATGGTTCATTCGTTTTAGTAAAAGCATTCATTACGCCAAATGCTTGCGTGTACAGAAAGAGGCATGTTACAGTGAGTAGATGGGTCTCTGAAATAAGAGCAAAGAGAAAACAGGTGCTGTTTGAAGTTTTCTTCATATGGACATCTACAGATAAACTTCCCAAAAACTCCACTAGCCAAAGAACTGTTTTAACAGAGGAGCCATTATGCTGTTGTCTCTCTATTTATTTTTAAGGAAGACTGAAATGCATATCATCCAAACAGTCCTGTAATTATAACTGCACTCTCTCCACTTGTTTTTGAAAAACAAAACAGTTTCTCTGCTAGGGAAAGCTCATTTAAAGCTAACAAAACTATCAAAGGATATAGAGAAAGACGGGCTGGGGCAACATTCCCCTGCATTACGCAAACCACTTCACTCAGCAATGTGTTGAGGTACTGCCCCATTTTTACCATAGGCATAGGTGGGAGAGCACAGGTCTAAGACTGGTTTAGCCTCTGGGAATTTAAACCCACAGCTCAGGCTGAAAGGGCTTGAAACACCACATCTCTGGGACTTTGGATCAAGAATGAGAACAATGCAGAGGAGAGGTGAAAATAATTCCTACACAAAATGGCCCTTAGCCTGGTGCTAGGAGACCTCTTTCGGCACTGCAGGAACCAGGTCAATGGCACACAGAATGATGACAAGGATAAAAACCAAAAAATTTATTCATCTTAGTTTAGGACAGACTGCAGGATAAGGAGTCTAGTATCTGCACCTTTCGATGGCAACAGAAAATTTTGTATATGGCATAACAATTCATACAGGAATTTAGTATTTAGGTTAATATTTAATGTACTGTTTGCTACTTATTTATTAACTCAATTTTCTTAAATCTTTGAAAAGAATATCTACAATTCCTGGAAGCATCTTCACTCACTACTTACTGTCTCGTCTATATGCTCTGTATATTTACAGAGTAGCAATACTAACAGTCCTGAATGTTTCCTATAAGTATGTTCTATGAACTACTTTTTTTGTCTTTGGAGGAAGACATAACTGTTTTCCTCAAACAATTAATTTTAACCTTGAGAAAGAAGAAACACCTCTCTGCCTGAAAATGTAGCAAAATAAACCCATTTTATTTTATGTTTGTATGCAATATGATCCTATTAACTAACTGAGGATTGAATTGTTCCAAATATAATAGTGCATGGAAAAATATTTAACTAGGTTTAGAACCTTGAAATACAACCGACTTTACCTGAGCAAAATAAATGCATTTTTCCAGTAAGAGCTGCAGACACCACATGCTTTTCAACAGAACAAAACCAGAAATGCAGATTCAGACAAGGATGGCTTGTAGTATTTTATGGTGGGTGTCAGTTTTTCAACTATGGTATGCAGATTAAACTGTGTTTCACTGTAAAATGTCACTATCTTGGCTGCCCTTGGAATCCAGAAATATTATGAAGGTAGTAAATAAGAACCAAGAAAAAACCCTGCATAGGTACTATGTCAACAGAAGCAGAAGGTGGTGTGGTTTGGACTGGCTAAAATATGTCTTTCTTATGTAAGGCTACAAAGTTCTTTGGCTCTGTAGTATATTTTTCTCTTCTGAAAAATGAAGAAAGCAAAGATAATAAATCTCTGAAATTCTCTGTAAATGAAATGCTGAATATGTAATTCATGGTTGACCAAATCACTCTAAAAAAGCAATTTGGAAGTAAAAATTGAATTTTCCTGTAAAAAAATGCCAATTTTACTTTCAGAATCTTATTTCTCAGAATAGGCATGTATCACTGAAATACCACTGAATAACAAGTGTTACTTAGAATCTTCACTAATGACATAGAGAGAGGGATTGTGTGCATCCTTAGCAAATTTGCAGATGACACCAAGCTGAGTGGTGCAGTTGACATACTGGAAGGATGGGATGTCATCCAAAGGGACCTGGACAAGCTCAAGAATTCGGCCCATGGGAATAATGACCAAGTACAAAGTACTGCACTTGGGTCAAGGCAACCCCCAGTATCAGTCCAGGCTGGGGGATGAACAGATCCATAGCAGCCCTGCAGAGAAGGATTTGGGGGTGCTGGTGGGCGAGAGGCTGGGCATGATAACAGCCGTGTGCCCGTGCAGCCCAGAAAGCCAAACGTGTCCTGGGCTGCATCCAAAGCAGTGTGGGCAGCAGGTGAGGGAGGGGATTCTGCCCCTCTGCTCTGCTCTGGTGAGACCCCACCTGCAGTGCTGCATCCAGCTCTGGGGTCCTCAGCACAGGAAGGACATGGACCTGTTGGAGTGAGTCCAGAAGGAGACACCAAGTTGATGAGGGGAATGAAGCACCTCTCCTCTGAGGAAAAGCTTTGATAAATGGGTTTGTTCAGTCTGGTGCAAAGAAGGCTTTGGGGTGATGTAATTGCAGCTTTCCAGTACCCAAAGAGAACTTACAGGAAAGATGGGACAAGAATATTTACGAGAGCATCTAGTGACAGGATGAGAGGGAATGGCTTCAAAATTGAAAGAGAATAGGTTTAGATTAGATACTTGGAAGAAATTCTTTACTGTGGGGGTGATGAGGCTCAGGAACAGGTTTGCTAGGGAAGCTGCTAGGGATGCCCCATCCCTGGAGGTTTTCAAGGCCATGTTGGATGAGGCTCTGAGCAAGCCGGTCTAGTGGAAGATGTCCCTGCCCATGGCAGGAGGCTTGGAACTAGATGATCTTCAAGGTCCCCGTCCAATTCAAACTGTTCTATGATTCTATGATTGAAATGTTTGACTTATGAAAAATCTGTAATTTGTTGATGGGTCATAGATTACTGGAGGATCTTTAACCAGAAGTGACTGAAAATATTACTTCAGAAGAAAATGTGTGAGTAAAAACACAATGATATTGCGGCATTCTCAAAAAACTCGGATAAAACTCTTTTGAAATCAATGGTAAAATTCTCACTGACTTTAATGAGTGAGGATCTAAATCACCAGATTACTTAAAAAGATACATTTTTTCATTTGTTCTTGGGTGTTTGAAGATGCACTGCTGGAATCTGGTCAGCAGTTTTGCAGCCATCTCTTTTTTCCCCCTATTTTTCCCCCTCTTGCCCTGCACCCCCTTCCTACCTCCTTACCCCCCTATTTTTGTTGCCCTTTTTCCTGCATCTCCTTCCCTGCCTCAAGCCACACAGTGCCCTGACATCTTCCTTTCATCTCACAATTTTTGGGAACCTTAAATGATATGTTTATTTCCTGTGCTGCTATAAACTCCTTTTGCAAATATCCCTCCCTTTTGAAGGTTTATTTTTTTGTGAACTGCAGCACTGAAAGCCCAGATAATCATGTTATCCAAAAGAAAACAGGCCCAGTATGAGATGGAGCCCTTCTTTGTGCAGTAACTTGTGTTAGCGCTGTGTTATTATTACATGACAGAGATATGATCTAATGTAATGGGGTCTGTACTGGATACCAGCAGATCCACCTGCCATTTTTGACTGCCCTGCTGCTATGTGAAATGGCTCCTGGGAGTTGCCTCTCTTCCTTGCAGCTTAGTCCCATCTCCTGTAACAACAAGGATATTATTTTCCATGCCCCTCTTTCTACCTTTCTGAGTTCTGTGGATGTAAAATATTAAACTTGTGAAACAAAGCTGGTGTGTATTAAGAACAGTGCAACTTCTCTATTAACCACTGAAATAGATCAGGAACTATGACCTTCTTGCACACTTAGACCAAAGTAGCTTGCAAAACAAAGAAAGCCCTTATTATACAGATAGAACTGAGACACAGATGCAAAATACCATTTCTCATTCCACACTAAATAGACAATAAAGCCAAGAATATAACCTGCATTTTATAACTTCTGAACTAGTCCTTTTCATCAACAGTTCTTTAAGCCACTTCTAATACGTGCCATATTTCTCTGCCTTCTACTTGCACTTCCACTCAGAGTCCCAGGTGGGTGGCAAATCATCCTAAAATTCTTTCATTAAGAAAATAAAGCTCCCAGCATCTTGTTTTCTCAATTCAGAAGAATAAAGAAATCTTTGCTGCACATTACAGACACACATTGTTCTTCCCAAATTGATCTTCTCTTAAAAAACCTCTGATTGCTACTATGCTGCATTTCACATGCAAATATATTGTATTCCTTTTTCACTTGTTCATAGTTTAATTGGAGAACAGCAGGTGATCAAAATCACAGTAGTAAGAAAGGTGCGTTTCTGTGGAACAGATGAGACTTCCATTTAAATCCTTACAGGGGTGCTTTTAGCTTTCTCTATTAAGCAGCCTTGCAACTTTCAAATCCCACAGCTATAAAACTGAAGCAGAGTCTTACCTGCCTTGTAAGTTCCCTCAATCATATAGGCATGAAGAGAAATCTTAGGCCAGTTTTCTGTCTTGTTTCTTTGTACTTAGTCTGATTTTTTCCCTATCAAAGCCTTATCACAAGAAAGCATACAAACTTACAGAGAAAAATCTGTTTTCCTTTCACTAGATAATTTTTTTAAAAAATAATTATCATCAATGGCATACAATTGTTGTCCAGGTTTAAAGAAACAGATAAAAATGCAAAGTAGAGTAATCAAGTAACCTGCATAAATTGTGTAAGATATTTAAGAATAGAAATGCCTTTTTTTTTTTTTTTAAATATGACACCTATTTGTACTGGCTGGTTATTTTTTAGACATCTTTATGCCTGTGTAATAGTTCCTTCTGAATAATTGCCTGTGATTTGTCTCTCTGGAGTCGAAATCTTTGTATTTTCTAAGTCTTTATAAGCACACAGTTAGTGATATGATCTCTTTCTGGCAAATTATGAATGAGGTAAACCAAAAATAATTAGGAATGGATGAAGATAGAAAAAATATAGAACACAGCAAAATATGCCATTTTCTTTGTTCTGCGTTTTTTGTACATTCTCACTTTGTTAGGATTTTTCACTCCTTTTTCTAAACATATATCCACACATCTACCAAATTTGCACCTATCACATATTTTTCAACCTTTAAAATATATGTTAATACCGAAAATTCCTAACAAACTGCCAGAGACTGTCAGGAAGCAGATGATCTCAGTATTAATTGCTACTAACAAATAGCATAAGTTGGAAGACCTGCATCAAGTGATTGTTTTAATATGAGACATCTTTCATCTAATACTTTTACAGGCATAAATCTGAATAAGCATGCATATCTTTCCTGACTTGTAGGTCAGCTAATTAGTATTCTTACTGAGCAGAAGAGGAATGAATACTAGTCATTGACATAGATATTTTTGCTTTTCCTAAAAATCAGTAATCAGGGAAAGCTCCATCTTCAATGACTGTAAGTAAACCTAAGCCCAGAACAAGGCTTATATTTATGTTAACATTGCCCAAATTCTGGAGGATTTCCTCGAGTTATCTGTAGTGCTATGAAACACAACTACTTACAGCTTAAGCATGTTTAGTGATGCTGGTTTTACACAATCGCTGCTGCAGATTACAGAGAGAACTGTTTTTTGTTGTGACAGCTTGAATTAGTAAGCAAGAGTGTTTTTTTTAACTTTGTAGTACTTTCTGGGAAAATCTTATACACTTCATTGCTCTGGGGTGTAGATTTAAGGAGACTGCATTCAGAGCACCTTTGGTTCATTACCCTCTGCTTATTAATGTGTTCTGACTATGTAACATACATTAACATTTGAATTTATTCCTACTTTTAAATCATATTTGACTGAGAAACAGAGGTTTCAAGGACATTATATTCCTGCAAGGTTCATGAAACTAGGCAATTGGAAAGAGGACAAGAAAGTCGAACTAAAAATTCTTATCTAATTCAAGTAGATAATCTACATAGGAGAAGAACACTAGAAGTGAGACTTCATAAACTGTGGATATGTGCTTTTGGGGCTATCTTGTCTGTTGTTGGGTTGGAGGCTGGATGTGAATTCTTATCTGCTGCAGCTTTTAATATTTATTTACAATATCTGCTTTGTATTAATGTAGGTTAATTTAGTGACATCTGGAATATAATTAAGGAGCCAATGCATTTTAGATTCAGTAAATGTTTCCTAACTCTATCTGGCTATGTCCGAAAAAGAAAAAATGTATCTCTTTCCTCTATTTATCTGTTTACACATACTTTTTTCATAGGAGAGCATATATTTCCCAAACATAAAACATTTCCATCTAAATGTAAAGATTAATCTTAATCATAATAAATCACAATCATGCATACTTTTTGGGGATATCTCCAGCTGAAAACATCACCTGGCTGACAGGAACCTCATGAAATTCAACAAGTGTGAAATATTGCAACTGGGAAGGGGTAGTTTCACACATCAGTAGGGTGTTGGGTCAACTGCCTTGAAAGAAGCACAGCAAAAAAGGACCCGGGGTTCCTGGTGGATGCCAAGCTGAACATGCGATAGAAGTGAGCAAAGTTTTTGCTATTTCATGCCAGAGTTAGGAGAAGTATTGTCAGCAAGTTGAGGGAGGTGAGTGATCCTTCCCTGTTATTCAGTGATGGGGAGGCCACACTTGGAGTGCTGTGCTGAGGTCTGGGCTCTGCATTACAAGAGAGGAAACGTGGAAGATCTGGAGAGAGTCTGATCAAGGGCGATGAAGACAATGAAGAGACAGGTTCATCTCTTGTACATGGAAAAGCTGAGAGAGATGAGACTGTTCATCCTGGAAAAGAGAAGGCTTGGGGGATCTCATCATTGTGCGGGATACTTGAATGAAGGTGCAAAGAAGAAGGAGGCAGGCTCTCCAGCGTCACCCCGTGACAGGACCAGAGGCAGTGGGCACAAACTGAAACACAGAACGTGCCATCTGAAGATCAGTAAACACTTTATCACTGTGAAGGTGTGAGGGTGACTGATCCCTGATGCTACCTGGGTAGAGAGGTCATAGAGTTTCCCTCCCTAGAGATTTCAAAAGTTGTCTGGACACAGTACTGGTTGACCTGCTCTAGGTGGCCCTGCTTGAGCCGGATAACTCCAGAGGTCCATGTCAGCTTCAACTGTTTTGTGATTTTCATAGCAGTCAAATTTCTGTCTCATCAGCTTATTAATATAAAGAATTTATGTCACTGAAATATCTTTGGACCCTTCAATCCATAGACTCCAGGTTTTCACAGAATCACAGGAGTTTGGAAGAGATCTCTGAAGAATTAGTGTGATGCCTCTGCTCAGTGTAAGGCCAGCTAGGGCAGGTTGCTTTGGGCTGTGCTCAGCTGAGTTTTCAGCATCTCTGAGGATGGAGACAACACAGTCCCACTAGTCAACTTGTTCCAGTGTTTGGAAAGCATCAGTGTAGATAGAGAAATATTTTTTTCTTAAGTTTAAATGCAATTTCTTGCCTTTGAGTTTGCGCTGATTCCCTTTTGACTTTTCACTCTCTACCAATGAGAATTCTTTGTCTCTTTCTTTAATCCCCCCACACAAAGTATTTTTACATATTGATAAGAATCTCATGAATCTTTTCTTCTCCAGGCTGAACAAACTCAGTCTGATGGTCCAGTCCCTTCATCAGTTCATTGTCCTCCACTGGATTTGCACGTGCCATGTCTCCATTTTACTGGGGGTCCAGAATAAGACAATTCACATTACATAATTACTTCAGAAAATATCGTGCTGTCATAGAATAAATCCTGGATGTTTTAAATAGCAGGTAACAGTTTAAGACAGCAGATGTATCAATAAAAGATACTGCAACTCTCTGTCAGAAAAAAAGATTTCTGAAAAGTATACTGGCATTTCTATTCTTAGAGTAATAATCTCCCAAAAATCCTTGAGGAAAGAGCATGGAGTAAATAAGGTCTTTTTACATCCCTTCTTTTTCTTACTTTTTAAAAATAGAGATCAAATAGCTTGCTTTAGAGGCTTCTTGTTAATTTTTCAAACAAATGAAGAAAAATATTTCAGCCCTCATTAAAGAATACTGATTAACTTTATGTCTCTAGATATTTTCATAATTCACCTTAATTTCATACTTTAATAATACTAGGCATCAGAAAGCAAGAAGGAACAGATGTTTTGGAGATTATGAATCAAAAGACTAGCCCAACTTGTAATAACAAGGAGAGAAAGCTAAGTACCTTTCTGAACATTCATATAGTTAGGAAAACTGTGGCAGAGATATAGGTATTGATTCTGCTGATGTATTTTCCTATTAAGCAGCACTTTCCTTCCAAATTCAGTTTTCCCCCATAGCTTTCCTTATAAATCTTCTGAATAAAAATATTAGTGCAGGATTTCCCTGTTGCTTTGTAGTTCATTCATCTGAAGTTAAAACTGCAGTGAAAGGAGTTGAGGCAGAGCACAATCATGTTTTGAACATTTATGTGCTATATGAAATATTTCCTATGTGGAATATGAATTTAACTTTGCCGCCATTTTTCCTGAGGAGGTATATCATGATCATAGCTTGGATAGTAGAAATGGAACTACCCTTAGTACTTGGAATTATAGACATGGCAAAGCATGCTCAGTTTAACACAGAGTTGAAATGGAAGTGTTATGGAGTGGTAGAAGCCAGCTTCACTTTGTATTCTTGGTACCTCCAGTGCTGTTAGCATTCCTGTCTAAAGAGATTTATTTCATTTACTTTAGTGGGTGTTGGATTGGGCCATGAAGGAGGTAGACAAAACTTCTAGAGTACAACCGTTAGCAGGATGCTCATAAACAGTTCAGTCAGCACAGTATTGTTGGATCCTGCACCATGGAAAAAGGGCAGGAGGTTTCTGGAAACTCAGTCATCTGCACTGTGTCACAGAGTCAGTGGGACTACTCACATTTCATCTCCTTGTGCAAATGCAGGTTGCTATATGTGCAAAGAGAGTACCTCCTTTTTCTTTCCTTTCTTGTATTCCAGATTGTAGAAAGCTCTTTGCTGCAGCTGAGACATGCTAGGGAATTTCTTTGGACTTCAAAGTAAAGGTTTATTGAAATCTTACCCTTGTACTTCATTTTCTTTTTCTCTTCTACTGAAAGGAGTGACAAATAACAGGGCCTGCTGTGGAGGTCGCTGAGGAAATGATGCTGAGAACTCACTCCCTGGACAGACAAATGTAAGGCTTGCCTGTCACCACAAAGTTGTTAAGAGTATGAAAGGTATGTTCAGTGCGATGGTAAGAGATGTGGAGAAATGTTATTCACAGTTTTAGTCTTTCATGAGAAAAGGGTTTTCCTGTTCTTTCAACTTTTACCTGGGGTCAAGGACACTTGTCTACCATACCTTGATTTTTCCCCTGCAGAAAAAGTAAAAGAGAACTTTCATTGTAATCAACTTTTCTTTTTTTCTTTACAGCTCTCAGTGAGGTATTATTATCTTGCAGGTGCAGAACTGAGGAGTGGAGGGCCTGGGTGATTTGTTCCTGGCCACCTACTTGTTCATGAAGGAATCAAACCCACCATTTTTGTTGGGCTATGCCCCTTGTCAGACAGAGAATGGCTGCAATGCAATAGCCTTTATGGACATTCCTGGCCATGCCATATTTCCCTGATTCATTTGGCAAATAGATTCTGAAAGATTTATTTGAAAACCTGACTTAATATTTTATATAAAACTCAGGAACTATGAAGTAACTCAGTGTGGGGCAGAGGAACATAATATATTTTCTTTTACTGCTTTCCTCTTCCTACTGAGTTCCTCCATCACCTGGTAGTGTATCCCATACATTCCTATTTACTATCTACATGGTCCACAGTAAATCAAAACTTTCGGCTGTGCTTGCAAAGTCATGTTGAAATGGGGGCTTGAAGACCAGGTTAAGTAGCCCAGGCCTTGGTAAATACTATGCTCACCCTGTAACATCCCCTAATTTATCTTCCCTGATTTCTTGCACATTCCTCTTTTACACTGTTTCTCAATTCCTTGGGAGTCTAAATAATTTATAGTAGAAAATGGAACTGTGGATGGAAACAAATCTGAAAATTACACGTGGCCTAATCCTCTCAACTCTTAATAGCTGGTGAAGACCTGTCTCTTGCATGCCTATATAGAGAAAGAGCTGACAGGAACAGGAGGTGTGTACCATTGCTTTCATTTCTTTTGGTGTGGTTTCTCTAATAAGCAGATTTATAAAATGGATTTTTGGATTGATGTGTGTGAAGCTGAAATTTTGTAGGAAGGGTGGGTCCTCTTTATTTCATTTGCATATATTTACCCTTGGAACAGAAATAATTTATATGAATTTCCAGGAGGACTGTAAAGGTTATCCAAAGACCATCTTTCAAAGGGAACTCTCATAAGATATGTATGCAAAACATGCCTATGCTGTCACAAGCAGGTAATTTCACATGCAAAAATATGCTGTTATAGATTATGAAAAACAAGCTGTCATTCATGCAAGCCATGGTTTACTTGTGCGGTTAATATCTGCAGATTCAGCTAGGAAGAGACACCTGCGGGAGACCGTCTAAGTCATCAGGTCCCATTGTCATAAGTGCAGTCACTACGTGTATAGTCCAAATGACTTCATAAAACACCTCTTTGGTGCACCCAGCATGCTACAGAGCTGGTAACCTCTAGGGTAAATATCAAATGACGTAAAAGACTGCAGTGGGCCACATGAGAAGGAGAAGGTGAGATCAAGGATATTACCAGTGTCCTAGATTCTTCCACTATAGTTCTGTGAATAGCCATGTGGTGCTAGAGAGCCCACTTTCCATGGCAAGGCTTTCAGGTTGGTTTTCTTGGAGTTTCAAAACTGGACTAGACAAGACCCTGGGCTGTTTGTTCTGGCTGGCCCTGTTGTGAGCCATAGTTGGACTAAATGACCTCAAGAGATCTCTTCTGACCTAAATTGCCTTTATAATGATACAGTTCTTTTATTTATTTATTTATTACAGTTTCTTTTGTTCTCAACTTCAAAACTTCAGCATGAATTGAAGTGCTCACATGATTTTCTATTAATTTGCAGTGGGCCAAGAATTATTTCAACTGTTGACATCTTAGTTTGGGATACCCTTTGTCTCTGATTTTTGAGCCTTACTCAAAGACACACAGTTGAGAGTGAGATAAATGAGCACAGAGCAAGACTGAATGTGTTAGTGTTCTCAACAGGTCATGCAAAAGACACTTTTGACTGGCCATGTATTAAATGAAACACATCAGCCTGGTTCTGTGGTAATTCAAGAAAAATGCAGAGATGAAAATCCTGAGGTAGAATGACTTCTCTGTACCTTATGTAGTGCTACGCTGTAACATTGTACATTGCTGAAATTTGGGCAAACACCTTCAGAATTTTGAACTTGACATCTGTGCTGTTTGCTTGAAGGAAAATGTACACGTATTAGATGGGAAATGTGCTTGTGAGGCAGCCTGAAATCAGTTTCAACTTTCGATTGAAACCAGTGGTAAAATTTAGAATTTAAAATTGTTTGAATTTAGTAGAGCTGGATTAGGAACTCAGCTGTGGAACTCCTCAGGGAAATTTTCTTGCCCTTGTGTAAGCCTAGAAGAGATCTGGTCAACTAAACCCAACACAATGCTCTAAGAATGATCCCATTCAGCATAAGAGTGGACAGGTCCTCTCCATCAGTGAACATCTGTGCTGATAGTATAATTCCAACTGAGCTCTGCAGAAAGGCAAGCACCCACTTCTAGCTGATTTAATTTTTTAGAGCATAATTAATTAAAGTAGTATCTGTGATCTGTTAATTAAAAGAATGAAATCTGAAATTAGATTTTTGGTAAAACAGAAAATGTGGACTTGGCAAAAGTTTTGAAACTCACATAAGGCTTCTGATAAATTCATATTGGATATGCAGTTATTTGGGGGGTGGGGTAGAGGTTAAAAGAGGGTCTTTTATCTCCCCCACAAAACCATCTGTGAGCCTTTTTTTATCTGACAGGCAGTAGAAGAGGAGGAGATGTGTAGGAAAAATTAAATGTTCACATTGTTCAGGAACAAGAAAGGCATGTGTCTTAGAATCTCTTATCCAAACTTCTGCCTTCCTAAAAGCCCTGTAAGCCATATTTAGGTTGTGTCCCCTGA
This sequence comes from Cnemophilus loriae, assembly GCA_013397755.1. Lineage (NCBI taxonomy): Eukaryota > Metazoa > Chordata > Aves > Passeriformes > Corvidae > Cnemophilus > Cnemophilus loriae. The sequence continues at coordinate 1,731,922 of VZTF01006238.1, read as the reverse complement.
AGTGTATCATTAGCCTTAAGGAACTTTTTCTAGCAGAGATTCAGTGTGTCCAATTACAGTCTGAGAGCCTGATCCAAATATCACTGAAGTCAGTATCTCCACATTCCATCTCAGTGACTGTAAATGAGGGGGTGGAGGTCTACTGTGCAAAGCCATAAAAGTATTCTCCCCTTTAAGGCACATGTAACTAAAAAAAAAAAAAATCCCTGATACGTAAACAAACATTAGCAGAAGAAGATAATGTTGCAGTATATAACACTATTAAACATGCTAAATCCTACATTTATCCAGAGAATTTGTCACATCACCTAGTTTATAGATCTTTTTTAGAAGTCCTTGGATATATATTTGTTGTGTCTATCCAGCTATTCAGAATCCTAGGATTGGTGATTTCCCATGAAAAGTTAAATCCATGTCATACGATGTCGTAGTAGATGAACTAAAATTATACTTGTATACATATATGCAAATATTGTGTATAGCTGTAAGATATAGATACATGTATGTACGAAAATGAAAGGGGAAAAAAGTGGGAACAATGTTCAGTGTTGGTAGCTATTTAACAGGAATATCTCCAGAAGAATTATACCATTGAGTCTTAGAATATTTTTACAATTTAATCATATTTCTCTATCAAGGTGACACTAAAGAAAAGGCATTTTGAATGTTTTTTTATAAATGCTTTTAAGTATTTGAAAATATCCTGTTGACTTCATTTGCCCAAGCAGTTGTCTCTTGAAACCAGTCAAGCGGGGCTTTGACCCAGCATCCAAATAACTCATCACTTGAAAAGCAAAAGAAGCAAAAAAGAAAATAATGTTTGAATTCAACACAAACATGAATGAACACAGACACACAATATACCTATTTATCACAGTAGGTATTCTCACTAGTGTCATATATAAGACTAACAGATATATTCTCAGTGTGTTTGTGTATGAGTGCAACACAACAGACACACTATAAGAACAATGTGTCTAAAAGCTGGAGATATTTCTACATGCCATTCCTGTAGAAACCAAAACATTTTCATGAGTATCTTAGAAATCAGGTATATTTAAATTAAGAAGTACTTTAAGAAAACTGATGAGGACATGGGATTTGAAGTACAATTTCAACAACCTGTCTGGTAGTCTTTATTTCATATTTTAAGGAAATAATATTTTCCATCATATGTTGAAGATAAATGGATGTGGAAAAATGTCAGGTTTTGTCTTTATATTTAAATCTGATAACAAATGACCTATGAATTGGCAATTATTGATACTAATAAGTAGTAGAAGGGTCCTTGTTAATTTATGGGTTTGGGCTTTTTTTGTTAGGAACCAGATTAGTCAGGTAATTCCAGCCTGAGATGTGGGTCAGAACATAGAAATGATGAAACTTTCTTTTAGGTTTTATGGCCTGGAAACGTTGTCAATATATAAAATAAATTTCTTTTTCTCTAATTGTTAAAAAAAATCACAATTTTAAATTGATTTCCATAAATTTAATTTTATTATTAAGAAAAATGTTATCGCTAATTAAAGTAGATGAAAGCTGCTTAGCATTATCCAATTCCTGCTTTAAATCCTTGTGTTTTCCACCTACTGTTTGGAGAGTCCCTCTAGCTAAAATTTGTTCTTTCGGTCTGAAAATATGTGGCATATGACACAAAGCTCTAGTTTATCAACAATCATGGTTTCTAGTGCCTTAATAATCTGCAAATATTATGTAGTGACACTTCTCATGAGATGAATTCCAGTGTCTCCAGAGCTGAATGACATCTGGGGGAAGGGGAGGCCAAAGGGCTGGCAGACCAAAGTTTGTCTCGCTTACCTGCACCCTGGGCACCACAAACACCAGGAATATGCCTCAGCCACACATTCAGATGTGCACAGACACCTGCAGACTTTTAGCTACATCAGCACCAGCAAATAAACAAGGCCAAGGCCTCTTTACTTCTGTTGCTGACTGGCAGGGAAACCTCATGGCTGAAGTGTCTGTCCCATAGCAGGTGGCCTCACCCTGACTGCCAATAAATAGACCCTTGCATAGACTCTGTCATCAGCTGTGCCTGGTCTTTGCCAGAGAATAGACAAGAATAGAAGAAAACACATCAGGGTGTGTCACATTATTCAGATCTAGTTTACCAGTATAGGCAAAGCCTTATTTAAACAGTTTCTTTCCTGAGATTTCCATGGAGATCAAGGACTTTGCCACACTAAAAGTCCAGGTAAATATGGGACAAGATGTGACTAGTGATGTCTTTTGGGTGTCACCTGACTCTCCTGCTTTAAGAAGGTAAATTTGCCTTATAGGACACACATATAAGGGTCTGACAACACCTATGCCTCTGCTTTTGATGGAAATACTTGCACAGATAATAAGAACATAAACGTGTCATCTCATTTTATTCAAACATTGTGCATCTTTGCAGGTATCCTGGCAGAAGGGAGGCTAGGTCCACAGTCCAACTACATTCCTTGGTAAGTCTCCTTTCAACTCCTTAAGGTTTGAGTCATACTCAAGGGTGTGGAGTAGAGATATATATTGTTGTCCTGGTTCCAGCCAGGACGGGGTTAATTTTTTGCAGCAACTGGGAGGGGGCATGGCCAGGACCCAAAGGCTGTTCTGTACCATTGCCCGGGCTGAAGGCAGAGACTCTCTTCCAGGAAGAAGAGGTTCCTTCTGGATGAGAAAACATGGTGGAGGGAGGCATCTGGTATTTTCTATTTTTGGGGACGTTTGGCCATGTGAATAATTTATTTCCTTACACTTTTTATTATTAATATTGTTGCTGTTACTATTTGTTTTCTTATCTCATTGCTGTTCCAAGTAAACTGTTCTATCTCAACCTGTGATATTTGCCTTTTTTTGCCTGCAGTGGGGACCAGGGGAACAGTGGGGGCACTGAACTGGGGACTACCACTCCTAAACCATGACAATGGTCTAGACAGAAAAACTGTGCTCACCCGTGGAACAGTGTGGATCTTCACACTGCTCACTGAGATGAGCCCATGGTTTGTGCTAAACTTCTAAAATGCTTTTGGGCTTCGTTGACAGTTTTTCCTAGCTCAAAACAGTGTTAGGGATCATACTAACATTAAGCAGGACAGATGCCGGGGACCCTGTGCTCAATCCTGGACTTGTAGACTTAACTATTATTACACAGACAGTTGAAAAAGGTACCACCACAAGCAGAAAGAGAAGAAGCTTGTTTGCAGGGGAATGTGTTCTCTCTTAAATTCTAATGATTCCTGACTATTTTTATGTACAGTAGTTAGTTTTCAGACTGATGAGAAGGAGTCTTATTTGTGCAGATGGGAAATGCTTATTATGCTAATAGTGTTCTGCATTGTTAGCGGAGATTATTAGACAGAGATGTTAGAAATGCCTCTAGTGGAATTAAATAGGTGACAAGGTAAAACGAAGAGATAAATGATAACAGTGATTAGGAAATGGATTGTGCTGAATACAGCAGTGCAAAGGAAGAGGAGTAAGGTACTACTTTTACAACAAATAGTTTAACCAACGAGGTGTCCATGAAAAACATACAAAAAGATAGTTTACCTAGATGACATCAAACACTGCTTGTGAGATTACATGTGATGTTTAATCTGGAGAAACCTGAGAGAAGTGTCAAAATGGTCAGTAAGGAGGAAAAACAGAATACCTGAAAGTAAGGATGCCATAGACAGGCTTGCATTTTATAATTAATATATTCTGTCAAATAGATGTATTATGTAGGGACAACTATATATCTTAACATGCAATTTAGTGAAATGTGCTATTCATCTTCTCTGAACTTGTAATACATCAAGAAAATCAAACTTTAGAGATAAGCATATAGGCTGTCTGGTCACACCAGTCTCTCCTATTGCCTTAAGAACTGCTGCTCTTTGGCATGTTGCTTCTATACCTACTTCCATTGTTCCAGCTGGAAGATGGGATTTGCAACTCGAGTCTGAAATATAGACTTTTGGCTTTGTTTCTGAAGTAACACATGTCAATAGCCTAACTGTGCTGTAAACTTTCACTAAAAGCTTGATGGAAATCAATGCTCATTTATAAAGTGCTATTGCAGCACTGCAGTTTGATATGACAGAACCACTCACGGTAAATAAACGATTCCAGGAATATGGCTTTTTCTTTGTTTGTGGATCAGCAGTGAATCAATTCTGCCAATGTATTGATTATTCTTAATTATTCAGTATGGGTAAAAGCTTTTCTTGTTGTGTCAATTACCATCACACGGCATGTTCAAATATTGATCATTTCGGCTGTTCACACTTGCAGTATGTGACAGATCGCTAAAGTTTCTGGAGCCGTTTTGACTCTCTCATCATATGCCTGAAACTTCTAAGAGAGGCAGAAAAGTGATGAACAGCCAATAGTTACAGTCATTAGCTGATAACAATTGTTCTTGCTTTCATTCAAACTTTCCCTGCTTTTGTACCTTGTAGGCAATATAAGGATTGCTTTTTCCCCCTCTGGTATTGAGTATATGTTACACAGAGAATTCTGATGGGACAAATGCTGCTTCTTTCAGATTAATTCTGAATAACACCTGTGGCTTCCTAGCAGAAATAATAATGAATGCAAACATTTACTGACCAGAAAACTTGTGCTGACTAACATTAAAATAGGTTCCTGATTTTGTTTGGAATGGGCACATGTGAAGTAGCTGTTTGTGATTTCCAGAACCACTGCAGTACCTCATGCACCGTCCAGCCTTCCTTTCTCCTGTTCTGATTGTGTTGATAGAGAGCCAGATGCTCTGGTCTAACTAGCCAAAGTGGGGCGCCCCTAAATGCATGGGTTGGGGTTGGTGTGCACACTGTTTTTGTAGTAACTGAGTGCCTCACAAACTTAAAATTCTCTGAGAGGAGCAAGTGCAATTATCTTCTTTCCCAGACAGTAAACTAGAGCTAAGAAAGGCTCCATGACTTGTCTAATGTCACATAGGAAGACTGCAGTTGAGCAGGGAACAAAACTAATCTTCTGGGTTGTGGACCCTAAACATCCAGGATTTAAACATCCTTTCAGGTTGTTAATGCATGAGATACTTGAACTGTGAAGCACAATAATAAAGATCATCTTCCATGAAGAGGTGCCCAGGATACAGAATGGGTGCTCAGGCCTTTTTGGTGCTTGATATGAGGGGAAGAGGAGAAGTAAAGGCTGTTTCATTTTTACTGAAATGCAGCTCAGAACAGATTGTGCATAGATGTGATTTTTCATGATGGTGTAGATGTGAACTGGTATAAGCAAGGAGGAATCACCTGTGTCCTGTTATGAGAAATTCTTTATTCCTCTCATTTCTGACACTGAAGATCAGGCAAGGAAAGTTGATTGGGTGTCCCAGCAGGAAGGGATGGGCTCTCTCTCTGATGGGAAGACAGTAGGAGATATTTCTTAGAGTGGAAAAGCTCCTGTTTTAAACACTATCAGTTTTTATGAGACTGCTTAGTGACGATGGAATGTTTCTTGCTCAAAGAAGTAAAAACATTTAACATGAGGGCCTACAAAGCCTAGACATGAGCAGCTATTCTTTTGTGTCTCCCTAAAGAAAGATTGGAGCAAGGTGATCTTTACTTTGGGCCACGGCACTGAGGAGGAGCGAAGTTACACTGTGGAGAATGTTTCTGCACCAGAAGTGTCTTAATGAATCCAATTTGCATCTGATGATTCACATTTTTTGCAATACAATCATTTAATGTCTTTTTTTACCAACAGCTGAAACAGCCTTGCAAGACAGCTTCTGAGTTGAGAATAGACACAGACACAATGTCTTCTTTTTGCTAGCCAGGCTGTTCCCACACTGTCACAAAAGCATTGTCACAGGCTAAACCTCCAGCTGTGACTCTGACCTCTGTCCTTCCTGGACAGTAAAATCATCAGTCAATACTTGAGACCCCTACAAACAACGGGCTTTGGTGTGAGCACCCTGAAGCCTCCAACACTCCAAAAATCTGGTCACTGGGAAAAAAAGAAGGCATCCCTGGGTGAATTGCTGCACAATATGAGTCTCAAAAATAACCACTTAACCTATTTCTTCTGTAAATAAGGTGACTGAGAGGTTGGTAAAATGCTGTCTCAGTGACTTCACTTTCTTCTTGGATCTCTCCCTGGCTTCAGATTTACATACAGCACAGATGAAAAATCTTTTGGGGAAATTCAGACTTTGCAAAGATTTTGGGATTCTTATTAGGGGAAACTAATATAACATTTTGGTATGAAGCAATCTGATTTGGGACTGCACCATTTAATTCTGGACAGGTTTTACTTTTATTTATGTTCAGTTGACCTGCCAAGTCACCTGCTCAAAGTTTTGTTTTAGATATCTTGGAATCTAGAGATTCATGCTAGGAAATAGAACATGAGGAATGCAAGATACTGCAGTAAGTAGTCCAGGTAATGCCAATTCTTAATGGAGCAAAAATGTAACATGATGATTCAGTTCAACAAACTGAAGTTAAAAATTGCAGTAAAGTAATATTCTTGTAGTGTATTTTGAATTTTTAAAATTATGCCTTTTCCATTCCCTTAAAGAGCAGTTTTCATAATTTGCATCCTTCACCAGAAGAGAAATGTTCTGCAGAAGAAAAATTCCCCTTTCTATTCGTCAGTTGCAGACCTGGCAACAGTTATGTGTACTTTTTGACTTTTCAGGATTAATTTATTGCATTTAAAAATGAAACAGTCAGCCTGATTAAACTCTACTTAATAGAATAAACCAGCATGCATAAAAACCATCTGAAAATATTTATCTGAATTATTGTATTTTTTAATAGATATTGACATTGACTGGCAAATAGTAGATGTATTGTGCTTACTTGGCTAGCCAAGCACTTACTTTCCCACTAGATAAATAGTAGATGACACTGGTTCTCTAGAGCAAGTGGCAAACTACAGTGAGGGCTGAGTTGTCCTGGGAGGGGGACCACAGGATCCCTTAATGCAATTACAAACCTAATTGCATGCTCTTCTCCTATGTTCAATCAATATAAGCACGGAACAGATATTGGCACTTGCAAGTATTCTATTCTGCTGGTGACTTTTTCAGTGCCTCCAGAAAAGCTCAAAGTAACCACACTCCTAATCCAGCTGTCTCAGAGCCTTCACATTGAAGAACAATTCCAGATTGCCATCTGCCTAAAATTGAATATAGAGATGCTATTCTGTTCTAGTAAAACTCTGCAGACACATTTCTGTATTTTCACTCTCCTTTAGGATGATCAGGGAGCTTATAAAATTTTTTGGTGGAGAACAGAAGGGGAAAAAAATGAGGCATGAGGTAAGGGATTTTTGTTCAAATCCCTGCTCTGAAAAGCACATTGTGACTGAAAAAAACATTGATTTGGGAATTAGTGAAAGGTAATTCATGAGCCAGCATGAACATGTTGCTTTCCTGCTTCATTCTATGCCAGCTTCCTAGGACTTCAAAGTTTGAATCAAAGTTTCTGCCTTCTGCTAAAATTTTCTGTGAGCTGTTTTCCTCTTTCTGAGAGTTTACATCTCCTCCATGGTGATCAGAGAATTTAGCAGGTACTTTCCACCAGTGAAGTGGCTCCTGCCTAAGAACAAGCTGGTGAACAATTCCTTGTCCTCAAATATTAGTTCCTGTTCTCTAAAAGAGCCCTGCCAAAACTTTCACAACAAAATAATTTTGTAGGGTACATGGTATGACTTCACTGAAAGAAACTTACACATGCAGAACTCTTCATAAAGTTAAAAAAATAATTAAAACTTAAAGACTGTGCATTCACCCTAAGTTCGGTGTTTGGAAAGATTTATTACTGGTTTCAGTGTGTATATTTAAAGTCAGTCTGTATGTGTGTTTAAAGTAATAACGTAGACATCAGAAAGTTAACAATTTAATAACAGGTTGCCTAAGAATGCCAGGGCCCTTTATGGGATCTGAATGTAACTGACAGCTATTATTCTTCACTTAGGAGCAACGGCCCACCCCAGGAGCAATGAACAGACAAATCACAAAGTATCATGTTCCTTCTTGATTGAACAACTTCAGGGGCCCATGGTTAACTGCATGGCCCCTTGTTCAGCTGCAAGAGTGTCTTTTTATTTGTTTGAGGAAGTGCCCAATTGAATAAGGAGGTGAAAGAGAGGCCATTTCTCTTTTCTTTTATTTTTTTCCCTTTTCCCCCTCAGCCTCAGAAAGGTCAGGAGCCTGCTTCATCTGTCATTCTTAATCAGCTGATGAAAACTGTGCTGATGCATGAGGTTGTGGCTCCTCTATTTTAAGCATAAATCTTAATGGAAGAATCATTCTGTAATGTGTTACTTCCTGAAATGTGGAGCTGCTCTTTTAGGAGTGTGCTGCAGGCTTTTGGTAGCATGGGTGTACAGTGTTTCTGGAGCTCTCCCAGGGCACCACGCTTTTGTTGGGTGATATATGTGACAGCTTCCCAATTGCATATGATAAGGCATGTCGCCTCAGACTCCAGCAAAAGGCTGTAACAAAAGGACTAGACGTCCCAACTGGAATGTGAAACAAGTCATCACAACTACAGTTAACAGGATGCTGCTGACTGAGGAACAAAGATGGGAGTACATTTCAATTGCCAAAATGAAATTGCTCATTCCCCTCCAACCCATCATATTTCTGATTCCAAATGTTTGTGGAACAGTTGAAAAATGCTGTGTGCCTAGTTAAGGTTGGCAAGAGATATACAAGCATTGATCTAGAGAGGGAGATAGAATTATGCAATGTTGGCACAAGTGGTCCTTTGTCCTGGCTGGTGGGTCTGGCTAAACATGCTGAGGGACAGATATGGTGTCACACCGTGTCAGAAGGGCACATGTCTTTAAAAACTCTTCTGAAATCCTTGTGGTAAAAGATGTCTTTTCACTAAAAACTATTTATCTATCTACCTGACATGTACTATTTCTTAGTCTTTAGATATGACATATTTTGTATATACATATATTCTTGGAAGGCCCAAGAATTTTTCTCAGGAAGAAGACCCCACAAAGAAAAAGCTGCAGAACCACAAGATGCAGTTCCTTTTCTACTGTTATAGAAGACACTTAGAAAGCAAAACCGGAATGAGTTGCAACATAGAAATACAAAAAGTTCACAATAGTCATAGATACTGCATTTTGCCACAGGATGGACTAAAAGAATACCCAGCCTCACACAAAACGAAAGTAGTCTACAGAACTTCTCCTTTTTAGTGACCTTAATCTCCCAGGAACACATGGTTGAAAAAAAAAAAGAAAAGAAAAAAATACGTAGGGACTTTGTGTGGGCTCAGAAATTGAGAGGCCTTGATGTGGTCTGTGTCAGTTATTCTGACAGGAAAATGTTTGCTACAGAACTACCTGTATTTCACAAAAGTTTTCTCCCATAGGTTGATGTGCAATTAAATTGTTCAATGTTGTATTCATATATGAATTGAATTTTTGAAGTCCAGCACTAAGAAAGAGAGGACTGCAACAAAGAACCTTCACATCTGCCCTCTACCCCAGTTTTATCCCATTAAATCTGGAAGTATTTCTCAGTTTATCACATTATAAAAGAAAATGTAAGTGAATGTGCAGGCAAGAGACGTATTAGATGCATGGAGCATTCATCAGCTCACCTCTGACATACACAGAATTCAAGGTCCTTGTGCCTGCCAGAATATCATGAATACTGCCAATACTCTACTGTTTTCTTGAACGTGGAAATACTACCTTGAGCATAACATACATGATGCATCTTCAGAGAAGCTGCAGAGCATTAAAATATGCAACCACTGCAGATGGGCATTAGCATGTGTGGAGGCTGCATCGTGGCTCTAATGCAGCTTTTCCAAACATACAAGCTCCAACCTCAAGGAGTCATGATGGTGGTTCTTGTTTCTGGAGCTAAGTCAGAAGCTTGGTTTGCAACTACACATAAAGTTGCAGCTGGAAAGGACTTAGGAACAGGTATCCTAATGACAAAATGCAGTTCTGCATGTTACAGCAACGTCCCAAGGTTGAGTGCATGTGTGCTTGTGTGCACAATTTATGTTGCTTGTTCTCCACCTACTGGTGGCGTTTTTAAGGCCTAGAAACCCTAATGCCCCTCCTAGAAGTGCTGTGGAGGTTACCGCTACTTAACCCCATAAAAATGTGCAATCAGCTAATTGGAAAATTCTAATTAAGCCTGTGCTCATGGTGCAGACATCCATATATGAAAGGCACTTTTCTTGTCTTTACGACCAGCCTGCTTGCCACTGGAGAGCAGCAATGGGTTTGGACAAGCTTTCCTTTCCCAGCCACTGGAGCATGATGGCCCCGGATGACTGTGTTGATGGCTGGCTTGTTGAAGGCCGATTTTTCTAATGCAGACACCCATGGCTCCTTAGTTTCAGCTGCCTATTCATTCATGTTCCCTATTCTCAATAATCGCCATTTCAGAAACAAAATGAACAGGGGTGAACACAGTTATCATTAGGAAAAACGATGACAATTAAATATAATTAATAAACACTCCTATTACAGGGCATATGCATGCTGTGTGTCTAAACTGGACCTAGCCTAAAAATTAGTACACCTCATTACCCAAATGAATTGGAATTACACAGCACAACTTCCACTATTAATACAGCTTAAAGAAATCCTCCATTTTTTCTCATGTATATCTGTTTCCAGAAAACTATGTGTTTTTTAGTCAAAGAATATTAGAATGAACATTGCTAATCACATCAGTCCAGATGGTTGGCTCTCTTCTTGCCAAGTGGAAGTATTGTAACCTATTTAATGTGCAATTTACATAAGCTCCATGTTAATAAAGATCCATGAGCTTGTGGACTTTTTCTCTACTCTTTTCCATGTCACGGGTTCAGCCCACAGAGGCAGACTATAGTGCATGTGACTGCCACTGGTGCTGGCTGCTGAAGCCAGAGCTGCTCAGTGCATTGCCCCCAACCTTTTGTCCCTGTCTCCTCACAGCAGTATGGGATCCTATAATTGATCATTATCCACTTTTGAAGTTAAAAGTACAGTTAGGAGCATATATGCCAAGCCCATAAATCTGTGGTGAAGGCTGGAGTGAAACGTATCTCAAAATAAAATTATCCTGTTGCTGTGTGCATTCAGCCTGCATTCTCTCACCAGCTGGAATATATTAGTACTGTTTTGTGTTTATGGGCTTTTCATCTAAACCTTACACAATTTAATTTTCTCTGGAAATTTACTAACTTTGAGGCTACTGTGCACCCTGTTCTTCAGTCCAACCAGCATTTTTTATGTGTGGCAGGTCACACTACACTGGCAATCACAACATATTTTTCTGATGGGTGGAATTACGTGCTTATAAATTCCTGTTGGTATCTCTGTAACCCATATGAGAAAAGTTTTTGTTGCTGAGAGCACATCTCTGGTAGGTTTGGCAGGTCATGCACTTTTCTGTTATCCAACTGTAACGTGGCAAGAAATCACAAAACCAAAGATCATCTAACATTAAATCATTAAATCATTAAACCATTAAATCATGAGCTTGGCTATCCATCCCCCACTTTTTCTGGATCAGTACACACCTATAGAAGGCAGAGAATACTTTTTTCAAGTCACTCTAATAGTACTTGTGCTATAAAGAACTTTTTGATTATTCAAATGTGACAGACACCAGCTGAAGATTGGAAACAGGCAAAATTGTTTCCAAGGCCATATAGGAGTTTAAAGGCAGAATTGCACAGATTGTTCTGCAAGGCTGTTCTACCTACATTAACAGTAAAATCTGACCAAAATCTGGAAAGGAGACCACCTATGTCTGAATATTTTGTATTTTAGTATGCTGCTGGACTATATGGGTTTGTTCTGTTAAAAGCACTAGAACCTGATTAATTGTTCATTTCATGTTTAACACTTTGATATTTAATTTGACAATTAACATTTCAAAATGAATTAAAGCCTATTGGGAGTATTCCCATTGGTATGGGTGTGATGGTGGAGTCTAAGTCTAAGTCTCTTCTAATTGTGTAATAGAGCACAATATGATGCTGAGGGCTTAATGCTTTTTGGTTTTGAATTCAGTCTTCTTTGACAGAGCTGTAGAAATGCTGGAGCTAATGAGATTAAAGGTCAGATACACCAGGATGAGTTTGGCTCAGTCAGGGATTTCTCCTACCAAAAAGCTTAGTACAAAACAAGATACTGTCTGGAGAAACATCGCACAGCCCAGCGTTGTCTGAATCTGCTGTTTTTATGTGTTTCCTTGCCATTTCAGAAAAACACAATATATTGGATCCATGAAACTTCAGATGTCTTCGTGATGTCTTATTCCTCTACCTTTCACTAACAGGTTGTCAACTTCCCTGGGAGTATGAGCATGCAAAGCTGTTTCATGTGACCAAAAGAGAAGTATGCTCCTCTCTTCTCCGCACGGGGACTGTTCTAAGGGAAGTCCCCGCCCCCAAGATGGTGCGGCCTATTCACTGCCGATGTCCTGGCACCAGAAAAACAATCAAAGACATCTGTGAGAGAAGGAGGAGATTATCCACTCCAAAAATGCACTTGTATTAGTTGTAGGACGGGGCATCAGACAATCTCTTACCACATTACACAGTAATTATAGGCAGAGCTGCACTGTACCCTCAGTTGATGCTGCCCCTGGACAGGCCCAAATTTTCACTAATATAATTTCTAATGTCCAAATGGCACAATGTAATCTGTAGTAAGCAGGTAACAGGACTCTGATCCCAGAATTAGAAAACAGGACGAAAAGCAGGCAAATTAAAATAAAGAGAAATAAAACTGAGTTGACTGGCAGGGCTGTGTAATCTTTGAAACTGGTGGCTTTTAAGTAGGGCTTGCACATACACCCAGTGATCTTTTTAATGCTTTTCAGCTGCTGAAGATTTCAACTGAAATTTTTATAATAACACGTGTGTTTGTGTATGTTCAGTATATGTATGCACACGATGGAAGTTTAAGAGAACAAATTCTGATAAAGCAAGAACATCCATTACCAAGACAATAATACTTATGGGAATATTTAGTGGTTACATGCTAGAAAACATTAAAATCAAACAATTACTTTGTAAAGGATGTTATGAAATTGTCCTGTGCATAGCTTCTTACACAGAGGTCAAGGTGACACTTTATCTTTTCATGCCCAGGGACAGCCGGTAAAATCTGCCCCAAGGGCTGCTCCAAAGGCACAGGATGCTTCCTGCTCTGTGCCTTCTGGTGCCAGGGCTGGAGTGAGCATGTGTTCTGCTTGTGCTTTGCCACAGCAGGTGAGGCTTGGGTGGTTTTACTGAGAGTGGCAAAGTTCTGGTTGGGACTCTTCTGCCTCAGTGGAGCAGCTGCTCTTGCAAGCCGCTCTCAGGGCTGATGGAGCTAGAATAGCTCTTAGTTTTGGACTGAGGGAGGAGAATTGATAAGATAACTCTCTACTGTGTCCCTTTCTGCCCATTTTTTTGTAAGTCCTTGAAAACAAACAACTCAAATGCGGAGGGAGACTATTTTCAAACATCGCCAGTCTTCAAGACCCCAAGCACAAAAATTCAGGGAGTGTTTTGTTGACAGGAAATTGTCACTTGCATTTCTGACAGATGTTGTCTTGTTTGGTTGTTGTTTTGGTTTTTTGCCTGTTTCAACTGAAATGTCAAAATACCAAAATATCCTTTACATGTGTATGGGGAAGACAGAATTACTCAGGAGTGATTTCTTCTAACCTTTAGAAAACACCCCCATAGTCTTCTGTTGGCTGCTTCTAATGCCTCCTGCTGCTTTAACCTCTGTTTTCTTACAGAAATGTGTGTTTATGGCATTTTAATCAAATCTCCTTATTAAATGTGTGAGCACCATTTTATGTGAGGTGAAGGCTTGAGTACAATCTACATCAACACCTCGCAGAGCCTGGTGATTATACATAACCTACATAACAGCTTTTCTGTTACACTTTTGACTAAGTTCTCACTCATTTCCTAAACCTTGACAAGACAGGCAATCTGCCTTCCCATTTGAATCTCATGCCCACTGCCCACCATTACAGTCAGCTATTAATGAATGAGGTGACAGCAAACTAAACTACATTTACTGGTACCTGCTAGTACCAGCTAAGTTCTCTTTATCTCTTAATATATAAAAAAAACCAAACCAAAAACGCCCTGGTGAGTACATGTGCTTACAAGATTTACAGTAGGGATTAGAAATTGGAAGACAAATTTTCTTTCCCATTTCACATACACAACCTATTGCCAGGTCAGGATGCATTCCGTCACTTAACACAAGGGAAAGCTCTGGCATGACAACCAGGATGTGTTTTAAACTATTAATCAAGACTGGTGTAAACCTATCTTTAGACCTTGTCCAGACAAGAAAGAAAAATCATGTCCAAACAGAAATAACTAAAACAATTCTTACCTGCTTTATTTCCACGGATCTTTTCCTCCTTCTTTTTTCCTTTCCCTTTTTTTGTCTTTTTTGTCTTTTTTTGTCTTTTTTTGTCTTTTTTTGTCTTTTTTTGTCTTTTTTTGTCTTTTTTTTCCTTAATGTTTAAGAGCTAGTTGAAGTTTTACTTCTGAAAGGTGAATGGGCACCGTGGAAAAGACTTATTTTAGGTCTGTATTGATTATGAGCATTTGCATTAATGATAAAATGGCCAAAAGAATCTCCAAGAAGGTTTTCATTTGTACTGGATGTTATGCCAACAACTAGAAAGACTTTTCTTCTACAAAAAACTTTTAAAAGGTTTAAGAACCTAAGGGTATTAAAACTTTACCAAAGCAAATCTTCAGTGTTGGATATGGCTGCTGAACTCTAGCAAATATCTTACATGAATGACTAAATTGTCACTTCAGTAATTACTGATTCCTATTTTGGACATTGAGATTACTTTTATTACCTGTTTCTGGATTTGATCCTGATCTTACAGTTTGTTCTGTTTAAGTGAGCCAATTCACCTTGTTATTGAGATGGTAGGAACTAGTCCTTTCATTACTTTTGTATACTGGTGTTTTCATGAGGCAGTCTTACTCACTCTTAAAAATGATTTCTCTAAACAAAGTAGAATCTCATTGCAACCATGTCTTGTCAAACTATTTTCCAATTGAAAAATCAGGTAAATAGAAATAGAGACATATTTCTGTTCCATTTGCTCCATCTGTTCTATCAGATTCTCCTCTAGCAGATAAGAACATTGCAACACCAGGATTTATCAACTGCCTCTCAAATTCAAGAAAGCTAATTTTTAACCTGCTCCTTTATAGCCAGCCTCAGGCTTTAAATCTCCCCATATGACCTCAAGTAATAATTACAGCAATTAGTCCCTACCCCTCTGGGATAATTACTAGCTCAAATTGAACTAACTTTCCTTAAAGTTCCTCTGAAAAGACATAAAGAAAAAAGGAAAAAAAGAAAGAAAAAACCCAAACCCCTCTAAACTCTGAGGGAGGAAAAGGACTGTAGACATAAGCAGGCAAAAGTAAACGGGAAAAGGAAAAGCAAGACAAGACAATTTTCCACATTCCATTCCCGTGTGCTGACTCTCTCCCAAGCACCACATATATAACATTCCTTCTTGCAGGCAACAGGCCCCCCTACCCCAGGTGCCATCAAAAATTATGGGAGTGGAAAAAAAGAAAAGCCCATATCTTAAAAGAAACCCTGTTTTTCATCAAAACATATTGCTTTAAGGCAGCCATCTGACTGGAAAAAGGAAAAAAAGAATTGAAAGACTTTTGTGCTCTAAATTTCTATGTAATGCTCAGCCAAAAGAATAACTGAACAGTAATGAGTAGGAACTTGAATTTACCAAACTAAACGGAGAAATATTGCAGCGGAATAATTTGCTAAAGGGGATTAGATTGAGGTTAACATAGCCTTCTGTGGTCAGCAGCAACAAAAGCAGAATCAACCTGAAATTCATTATAAATCCAGTACCAGGAGTAGAAATGCCATATTCAATGATTTCAAAACTTGTCTGTGTGCAGAATCAGTGCAAAATCTGATGATGTTGAATCTCTTTTTAAAAGAAATAGTACAAGCTGTTATTTCTTTAAAAGCTTTCTGTTTAAACAACGTTAGAATGCTTCTATTTTATTTTAGCTTTTCTTTTTGTGCCGTGCAACATTAAAAAAAAAAAAAAAAGTAGACAAATAAGAAACCCTCATAGAAGCACACAGAAATTGAATTGCTTAAATATTCAAAATTTTTGCCACCTCCTTTTTCTTAGTGAAAAAGAAATACTGGTGAATTTCAAGAAGTACTTGAGTAGACCCACATGTACACAGAGTATATTCTCCCAATAACATTAAAGCCAGCTTTGCTTCAGAACTTAGGTGTCCACTGTTGCTTTACTGCAAATCTATAAGTGCACTCAATCTAGCAAGAAATGCTACAATGAAAGTAGTTTATATAAAACAATTATTTTCCCTGTGAAGGAGGGAACAATAACTGATAAAAGCATCTTGAAATTATTTCATGTAACTTGTCTAATTCTACCATGCCCTAATTCATTCTGATTTTCTTCTCTCAATGAGGAGACCCTGGTGTCTTCTCATACTGCCCTCATTTTCTTAAGAAATATGTTGAGTCTGTGTTCTGAGTAACAAATATCAATACAGGCACTGACCAATTACTCACCTTTCCACATCTGCATGAATTTGGAACAATCACAGTGAAGGGGAGAAACTAGTGCTATAAAATACTGGATTACTGTACTGCTAAAAAAAGAAGGATAAGCAACACCTAAATCCTCACATAATGCACTCCTCACACATGGTTAATGCAGTGTGAATTCAAATGAAATATAGAAGTCTAAATCAGAGATAGCAGATCATGGCTGACATCAGACACTGCAGGCATATTTATATTTTCTTCCATATTTCCTCAGAGATCAGGAAGCACAGCTGACATACATTCAAATGAGGTAATTTCCGTATCCTTGAAGTCAGTGTGACATGCACTCAGCCACTTCAGCTGGATGAAGTGATGGACATAAGAACTGCCAGCTTCATTAAACAGAGCGAGGTATAAAACCTCATGCACCTTTGAGCATTTGCACCTTTCTCACTACTGGTACAAAATATAAATGGTAGAACATGCAGTTGGTGAATTAAAATATTAGGGTACAAATACTCATCAGTCAAGAATCATGGAGGGCATCAGGTCTTGTAAGGAGTCTGCTCTAAACAAAAGGATTATGGAAAAAATCACACAGTATCTCTTGTGATATACCACTCTGAACTTCAGGGCAGCATTTACAGCTTCAGAGAAATATAAATGAATCTGTCCAGTGTAGAAGTACCAAGGCTACAGCTAGAAGGGCCAACAAAAAGATAAGCATGAGTTTAGAAATATATTCATCAGATAACATCCAGCCAAGTTTACAATTCTGCTCCATAAATAAAAATTATTCCATTTTATTTATTCAGATTATGTTTCTTTTGTATCTGGGTCAAGGGGAAATGCCCTGCATTGCAGACGAATCCTAATGAGAATGCACACTAAACCACTACATTAAAGTTATTTTGGTGTTTGAAAAACAGTCAAGTCCTTCTGTGAAGGTGCAAAAAAATGTTAAAACTGTATAAATTGAAGGAGGTAATAGGGTACATGGTGGCACTGTTAAGCTGAGTGAGTGTGGGTGCATGTCACATACCCATGTGGGTGTGAAGAAGACTGTGTGTGGGAGGACATGGGAAGAATTTGACTTCTGTAAGGGGATTAAAACTTAACATCCCATCTAGGAAAGATTTTTTTAGCTTCAAATCTAAAAAATGTGGCCTTGAAATAAAGTCTGTACATCACCTCTGTAAATCTGATTATTTTGAAACATAAACAGAAGGATCTTCCACACTTAGTTTTCATTGTCAGGAGAACTCAGAATTGATATTAAGGGAAGTAATGTGTAAAATCTCAGGGACATGCTGATTTCTCAAAGTTAAACCTATCTAAAAACCACCAATATGCTGAGTGGTGGCACAGCACTTGAAGAGGGATGATTTCTAGTGCAAATTTATGGCAAAAGTATAAAGTTTGCTGCCTGTTTCCAAGAGCATTTCTTACCTTTTATACAAAAAAACTATGGTTTTGATCAGTCCTGAAGGCAAGAGCCTGACTGCAAGCAAGTGTATGTATGCATGAGAGTTCAAAGGAGGATTCTGCCTAGCGAACACCCTTCCAACAGACAGTATTTTCACTCGAGGTCGTGAAGCTGGGAATATAATTGTATTTCTCATCTGTACTTCCCTGTGTTGAAGCAGTGTGGATTTTAACATACCTAGAGAAGAGTGTGGGTAAGTGGAGAAATTCTGGGAGGCAATGTGTCGGATCCATAGCTACACACAGTGTTAACACATGCTTGGACTCCCACTCTCTTCATTCTCTCATTTACATCACCTGCCCGCTAACTTGAACATCTTGGAGGTGGTGAGACAACACGACAAGGAAGGACTGTTTTCCGTGAGAAAACAGAAAAAGGTGTAAATGGGGCAGCTGATACAAGGGATGTTAGAATTTTAGCTTAGGACATAACTTCTGCATTTGATTTGCAGCGTTCAGAAACAAGTTATGCAGATACAGTATACTGCCAACTCCTCTCCCAAGCACAAGGAAGGTTTACAACATATTGGAATATAGATAACCCACTAAGATATTCTCCAGCTGAGCATGACTTCTGTTGCCTACACAGTGAAGTACATTCCTGGGTTTTGCATGTATCATTTCTTTGCATTTGTTCTGTTTGGTATAGTGTGGAATCTCCAAATATGGAGTCTTCTGACTTCAGTGGTAATTGCAAGGTCTTAGCACATTTTAAAACATGGGTAAAAGTACTGTAAGTGATTGGATCCCTAAAATTATAATACCGGATCAGGCATCGAGTCATTTGACCAAAACTTCTGTCTTTGAAAGCAATTGCTTCTAAGTACACTCCAAGACAATTGAAGACAGAATATAGGACGTGCTATATTAAGGCCTTCAAATCAATTTTAAAGATTATATAAGGCTCTGAAGAAGTAATTAGCTATGATTTCAATAACTGCATTCGTTGTCCTGGCTCCAGATTCTTGCCATCCATGTAAACATATATTTTTCCCTTTGAGTCTTACCAC
This sequence comes from Cnemophilus loriae, assembly GCA_013397755.1. Classification (NCBI taxonomy): domain Eukaryota; kingdom Metazoa; phylum Chordata; class Aves; order Passeriformes; family Corvidae; genus Cnemophilus; species Cnemophilus loriae. The sequence continues at coordinate 1,712,885 of VZTF01006238.1, read as the reverse complement.
TCACAAACCTCAACTATTTACAAACAGTGAGAAGTAGGTCACTCCCACTTCTTCAGATCCTGAAGCTGTAATGAAGTATAAACATAAATACATTCATGTTGAGTCAACTTTTATTCTTGCCTCTATCTGTGGGACTGAAGCCTAAATAGGGAATGTATGGAAAACTATAGACAGAAATGGTTGGAGAGATATGTACTACCAGATCGCTATTAATCTGTGCTCGTTTTATTGTCCTCTCCACTCTGTAGTCTTTAAGACATTATTAATTTTGTATCTATTTTCCCTTCCATATAACCGCTCTTGCTTGGCAAATTTCTTTCCTGTTCACTAGCTAATTCTTGTTCAGTAACTAATAATTTCTGCCTTCAGTAATACAATATTCCCAAATAATCACCTTTAAATGGGATTTTTATCATGCTTGGCCTCTCCTGGATCATTGCTTTCTTTGGGAATTTGAAAATTACTAAAAAACTATAGTTATTTTAAAGTATGAACACAATAGAAGAATAAAATTTCCAGCTATGTTTATAAGAAGAATAAAATTTCCCATTATAAAAGTAACATATCTGTAACATTTCTTGTGGCAGTAAAATAGAAGTGATTAGAGCTCAGAGCAGGTATGTGAAGTGGTAAGATCCCTTAGTCTTATGTGAGACATATTTGACTGTTTTAAATTCTGATATTAATCTGGCAAAACATATGGATCTATAACCAAGGCAGTCTCTTTGTGCTCCCTCTTTAATCAAAACAGTGAGAAATACTTTGCGGTACAAGTTCTCAAGTTTATTTTGGATTCTCCATTTAGGACAAGAAGTGGTATGTATTTAAGTGGTATACATTTAAAAGAAGTGATATACATCTAAAAACTTGAAATATCTACAACTCCTTTAACTAGATAAATCTAATTTTTGTCCCTGGTTCCCCTCAGTTCACAGGCTGCAACATCAATGCAATGTGAAAGGGATGTTTCATGATTAAGAGGTAACGCACTGATCTCTGGAATATGTTGATTAAAATGTCCTCCAAGTCATAGAAAAGCTAAAAAGGAGACATGGTATGCTGGACCCTATTCTGACCAGCAAGGAGGGGCTGGTGGGCAATGTGAAGCTCAAGGGAAGACTTGGGGGAGTTTGAGATCCTTGTGGCAGCAAAGAGGGCATGCAGCAAGCTCACTATCCTGGACTTCAGGAGAGCAGACTTTGGCCTCTTCAGGAAACTGCTTGATAAAGTATCATGGGATAAAGTCCCAGAGAGAATAAGGACCCGAGAAAGCTGGCGATATTCAAGCATCACTTCCTCCAAGTGCAAGGTGCATCTCTTATGAGTAAGAAATCAAGCAAAGGGAGCAGGAGAACTGCATAGATGCACAAGGAGCTTCTGGCAAAACTCAGACAGAAGAAAGAAGTTTATATAGAACATGGGGAAAGGGGCAGACCACTTGGGAAGCACATAGGAATGTTGTCAGAGTATGAAAGGATGCAACAAGGAAGGCTAAGGTCCATTAAGAATTAAATCTGTCAGGAGAAGTCAAGGACAACAAGAAGGGCTTCATCAAATCATCGGGCTTCATCGGAAGCAAAGGGAAGACTAGGGAAAATGTGGGCTTGGTGCTGAATGAGGTGGATACCCTGGTGACAAAGGATACAGAGAAGGCAGGGTTATTTAATGCCTTTGCTTCAGTCTTTACTCTTAAGGCCAGTCCTCAGGAATCCCAGACCTTGGTGGTAAGAGAGAATGTCTGGAGAAAGGGAAGACTTTCTCTTGGTCTAGGAGGATCAGATTAGGAGTCATTTAGACAAAACTGACACCCACAAATCCATGGGCCATAATGGGTTGCACCCCATGAATGCTGAAAGAGCTGGCAGATGTTATTGCTAAGGCACTCTCCATCATCCTTAAAAGGTCATGGACAAGAGCAAAAGCGCCTGAGGAGTGGAGGAAAACCAATGTCACTCCAATCTTCAAAAAGGGCAAACAGGAGGACCCAGGAAACTACAGGCCAGTCAGCCTCACCTTCACCCTGGATGTCGTGTCTAAGCACGTGGGTGGCATCTCTAAGCACATGGAGGAAGACGTCATCAGGAATAGTCAACATGGATTCATAAAGGGAAATCATGTTTAACCAATCTGATAGCCTTCTGTGGTGGAATGACTGGCTGGGGAGATGAGGGAAGCACAGAGAAAGCTGTTTGCCTTGACTACAGCAAGGATTTTGACGTTGTCTCCCATAACACCCTCATAGGTAAGCTCAGGAAATAAGCATTAGTTGAATGGACAGTGAGGTGTAGTGAGTGGCAGAGCTCAGAGGGTGGTGGCCTGAGGTGCAGAGTATACTTGGAGGCCTGCAGCAAACAGTGTTCCCCAGGTGTCAGTGCTAGGTCAAGTTGGAAGGGGGGATAGAGTACACTCTCAGCAAATTTGCTGATGAGACAAAACTGGGAGGAGTGGCTGATACACGAGAAGGCTGTGCTACCATTCAGCATGACCTGGACAGGATGTGGAGTTGGACAGAGAGGAACTGATGACGTTCAGCAAAGGCAAATATGCAGAGTCCTGCACCTGGGGAGGAAAAACTTCAGCCTCCAGTACAGGATGGGGCTAAACTGCAGAGAAGTTCCTGGGCCTCATGCTGGACAAGCCGTCCATGTGGCCAGCAGTGTGTCCTTGTGGGCAAGAAGACCAAAGATATCCTGGGGTGCATTGGGAAAAACATTGCCAGTAGGTCACAGGAGGTGACCCTGCCCCTCTACTCAGCCCTGGTGAAGCCACATCTGGATTACTGTGTACAGTTCTGGGATTCCCAGTTCAAGAAAGACAAAAAACTGCTGGGGAGGGTCCAGAGAAGGGCTGTGAAGATGATGAGGGGACTGGAGCATCTGTCTTATGAGGCAAGGCTGAGACTGCGTGTTTAGGGGAGGGGATGATGACTGAGAGGGGACTTTATCAACACCTACAAATATTTAAGGGCGAGTGTCAAGAGGATGGGCAAGACTCTTTTCAATGATGCTGAATCAGAACGAAGGGCAACGGATGAAAACTGATGCACAGAAAGATCCATCTGAATATGAGGAAAAGTTTTACTGTGAGGCTGATGATAGCAGTGAAACAGACTGCCCAGAGAGGCTGTGGCGTGTTTTTCTCTGGAGATAGTCAAAACACACAAGGATATTATCCTGTGCAATCTGCTCTAAAGGTCTCCAGAGGTACCTTTCAACCCTAACAGTTCTGTGATTCTGTGTAATTAGGCCCAGAAATTTTTTGCACCTTAATTCATGGACTTATATACTAATGCATCTCCCATGAATGTCAATAGGAGTAACCATTTGCACCAAAGAGTAATAATACACCCTTACTGATCTTATTTCTCCTTGATTTTCTCATTTTCTAACCATTTCCTTCAGGCTTAGATGGCTCGCAGTTTCCCTTCACTGTTGGTCTTGTAGAAAGTCATTTCAAGCACTGCAGGTTTGCCTGTGGTAATGACCACGCTAAATGCCATTGTGTGGTTTGGATCTTCACAAATCAATGCTGCTCTGTTACCTTCTTTCTTTCCTTCTCAAAGGTTATAGGTCTAATAATTAGAGTGGCCCCTTGATGAGCACATTGGGACCCAGTTTTCATGCCTTAATGGTAGTGATAAGAACAAAATTATAACTCTTCGCAGCAATCTTTTTTTAATAGGGTGGTAACTCTGCATTGTGCAAAGTTGAAGTGTGGTTATTATACCCTTATATGCCAGAAGAATTTCACTTATGAGAGAAATGAGGAAGATTTTGCCTCTTGAGACATTCTAAAACTCTGTTGAAAGAAGAAAACTTAGATGCATAAGCCACCTGGACAAAAGACCTCTTTATTTTCAGTTTCAATCAGCAATAGGATTATTAGCTGGGCTACTAGACCAGTAGGACAACCTTCCCTTAACCAGTGACCCATATCAACATCTGAACACAGGGCTGTACCTGATGATTTCAGTGGGATTTTTGAGTATGCTTAAACATGTATACTTATCTGCCATTCTGAAGTAGTTATATTTTCCTGAATAAGGACTCAATTCTAGCAGTGCAGTCAAAACAACTGCTGTAGGAATAAATGCAAACAATACAAACTTTAATACTTCAGAGATGCAGACACACATATCTACAAGAAAAAAGGGAAAATGGTGGTGACTAATCTATGTGTAGCCGAAAGCAGTGGCATTGAACCATCTATGTTGAGTCATTAAATCACAGAAGAGCAGATTCTTCTCACAGAAAAGGCTGAATTCCTGTGCGGGCGAGACCACAGGGGTGTCTGTGAGGAGAGGCCAGGAGTGACACGTGCCAGACACAGCTGGTCCCAGCTGGTTCCAGCTGGTTCCAGCCAGCTCCAGTGGCCACACCAGAGGACACAACTGATCCTATCAGCCCCTGCCGGGAAAACAGAATCATAGAATCTTTTAGTTTGGAAAAGACATCTAAGATCGTTCTGTCCAGGCATTAACGCAGCTCTGCCAAGTCCACCACTAATTTCCCTCAAGTCATGTCTGTTTTACCACAACAGTAATCAGTAAGCAATCTCCCTGTTTGTGTCTCAACCCAGGTGCTTCCTCTTCTTTCAATTTTTTCCCTGGTCCTGATGTGAGAGGTGAGGTGGGGAGTGGGCAAGGGGCTGATGGGGAGTTTAGCTCTTAGCCAAAGTTAACCCACCAGACTGGGTGTAGTTTTTAATACTGTGTCCTTTGCTGTTTGAATACCTGCAATACTTGTCTAATTTTAGCATACAATTTTTCACTTGGATGTACTGTGAAATGAGACTGTGAACTTGCAAAGCATTAATTGATACATATTCAAACTTTTTCTCTAACTTATAGAAAAGCATTACTAATTGGTCTTTAATCTCAGAAATTTAAGTAGATTTAAAAAAAACCATAACAACAACAGCAGTTAAAAAAAATCCACAACCACCCCAAATAAATCAGAAAGGAATGAGACAATTACCAATGAGAAAGAGTGGTTGAGACATAATTGCTCTTTTTTTTAAACTGTTCCATGTAAAAATGGAAAAATATTGCCTGCATAGCAGAAACAGACTCCAGAAATCACTGCAAATGACTTGAGGATCTGAGGGGACTATTCTGGCCAGAGATAAAGTAAAATTTGAATAATCTTAATTTATCTTTGGGCAGTTCTTGATTTACAACTTAAAATTCTTTGAAGTGTCTAAAGCAGTTTAATACATAAAGGAAATAGTCTCTGGAGAGACTTCTTTTTGCAGAACAGTTAGAATTCCTTAGATTCAAATTCCTCCCTTTTTACAAGTTTAAACAATAAAATGGAGCATTTGAAAGCTTTTTGAGTGGTATCTTTTGGATATAAAATCAGTTCTTCAAGTCAATTTCATATTCTTCGTATGTTTTGAACCTTCTAAAAGGAATCTCTTCCAAAATTATATTACATGAAACCCTGTGTTGCAAAAAAATTCCCACAAATGTTGGTTTTGTTTTTTACTGCTAAATTGCTTCCAGTACATTAGATTACTTTCTTGCATAACGTTGCACTCTATTATTAGTATTGTTGTTGTTACTGTTCATTTTCTTATCTCATTGCTGTTTCCAGTAAATTGTTCTTATCTCCACTCATGATCTTTCCCTTTTTGTGCCAGTTCTCCTCTCCATCCTGCCACAGGGGCTGTGGGGGAGAACTGAGAGACCAGTACATGATCTGGGGTGTTTCAGTGGGAGCACTAAATGAGGGAACATCATTCCTAAACCATGACAACTCCATAAAAGAAAAGGTTCAGACATGAAGCAGGATTAGGCCAGAGAGACCTTTGCCATTCCTTTGTCTTCCTTCTCATGAATATTCATCCTTTGAGTAAGATTCTCCAACTCTGGCAGTTAAAAGCCACCTTTCAAGTGAAAAAAGAGGGTGAAAAGACAGGGGGGAAGGCAGGCAGGGAGAAGGGAAATTCCTACAAGCATTCTGGCATTTTTCTGATTTTTTTTTCCAAATATGGCAAAACAATCCATAGAATAAATGTAATTTCATAGAGGAAACCTAAATCTTCTCGAATATATACTTATGAGACACATATAAATTATGTCCAGTCAGAGATATAGCTGTTGTTCAACTCGGAGGAATGAACTTCTGTGAGGCTAGCAGAGGAAACATAGAAGTAACACGTTACCTTCCAAAAGGTATTTTAAGGTCTACATTACCAATGACTCAATATAATTGAAATTATGGCAGGTTTTAGGTAGCGTGACCTAAAATAGAATTTATTGAGTTTGTTTATCTAGTAGATTTAGATAGAGTTGGCTATGCTGATTTGTCATAGATGCAAAATCATGAAAATAGTAGATTAGACTACCAGTATCTCAGGGGTTACTTGAGAGGGTTACAGAGTAAGAGATGACTTTGGGATCCATCATGAAAATAAATAAAAATGAGAAGTATTGAGGAAAAAAGAAGGATTTACTTTGTGATATCTTCCAAAGGTGAATGGGAAGAAGCATTGGGAACTGTGAATCTTATTTTTTTCTTGATGTATGGAGATGTCCAAATTGGACAATTTCATATTTTCCATCTTCAGTGGGGCTTTACTGTTACTGACCATTGAATCAGTGTCTGCGCCCTGAAAGGTTATTAAAATAAACCAAACTGCATATTCATGGAAGTATTCTCGTTATACACTCGTAATGTGTGCACAAGCTTCTTATGGTAGAAACACACCTGTTTCAGTACACATCCGCGGCACAGATCTGTGCAAGAATTTGGCAGCAAAGCATCATTTAAAATGAGGAGAGCTAGTTCCCTGCAGGTTTGTATATGTGTATTGGTAATGATGAATGAATCACGAATGGCATTCTTCTATGTGTATTTTGGCAATGCAGGAGTTGCTTTGCTCCTTGTTCCTACTGCATGTGTGTTTTGGCATGCTGGTTTTGTGCATATTCCTAAATAGGATGTAGATTTGTAATGCTGAGCCTAGGTTTGCATGTTCTATTTTTTCATAGCACTAGGCGGGACAAGAATAATTGAAAGGGGAAATGGGATATTGTTTTTTTAATTTATCAGATGTCAGGAGGGAAACTGGGAAAGTGTAAAAAAACTTTGTATTACTATTGGCTAAGAACTGCAAAACCAAACTGGGTGTGATTTAAGTTGTGTAGCTGAGGAAACAAACAAAAATGTCTGAAATTTTGCCAAAAAAAAAATCCAGAAATGTCAACCCCTGTTGGTCGCTCAAAGTCATTGAATCCATATATATGAGGCGTAAAGTTGGTTTATAGTACTTTAAAAGTTTATTTGAAATATCCTTATCCTAACTGTGTCTGATTCTTCTATTAGCTGCATCAGGATGAACTAAGAATAACTCTACAAGTAAATGTCCTTAAACTGGCTTGACAGGGAATCTGGCCCACTAAAGACAGTTCTGCTTTACTCCCTGACACACCAGTGACTACTGAATCAAGCAGTGAGATACATCACCTTCTATTTTGGCCACCTAGTGCATGTAAGAGTGAATATGTGGCAAAAGCAAAGTGCTGGCTGTTGAGAGGTCTGGTTTATATTCCAAGATCTACCACTAAGTGCTGGTTTCTGACTTGGCATGAGTATTTTAACCCCTGTGTTCACACCTTTTTCCTCATTACAAAGTTAGACTGGTAGCAATTCACAGGCATGATAGAAAACCATATATTTTAATAACCGTAAATTTTGCTTTTAAATCCTTTAATAAATGTTCCTATTAAGCAAATATTAATTATGAATCAAGTTTTCTTGAGTCTTAGGATAAGAGCAGGACAAACTTACTGAAATACAATTTATAATCTTTATGGATCTCTGAATTTTTGTGAGGTCCTAAAAGCTTGTAATATAATTTTACATTTTTGAGGTGAAATTAAAGGACTGACCTTTCCCAAAAGGGAACAGGGGACCTCTCCTTCTCTTCTGTCTGTTTGTGCTGAGATTCAAAATGTTGCACTGGAAATTCAGTCCCCATCTCAATACAGATATGTTGAAACCTTCTGAAAAGCTGTATCTGTGAGAGGTGGTTTTTTTTCTCTCCACATTTATTCTTTGAACTGCTTGGAAGATTATGAGGAAAAAAGTATGTGCAACTTGCTAATAAAAGTACAGAAGTCTGGTGTAGGAGCAGTGTCTCCATCCCAGCTCTGTGCCGTAATAACAGGGCCATGCTATTCTCTTTTAAGAATAAGTAAGAAGGAATAATATCCCATTGCTCACTAATGGCTATTACAGAACTTCCTTATGTTCAACAACAATAGGCAAAGCCTTTCTCTCCCTTCCCTATTTATGTACAATAAGTGCTCAGAAAACTCCGACAGCTTCAGGAAATTAAGTCAGTAGGCGCTTGTGGCAGACATGTCGTTTAGCCTATTTACAATTAAATTATTTCCTTCAGCCTTTTTAAAATTAAATAAAGTTGCAGAAGAAAATAAGACTTTGTCATGTTTCAAAGTATTATTAGTTGAAAATACATATAAGAAAACATGTCTGGAGAGAAAGTGAATGGTACTGTAGTTAGACAAAGCCATTTGCCTGTCTATACTCTTGAAATCTCCCTTTGTTGAGGACATCTGTATCTTGGCACAAGTTCTCATAATACCATTAATTTCATCTCTTCTCCCTGACAAGGGTATCCCCATGATAGATTTGGCACCCTAGCAAGTATCAGTCACAAATCCTAGCACTGAGATAAAGCAGCAGGAACAGTTCCAGGAAGAAGGCAGTGGGTGTCTCTGAAGATTTGTAACACTCTGATATTTTATTCTGCAAAAGGTTCTCTATTTTTCATAAATGTCTCACAAGACATTGTTTAGGTTAGATATTTAATTAGCTATCTTCTAACACTCTTGAAAAAAAATTACTTAGCTGTGGGACATTTTCCCTTCGTTGCATTGACTCAGTTGCACTGACGTATATTCAGAGCATCTCATTTGGCATCAGGAAACTCAGATTTACACCAGATAAGAGAGAAATAGGATTTATATGTCTTTGTTGTCTTTGCTGGACACCAAGGAAACAATAAACCCCTCCAGAAGGCCAATATTTCAGGACTCTAGAGCCAGCTGCCTGCAGCATCCAGGTGGAATGTGGGAATGTGCTGCTCAGAGGTTGCCCCCGTTATTCTGTGTCAAGTATCACAGCCTCATGGTCCACTCTCCTGGTCCAGTAAAAGTGTTCCTTGTCCAGCCTTTTACTTTTCTTTGCTATGGCAGGAAAATAGATATGAATTATAGTGGAGGTCTATTTTGCAATCATGTGAGGTCCAGACCCACAGGCCAGATCTGGATGCGAAGATCTGTGCACACCACTAAGAGCAGCTCTACTGTGTGAAACAGATGTTAAGGATATACGGGATTGGGGAAACTGGGAGAACAGATCAGGACAGGGTCTGTGGCTAAAGAGACGCTTTGAATTTCTAAGACCCAATATCTTCTGTCTAAATCAGAGAGAGTGAAATCATACATCTGTGATTTCCTATTTGGCTGCTAAGTCATCTCTAAGATTCTTTGCCAAGGCTAGGGCTTTTACAGAAAACACAGCTCCCAGCACTAAAGATAGGGTTTGAACATATCTTAACAAATCTCTAAACTTCATAGTTTGAGGACTTAGTCCTGATTGCAAGTATAAAGACTGAAACCTAATACAAGAAAAGGATTATCCTATGCTGGCCTACAAGAGGTATTTTACACCATGCTGAAGGCGAGAGGCCTCAATTTGCATCCAAGACTATTGCTACATTCTTGTAAAAATGTTTAATGAAGACAAGGCATGAGGGCAAGCCTTCTGAAGTTGTCTTGTAAATCAGCTAACTTTGGTCATTAAATTGAAGCCATAGTTAACCATTATGTGGGAGAAAGAAGATGTGGTGAAGAAATTAAGATTCAACATGGAGACAAATAAATTATATGTAACACTCAACTAATTTTAATTTAATTAAACATAAACAGAAATTTTCTCTAGTGACACTAATCATTTGAAACAGTACTTTTTTTGCTTTTCTGGTTGCGTGGACTGTTATGATCAGAAAGGAAATGTTCAACATTCAAAGATGGGCAGTGATATTTTTTCTATGACCTCCTTAAAAACATTATATATATGAAATATAAAATAAGCTGGGCTTTAGTGCATATCTTCTAGACAAGTTTATTTTCTACAGCAGTTGAAGTGCAGAAGAGTAAGAAACCCCTAGGTCGTAACACACTTTGTTCTTTAGGGTGCAGAGGTGGGGCTTTAGCACTTCACAGTAATCTCCTCATCAGGAAAAGTATGTCTCCTGTCTGGGCTGTGTCACACAGTATTTGCTTTTGCAGTTGTGCCCTTTGCACCAGGTTCTGCCACTGGTTACACTCAGTGGTGCTTACAGAAGAGTACAACAGAGGGACAAATTTGGTTCTCTGTTTGTAAGCAGGCACCCAGGGAATGACACGAGTTGCCTTATTAGGCAGCACAAAAGGAAATAGTGCCGCTTGGCAATCCTCACGTGTTCCAGCCGCCCGCGTCTGTAGTTGCTCAGACCTCTCGGGCCTGTGCTTTTTCACTGTAAAACAGCAAGCCCTTGAAAATACAATGCTGGCTTGGCAACTGACCGCTGCCAGATAACAATTGACACCAGGACTAATTTAGTAATGTGCAGTTTTAGGGAGTGACATTTACTGTATCTCCTGGCGCAACTGATACAAAGCATGCAGCCGTGGCAAGCCCTGCATGGTATTTGCAAAGTGTCAACTTGAAAGAGTCAGGCTGCTCTTATGTCTGCTCTCAGAGGCAATTGCTGCAGCCCATCAAATCAACCTTCATGTAATATAAACAGGGAGACGTTCTCCCGCCATTCAGGGTTGCTATTCTGTGCGGTTGCTGGTTATATCATATGTCAACACATTGTACAGATAATGAAAATGGGGAGTCTGAACTTGTACAGGAGATAAAGGCTTCCCCGGAGAAGCAAAATTACAGTGAATCTGTCAGGCACAGATTAAGGATTTTGCAAAATAATCAGAGACACAGAAGTTAGCCTTTTTGATATGACTGTTGGCTGTGGTATGACTTACTGTGTAGAATAATTCTATTAAATTAGTTCATTAATATGTAAGTTATAATGATCTCTGTAAAAAGGACTTTCAGCATAAAATACTGGTAGTTCTTTCAGGAATTCCAGGTGGGTGGGCTGAAAGCTATTGTGATAATGATTGCAGAACTAACGATCTCACAAAAGAAATTTTCACCTGGATTTTTGCAGTAGATATTTTGAGGTGAGGTATAAATGAGTGTTATCAAACCCTCAGATAAGGATATTATTTTCATCATTTCTTCCCTTTCATTGAAAAGGGTTGTTAAGCAATGGAAGGTTTCCAAATGGAACAATAGAAGGGGGTGTGTGTGCAGTTTTACTTTCACTCATTGACTTTTTGCCAGAGCAAGCAAAATGCTTCATTTTCAGCAGTTCAGCAGTGCTCTTTAATAAGAGCTGCAGTTGTTACCTATTGCTGTGCTGAGAACAGGATATCTTGTCCTGACATCCTGCCACTTCCCCAGCCAGGATCTTTGGGAAGTTGCTCTGGGGCTGCCTCAGTCCAACCCTCTGAAAGCCACATGTGCTGCACTACTCTTTCTGCTGCAGAGGCGCATAGGCAGCATGCAGACAGACAAACAGCACCACTGTTTCCCCTTGGTAGCTGCTTCCTTTTTAGCTCTAACCCTTGGGAAGCTGATTGATCTTAATATTAAACACCATCAAAACTTGCAAGTCTATCTCATAGAGAAGAAACACCTGTCTGGAAAAAGATGTCAAAGTTGTTACCATTACTCCTTGTTGTTTTCCATGCTATGTATTTTTATATTTTCTGCTATGCTGTAAAAAGTTCTTTTCAAGTGTATGAACTTATAAAGAAATCACTAATCAATAACCCCAGCAGTAAAAAGTTTCTGCACAGGGATATTGAAGAAGTGAAGTAAAATTGATGCTAACAATTTCTGTTTAAAATTTCATTTTTGAAAATATTTGTAGTATTTCGAAAGTATTTGTAACTAGAAAAAACTTCTAGCTATGAAGTTTTAATCAATCAAAAGATGCTTATGGCACATTTCTATTCATTTTAAAAATATCTTGATGCTTAACTGAAGCACAAACTGACCTATGAACTGTGCCAATCTCAGTGGTGTTTCTGCTGTATCTGTGCCCCTGTACTTAATGTTGGAACATTAAGAACACAAAACATTAAAATGTTACGATTTCATCTTTTACTCCTCTGCATAATCCCATAATGAGAAGTCACAAAATTCACTGTGGGAAAATCATGATGTCTCCATGGTTTTATTACTCATTTCTTTTTTCATTCTTGTGATAATAGTATTACTGTTGTCTTAAAGTAACAGCTCCATGTCCAGGTCAATGATTAAGCTCCTGTATTTATATCATAGACTGTGGATCAAAACTATCTCAGTTTCCAGAAGCCCTTACTGGCTAAATTCAGCATCTGCTAGAGTGAAAACATACTGTAGTTATTCTGGCATAAGAATATTGTTCTCTAATGGTCTGTGTGAACTAATTGCATGGATAATAGGAGGGCTTTGAGGGAGCAGGGGCGTGCTGGTGTGTGGCACCCAAGGAAAACCTGCCCTTTCAACAGCCTGGCCTGTGGACTGTGGCCAGTCTTGAGGGCACAAACAGAGAAGTAAAATGACAGAGCCTACATGTGTCCACAGCTCTACAGAACTCTGCAGGGAAAAATTCAAGGCATTTCTTAATCAGTTTTGTATTCCCGCCGCATTGCGGTTACGTTTCAGGAGTGGGATAATGCATGAGTTTTGAAACAAATTGTGGGAACATTAGATATGATATTTGGGAGAGAAAATATTTCTGTTTCAGTGCTGTCTGCAGTTGACAGAAGTGTAGACCTTACACTGACAGATACAATTTTTCTTCAAATTATTTGTTAGGTTATGATTAATAATTTATTAGCAATCAAAAATGGGCCCTGTATGGTCTGCCTTAGTAACAGAATAAATGAATCAAAAAGGACAAAGGAAATGCAGAAACGCCATAGTTGTCACAGAGCTGAATCGCAGAGTGTGCCACATTTGCCAGGAGAACTGTGTCAGGTTTTTCTGTAGGTCATGGAGGAGGAAAAGCCTGTCCAATTTTAAGGTCTGTGTCAAAGCAGCATTTGAAAAATTTTATTTTAGCCATCCTCATCCTTTAATTTAGGCTGGGAAAATATATTTTGTTTGCAAATTCCCAGATTTTGTCATGGTAAAATCTAAAGGGAAATCTTTCTGTTGTGTTTGAAAGCAATTCACCAAATAGTTCCTAACTTAGAGTTCACTAAAAGTTTAATGGGAAATAGTGTAAAAAATAAAAAAGATCTTTTCCATTAACTCCAATGAGGTACTTGAGCTTTTTAAGAAAATTGTTTTCTTGTTTAAAATATGATTTTTTTAGCTGTTAACAATTTTCTGTGTAGGCCAAGCCTTTTGGAAAACTGATATGTCTATTCTATTTGAAGACAATACCCTTTATGTTAATTGTTACAATTTCTTTTGAGGCCAAATTTCCTGTGACGAGGAAGACTTTTTCTTGTTGTTGTTTTAATGACTTTCTTTTTTTGAGATGTGGGGTGTGTTGTTTGTTTGGTTTCCTTAGGCAAAAGCAGAAATTAAACAACAAAAATAAAATTCGGATCAACATTAAACCCCACATTTTCTGTAAATGGCCAGATTTTTGCTACAATTTTTCTTTGTGTCATTTCATTGGATGGCTAAAAAATAGCTAATTAGCTAAAAATTATAAATCAGATTGCACTCTTCCACTTTTATGATACTTAGCAGTGTAAAATGTATTGCATCGTTAAGTAGTATTTTTTTTTTTTACCTAGAATTCAAAAGAAATTATTGTGTTCTTCCTTAGAGAAGATATGAAATTACCAATTTGACAAGAAACTGTAAATTACTTAACTTTTTGAGTCAGTTTTGGAACGTCATTACTTTACTTGACTTTCAGTGACTTGCAGAGATGTGAGTACTCCAAAACAAACCCCTGTTTGTTCTGTTGCTTTGTATACACCTTTACAGGGTTGATATAACCCTAATCTGTGGAGTTGGAGCTCTTATTGCTACTCTGCTGAAATAATAGCTTTACAGACATCACAACAGTCACGGCACTTCCCTGGGATTGTTTGTTCAAGATGTTCATATTTAGAAGACAGTGGTATGTAATGCCAGACTTTTCCCTATCTCCAGGGAACAAATGTTGGGAATCGGTGCAATATTTTAAGCAATAACTTGGCATCTTTTAACACTTTACATCATTGCTGGTAGGAAGCATATTTGTACAGAACTATAACAATGTGTGCAAGACAAACCCGATGTAAATATCTCATGAGAGAAACGTTGGCTGTAGCTGTTTGAATTAAATCATATAACTTCCCGTATTATATAAGAAAAGGCATCCAATTTATAAGATTTTTTCCTAAAGCTGTTGGCAGAAAGTTCCAGTGTGTTACCATGTGATTAAAAAGACAAAACCTTTTGTTTAATACAGCTTTTAATCCAGACGTGGAATAATTAAAATAAAATGGAGAGATGATATTTTGGATGAGAACTCAAGAAATTCGGGTGACATCCCATCTGTGCTGCAAATATTCTGCTTGAACTTTGAGAACTGATTTAATCTGTATTTGCCTTAAATCCCTCTTTATGAATTTAAGGTGATGATACTCGATTTGTCCTCCTTGGGGAACATCCTAAGAAATGTATGTGTGATTTGGAGCTTACCTCCCTCATTTCCTGTAATACTGAGAGTACAGAAAGGAACTTAAAAAGTGAATATCTGACTGGATGAATACTTGACGAGTTGGTAATTTTAATGCTATTGTACAAAGCTGGTATTGTATGTTAATGGCATGCCAGCAAATACAGCCTTTTGAACTGGTATATTCTCTAATTATTTGGTCATCATTTGAATCAGCTGACATTCTGGAAAAGGATCTTTATTCTAACTCAGGTGCTCTTGAAAATGATTTCTGTTTAGATCACTCCATCACAAAATCAGTGGAACAAAGGCCATGTCTCTGCATTATTGAGACAGGAGGATCCTCATTGGTATCAGAAGGTGTTGCTGGAGTATGGATGGTAGTACAGGTGCAAGTACAATAGAAGTGTGAAAATGAAAACTGTTATATCAAACTGCTTTCTGCAGGCAGGGCAAATTTACCTTCCCAAGTGCTACACTGAGACAAAGTTGCACAGTAACATTTTTCTTCAATGTTTGCATCACACTGTAAGCCTCTTAGTGTGGATGGTTCTTGAATGGAACCAGGAGACCTTCACTACCTAATCAGTTTATTATTCTCACTCTTTTTAAAGCAAAATTGTTTCCTCCAAAGGAAAAAAAAAAAAAAAAAAGAGAGAGAGAACTTTTGAAAAAAGAGAAAATAAGACCAGACATGCTAGCAATCATTTTTCGTTTGACCATATCCCTGAACAAGATAATTCACCTATGCTTCAAGTCTATCCTGGAAAGTGTCTCTGTTTTCAGAGATAAGCCTAAAGCTGGAAGCTCAGATCAAGAGCAGATCTCATTGCTGTGGCAAATACCGCTGTACATGCAGATTCATTATGACTTGTTTTCACAGTCTTTATAGTAGTTGAATTTGTGGAGCTGCTTGCACTCTACAAAGGGTTTTGAATGGTTTTAATTAAATGTTGATAAAACAGAAAAGGAATCTTGGGATGTGAAAACAAATTAATTCTGGTCATTAGTCACCTGACAAGCATATTACAGTACAGATTTTTTATAGCTCCATGGATGCCTGTGAAACTGGAAAGATGGTATTCTAAATGGATTCCTTGTTAGCTGCTTTGAGTCACTGTGAATATCACTTTAGTTACCTACTAAATTACTGAAGCAGTTATGTAAAGTGCTTTCAAGGCAGTACATTACCATGCCTGTATCTGATTTTGAAAATGAATTCTGAAAGCTTAGCTGTAAAAAATATAGGATCAGCTTAGTACAGTTCAGAAACTGCTGTAAAATCTTGAGATGAATGTAGTAGAATGTTTTGGTGATATGCAGCTGCCAGCTGCTCTTATGGACATGGCAGAAATATGTCCCATATCCCCTCTTCTGCCCTGCTTTGTTCTTTTCTGTTTGTTACATGTCACATGAAGTTAACATTTGTCCCCTGCTTTTTGTATCCTGTATAGTACTGCTGTCAGCCGAGAAAAAAATAAGTCAAGTAATAAAATAATCTAGCACTGCCTTAGCTAAACCATGAGGAATTACTCTGATTATGTACATTGATTAAGCCTGTTGTTTGATAAGGAAACCAGTCTGTGTAAATACAAGAATGTGATGAATATGGAAAAAACTGCTCCAGGTTCCTTAAAAACCTGCTACTGAGGTGTGTATTACCGGGATTGTGAGGGACACATAATGCTTTCTATTTCTATGCAAATTGTGTCTGCAGTTCCTGCAACAAGTTGTACCAGATCTGACAATAACTTTTACCGATGTACTGCTACTTGAAGTTGCTTTATTTTAGCTGTTATGCAGAAAACATCTTCTTATGTCTTAGTTTATCAGCACAGACTATTACAGAGATTGAAGGATGTTTGGATATCCAGATTATATATTAATTTGCAGTAAAGTAGCAAATTGGAAGAGAGTATAAATTAAATGAACTAAACTAGGCCAGCAAGACTAATTTCTTTATCATAACATAGCACATTGTGATCATTAGATTTTCCACCAAGAATGAATCTTGCTTGCTTTTTGTCTGTAATAGAGCTGACAAAGAAAAAAGGAGAAGTGAAAAGAATGAAGCATTTACGTTTTCCTGGTTGACTGACACAGATTTAGAAACCCTCAGAGTGAGTCTGCCTAGTGAGCAGATAGGAAATTGGTATAATTGACATAACTGACACCAAGATCACCTTTGCTATCTGACCTTTAGGACTTTGGAGCTCATGTGAGTCATAGGCCTGGGAAACTTTGGGAAGCCCTGAACAATCTGAGTTAAAGGCAGCTTGTCTGCATGCTTGCCATGATATTCTGAGTCAAGGAAGGTTTGGGCTTCTCTGTTAATAGGATAAGTCTGCACAGAAGGTACCAGTGATATAGGTGTCTGGGTGATGCAGGGCAACCAGATTTTTATTGAAGGTCGCTATTCCCAAGAGATGTTGAAAGTTTAAAAGAAAGAAAAAACGTTTGATCAGAATTTTTTGGCCAGCTGAATTTTCCATCATTTCTTGGGCAGAAGTAACCTTTTGGCCAGGTGAAACTTTACTATTTTAAGGTGAGTGCATTCTAGCTCTCTAAATACTACAGTTGTCTGTAACGTGGCATGCTACATGCTAGGGTATCAGGCTAGCCTCTGCATCTAATACTCACTTGCATAGAACCAAAAAATATCCAGTACAGAACAGAGACTGATAAACATGCCAGTGAAATACTGTGCTCCTCATATACATTGCAAAGGAGATATGCAAGGCAAAACATTGAGGGAAGGGCAGAAGAGGAACAATACCAGCAGCTAGCAATTGGAAGGCCCTTTTTGTTTCAAATCCCTGTGCCTCTGAAGTTAGTAGCTGTCACCTACAAAATGTTATTATCTCTAGCAGAGGAGCATTAAGCAGCGTTAAACAAAAGGAAGAATTAGGTTCATTATCTTAAATTGGTTTATCTTAGAACTATCTTGGAAGATAATATAATTTTTAAATAGTGCATTAAGGAAATAAAATACAAATGAACAATCCTTTTAATATGATTGACCAAGAAGCTCCTGTTGGTTGATCCTGACTGGATGCCAGGTGCCCACCAAAGCTTCTCTATCACTGCCTTCCTCAGCTGAGCAGAGGAGAGAAAGTATAATGAAAGGCGCATGGGTTGAGATAAGGGCAGGGAGAGATCACTCAGCAGGGACCATCATGGGCAAAACAGAATCCTCTTGGAGAAATTAGTTTAATTTCTTGCCAATCAAATCAGAGAAGAGTAATGAGAAATAAACCCAAATCTTAAAACATGTTCCCCCAACACCACCTTTATTCCTAGGCTCAACTTCATTCCCATTTTCTCGCTCTCCTTTCCTCCAGTGGCACAGGGGGATGGGGAATGGGGACTGTGGTCAGTTCATCACACGTTTCTGCCTCTCCTGCTTCCTAAGGGACAGCGCTCCACACATTCTTTCTCTGCTTTAGCCTGAGGTCCCTTCCAGAGGAGACAGTCCTCCATGAACTTCTCCAGTGTGAGTCCTTCCCATGGGCTGCAGTTCATGAACTGCCCCAAACTGGATCCCTTTCCATGGGGTACAGTCCTTCAGGAACAGGCTGCTCCGCCATGGGTCCCCTGTGTGGTCAGAGGTCCTGTCAGCAAACCTGCTCCAGAGAAGGCTTCTCTCTTCTTGGGCACACAGGTGCTGCCAGGAACAGACTGCTCCAGTGTGGGCTTCCTACAGGGTCACAGCCTCCTTTGGGCATCCCCCTGCTCTGGTGTGGGGTCTTGCACAGGCTGCAGGTGGATCTCTGCTCCACCATGGACCTCCATGGGCTGCAGGGGCACAGCTGCCTCACCATGGGCTGCACCACAGGCTGCAGGGGAATCTCTGCTCCTGCACCTCCTCCTCCTCCTCCACTGACCTTAGGGTCTGCAGAGTTGTTCCTTTCACATATTCTCACTTCTTTCATCTGACTCTTGCTGTGCACCTTTTTCCCCTTTTTAACTATGTTATCCCTGAGGCTCCACCTGTGTTGCTGATGGGCTCAGCCTTGGCCAGTGGTGGGTCCATCTTGGAGTTGGCTGGCATTGGTTCTGTGTAATCCTTCGAGCCTTTGCTACCAAATTTAATGCTTACATACATGTAATGCCGTATGTTAAAATCAATGGCATTGCATCCTACATGGTGCTGCTTTGTAAGAGTTTGAAGAAAACCAGAACCCTGGGAAGTTACCACTGAAAATGTAAAAGTATTCAGCTTCTCTTTCTTTGTTAAAACAAGAGTTTTATCTCACAAAATGGCAGTTGGCTTGGCTGATTGTAGTTCTAAAAGATCGATACTGTTCAAATATTGAAATGTACATCTCATTGTGAAAGACATGCTGTGCAAAATAGACTGCCATCCCAAAAACAGAAGCAGTATAATTTAAAAATTGGAAAAAGAGCATCAGTGTTTCAGAACTTATCTTATGGAAGAATCTTTCAAGGTCAGTGCTTATTGTATTAGCTGAACCAACAGTTGTGGTGGCCAGGGGGCCAGAGAGCCCAGGTACAGAGGGGGCCCGCTGGTGGACAGGCTCCAAAGTGCAAGACTCCCCTTTACCTCAGTGAGAAAAGCCTCCCCCATTGACCCTATGGAGATTCGGTCTGTCTGACTGGCCAGCAGACAGATGCCCCTTGCATCCCTTAAGAGGATGTAATCCAGCCCCCACCCCGTCCCCTCCTTATTCCCATTGGTTGTTGCTGTATTACCCCACCTCCCTCCTGTACCCCTTTATAAGTCTACCCCAAATGGAAGTGTGCCCCTTGCTGCCTCACCCCTTGCCTTGTCCTTTCCCTTCCGCCCTTGCCCCCCTGCTCCCTTGCCTCCTCCCTTGCCTCCTGGCCTCCTTGGACTGCATCGAAACAGATAAGTAATAAACTTCAGTGCTCTATGCGAGGGCCACCTCTGACTCTTTTGCCTCCAGTGACGCCTGAGCTGGCTATCTCAGTGTGAGGGGCTGCGTGTCTCCACCGCACTGGTGAGAGAGCTGGCCTGCGAGGTGCCGAGAAGCACCGCCAAGGGTTCCTTAGCTAAAGGTTCCCCTTGGAACAAGCAGCAGCTACTACACCAATGCCCACACGGCGACAAATTCTCATTTCTATTCCTCTTCATCTAAACTCTTTGTATTCTCTAGGCTCAAGCTTCAGGTACAGGAGCTTGCAGAGATTTGGTAGGAGAATGAGAAAAATATTTCTTTTATGACATGGGATTGTGCTGTTAGTACAAAATGGAGATCCAGGCAGTGAGCACTGAACTCACATCTGACGTATTCTTCAAAAACAAAAAAAAAACAACTCCACTTTATAAAGCAGAGTTTCAATTTTCTAAAATCACGGTTAATAAATTCCCCAGCTGCCTTCTTGTACTATAATACATTCAAATCCACTTTTCAAAGACCTGAGGTGTTACGAGGCATTGCATTTTCCTTTACTTCTCCTACTACTGACAGTAAGAACTCTGCATCCCAGAAAGTCAGGCAGCATGGGCCTCATCTCATATCTCTTGCCCTGTCACCCGTTACAGGACAACTCATAGCAAACCCAAGGCTTGCTGGAGCAGTAAGACAGAACAGAAAGGTGGCTGTAATAGTGAGGAAACCACAGATCTTTTCCCTATAACAGAGCTGAAGCAGCATGCTGGTCCCATTGTTTTTATGTACATATTTTTGGCAGTAAGTGAATCGGAATATGTCGTTTTCTGCTACCACAGAGAGTCATCTAGCACTTCAGATAGTGAGCACATTATTTCCTTCTGAGGTTTTACTATTACTGCTCCAGATTCTGATCTGCTTGTAGCGTCTGTAAGGAGACATAGTAAACATGCTCGATTTAATCCCACTCTATGAGAAAGAAAATATGTATATTTTTCACACAGAGAAGACTTAAAGATTTTAATTGTGAGTTCTCAGCAAAACTAACTTTGACTTGGAGGCTTCCAATGTTCTTTACCAGGAGATAAGAAGGGGAAAATACTTTTTTGGTAATTATTCTCAATATTTTCCTGTGTTTAGAGTGCCACTAAAGCAATTTACATGGAAGGAATTTATGAAGCAGTTTGATTAGGCAGCGGGCACAACAAGCAGTGCTATTTGGAGGGTTAACACTTGCACCAGTTGTGGAGCTTTGAGGCACAGAGCCAGAGGCCAAGTGACATTAGCTGCTCAAGAAATGCACTAATCGCCTTAGAAATGCAATGCCTGGAGAGTCTCTTAGGTATTATGTAATGGAAATTGTAAGGGAAAGGATAAAAGTCAAACTTTGTGTATTTACTGAAGATTATTGACGTAGTTGTGACATCACTGACGGACAGTCACAAGACACCTTTTGTGTATATGGTGCAACAGCCAGTTGGCAATTAGCACAATGCCACCCAGGCAGCTGGAAATGTGGCACTGTACCTGCAAACATGCTCCAGGAGGTATTTCCCTAACAGCCGGCTGCCTTTCATACCCCATACGCAGAAGGTGCCATGGGACTGACTGTTGGTCTTGTAGTAACCATGGCAGTGTCATCTGAAGGGTTGGCTTTCCCCCGTCACATCGAAAAGGACATTGAGGTACTGGAGTGCATCCAAGGATGGCCAGTGAAGCTGATAAAAGGTCTAGAAAACCTATGTCCTATGAGGAACAGCTGAGGGAACTGGGGTTGTTGTGTCTGGATAAGAGGAGGCTCGGGGGGGACCTCATTGCTCTCTATAACTGCTTGAGAGGAGGTTATAGCTAGGTAGAGGGTTGCTCTCTTCTGCCATGTCTCAAGTGACAGGATGAGATTAAATGTCCTCACATTGCACCAGGGGAGGGTCATATTAAATACCAAAAAAAAAAAAAAAATCACTGAAAGAGTGGTCAGGAATTAGAATAAGTTTCCAACGGATGTAGTGAAATCACTATCTCTGGAAGTTTTCAAAAGGCATCTGGATGTGGCACTTGGGAATATGGTTTAGGGGTGATTATGGTGGTGCTGGGTTGATGGTTGGACTGGATGATCTTGAAGGTCTCTTTCAAACTTGATGATTTTGTAGCTATGATTCCCCACATCCTCTTTATGATTGCTCAGCTTGAAACACAAATGATGATTTGAGCCTATAGTTTGCTTTTGTTAGGATCCATCCAGTGTGAAGGACTGCAAAATGCCAGTGGGCTTTTTACTTATTTGGGATATTCAGCCATCTCTCCAATAGGTAAAGGCTAGGCAAGCATAAAGGAAATATGTTAATGAAATAATTAAGTTTGTGGTGGATCATGACTCATCCAGAGTAGCTGAAATCCCAAAGTTAAAGAAAGCAGCCCTGATATGCATGGAGACATTTGGCATGCAAGGACAGTCCCTGGGTGAAACAGCTAAGCAGCATGATGTCCTGACAAATTCACAGCTCCCAGAGGCCAGAAGATGGCTGTCAGAAGCCCAAACTTGTGAACAGAGGAGTTTGGATATCTAGGCATGTGATACCTAACTCCCTGATATTTGAGAGTTCCACCACAAATCAGTTGAATTTTCTAGACTGGATTTTGCAGATGTCTCGTCTATGATCAAGCAAACTGCTCTGTAGAACAACTTTGAACTGCCCAATGGAAATCTTATGATTGTTGTGGGAGGATGGAATGTAGCCCATGAGTTTAAAAGCAGTTGTTCTTACCTGCTTCTATTAAGAGCTGAGAAAAGTAAGGAATTAAAAAAGGAATGCAGTAATTTTCCTACTACTGAGAAGTTCAGGCCAGGTATTAGGGCTCTGTGCAAATCTGTTAATTTAATTGAAACTCTACATCTGCCTCTTTGCCAGAATTCACAAGCCTGATAAACAAGTCCCACAAAGCTCATAGGCTTCAGCTAGCAAGTCCACTGCTGTTCAGCTGATTGCCCCATACTGATATAATTGTAAAAGCCATGGACTCTAAATAAAAAGGAAGAAAACAAAAGAGTTACAAAATTCTCTATAAAGAAGTAAAGATTCTGTTGGCAAGTCTTAAATGCTGCTACTAAGGTTTGCATTTTTATCACAGAAGAAAATGATAATGTGGTCGTAAAAGATAACTTTAACTAGAGACGAGATAGAAAAAGTATTTAGGAATTGCTGAAGTGAATCATTTGCAGTGGACAATGTGCTATGGCATCTGTTCTTTGACTGTGGCGAGTGCTGCAGAAGTGAGGAATGGGGTAGTAAACAACCCTGCAGCAGCATGTCCTAGGAGAAACCACAAGAGTGGGGATGGCAGCCTTCTCTTCATGACTCCAAACAGGTTTTATCGGGGCCCCTAGTCTTGGAAAAAACAACCTCGCCTTAAAAGATGCCCGTCTTCTTTATTTTATTGTCAGCACCCCCTTTCCCCCATGCTGCTACCTTGCAGGCTCAGAATTCAGGAATCATTCGGTATAGCAAGGTAGAGACAGAATCATCTGAAAGCTTATTCTTTTCTACAAGTCATGTTTTTGCTTCCTCTGCTTTGTTCATCAGTTTTATTTGCTGAAACCAGGGCTGACATCACCTTGAAACACCACACTGCGAACAAAGGACACCACTCTTTTCTTGTCCTGTCGGTGACTACTGCATTTGGCAAGCACAAGAATTTGAGGCACAGGAAGGAAAAGCTTGGGAGCAGATACCCAGATGCCTTTCCCATACCAAAGGATTGAAAGATTTTTATCTTCTGAGTACCAAACTAATTCATTTGAGGCTTCATATTCTGAACAGGGACTATGCAATTTTGCAGAATCTAGAAACTTCTCATCTTCATCCATAGCAACAATGAATGATGAGCTGTGTTTCTACCCCCACTGCCAGCTAGCTTCATATTCCAAGTACCCCCATCAAAGCAGAAAACACTATCAAATAATTATAAAACAATGTGATTTGATGGACCTTGTCTTATATCTTGAAAGAACCATTCAGCTGAAATTGAGAGCCTTATTTTCCCGAAGTAGGAAACTCTTAACAGCAAAGGAAATAACATACTCGTTTCAATCCTGTAACTCAACGTTTGTAAGAGCAATATTAAATTCTAGTTCAGAAAAATTTTAGACAATAGTGATTCAGATTGCTTCTCTATTTTAAACTCATAAAGAGCTCAGGGAGAGTTTCCTTCTCAACTGTGAGCCATGGTGTGCAACCATAGTGATGCAATTTGCTATGGAAAAAGGATTAAATTCATTATATCTTCTTGCAACGTAATCTGCAAAGATTTAGTTGATACATGCTTCCCTTTGGGCTCCGGACTTGTCCATGTGACCCTCTGGTTCTGCACCTGCAGTGCCCTTGAAAAGGTTGCCGTACAATCCACTTGGCTGTCTGGTAGGTGTCTGTCAGATGATGGCAGAGCTCTGCCTCTTCCCCAGCACTTCACAAGTGCCCATGGACAGCCATACAACCGTGCACTGCATTCACAGACAGAAGAGTGGGATTTTGTTCAGTCCACCAGGAGAGCCAAGCACTCTCATGCTTAAAGCATTATGACAGAATAAAACTGCATCAGTGGTTTTGCATCTTCCGAGTCTGCAACAAACCATGATCACCTAAATAGAAACTGATCACTGAGTATCCTAAACAAACACAAAAATTAGTTCTATGTCTCCAAGAATAAAATGCAAAAGGTACAATACTTTAAAAATGAATCCTATTTCTTTTGCTATGTTATTTATTAAAATTACTCTTGCTTTGCTGTTGTTTTCGGAGGTGTCATATACTACCCCACCTTTCCTATTATTAGAATGTTTCCCCAGTGACCAATATTTGCAAATTAACTACAGAGTAATGGAAGCTTCTTCACCTTTCATGCTTTCAGTTGGGAGCCCCAAAGGTATTTAGGATGCAATGACTACAGTGGCCAGCCTTGGCCAGATTGTTCTGAACTGATCTACTTTGCTTATATCTTTATATCTCAGAAGTGGAATTTGTTGGGAAATATATAAAATATTATTTGTTGAGTAACAATCAGCTCTTACTTTCTTTTGACATGTGTCTAAGTGAGGAAGATTGATATGTAAGGCAGTTGACAGTAAAGCAGAAAGTTACATCATAAGGTTCAAAACATAAAAAGGAAAGGAAAACATAAAATAATGCAAACACAAAAAGAAAAATGAGTTTGTGTTTACAGAGTATGATATCACAGAGTTTTCTGTGATTTTCTCTATAATCCCTAATAGCCTTATGATTCCAAGTCAAGACTTGAAAGAAATCAATGACAATAATTCCACTGATTTCAACATTTCCTTCTTACCAAGAGACGCATATAAATACCATCAGTTTTGCCATTGAACAAAACATTTGACTCCTCATGGAAAATAGTATTACGAAAGACAAGAGTTAATGTATCAATTGTGGGATATTTTCCTTGAAGAATTGTGAAGGGGCATTGACAACAGTAATCCTGTGCTTCAGCACAGCAAAAGGTTTTGGCCATGAAACAGTGTGTAGAGTCAGAAATGGAATGTAGGGGAATGGGATCAGTGTACGGCAACAGTTACGTGTAGTGAGACCTGACCTGTCACAGTATTGCTTTGCAGCAAGAACAAGAAATAAACATGAATTTAGAACAAGAGTTGCCATGTGTGACTTCCAGAGCACAGCGAGAGCCTTTTACATCTCCACTGTTGCCAGGCCTAAATGTTTAAAATGAGACCTTGATGGGAAAAAGGGTTTCTAGAAGTCATTTGCCATTTGAACTGCCTGGCTTGATAGAGTTGGATGGGGCAAATGCAGCATAACACTTGTAGCCTGCTGGAGGCTTCCAGCCATTGAAGTAACAACTGGCAATTCCACATTGTTTTCAATTAAAAGAGTATATCTAAGGGGGGGGAAAAAAAAAGCACAGTAGAAGAGTGATCTTGCACAAAACCTTGCATGCTATTTGACAACAAGCTCTTACAGGGATTACAGCAGCCCTTGGCCCGTGCTGCACACTTGTGTGAGTGTTTGCCCAGGGAGCAGCAGTCAGGGCTCTGCCACTGACAGCACCTCCAAAGGAGATGAGCACACAGGTGTGTGCGTGGGTGGGGATCGTACAGCTAAGGAAGAAGAATAGCAAATGGAGAGATAAACCACACGAAAGGACTATGTTTGAGCTTTGTTATGAAAACTCAGAAACAGCAAGAGCTGTAAAAGTTACGTGCTGTTCTACATAATGAGCTAACTAGTACAAGACTCTGCAAAGGCCCAGGACTCCTCCATGGTTCTTAAGGACAAATGAATGTCTTTCATTTTGCTAGAAGAAAAGTTCTTCTCTGAATAGATATGAGTGACTTTTCTTCCCTGACATTTCTTATGTGAAATTCTGTACTGTGTTAAAACCTTCGATGCAAAAATTTCAGTCACAGGTCATTCTGTAAGTAAGGTTATATTCCCTTGGTTATTTAGATCTGTATATTATACATCCGTAAGCTTTTTACAAGCTCATTTGTGCGTCTCATGATTAAAAATTCTGTTTATGTTTTTTCGCTTGTCAAGACATAATCAGCTTTCATGCTGCGTCTATGTGATATCTTCAATAATCAGTTAGGTTTATGGGGAAAGCAGGAGCAGCAATGCTGTACAAAGTGCTTCTTGGGGATGAGCTGAAGCTGTGAACTCCGTTTTCATTCTGCTTCACTTAAAATCTGAAAGCTGTGGGCTGCTGCCAAGGGAAGTCAGTCTCTAACAGTCTGAACTCTGTTAGCTAACTAGCTCCCCCTCTTGAAACTCCAGAAATGCTGACAGGAGTCAGGGATGTAAAAGGAAGTGAAATGAAATCCATCGGTGCTGGAGTTCTCTCATTTTAATAACAGTTATGTTGTTTTTTCTTTTTTTCTTAGATGTTACTGACAGCTGGGGAATGCCCTTATCTTGCTGCTGCTGGTTTCTGAACTGACCTTGTAAGAATGTAAAAGGGGTTTTGGTGTCTGCTGCAAAGGAATTCAAGGCTGCAGAGGTCACCCTAGTGCCAGTGTCCAATGGAGAAAGGCAGCAGAGCTCCCCAGCTGAAGGGCACTGGGGAAGGATGGTGGAGGACAAGGATGGCTGGAGGACAAGATGGTTCAGCTCCACCCCGCAGCAGACCCTGCCGGGGACTCCAGCAAACACCAGGGCAGGAAGGGAAGCGCCCATCTGTGCAGGACACAAACGTCAGCTGTGCCTCCCGGGGCATTCCTGCCTGACAATGAGCCCAGCTGACGCGGGGAGGTGGCAGCTGTGCTGCTACGCCGCACGGCTTTGCTGGAACAGGGCTATCAGCACAGTAGGTAACTACAGTCCGGAATTTCTGTTTGCTTTTTTTCCTTTTTTATTTTTTTTTCCTAGAACAGTTATTAGGTATATGGAGAGATTTTGTTCTAGGGCATCAGATGGAGAGGTATGTGAGTCTGCAGCTGAGAAAAAGGTGTCTTTGGTATGGGACAGGCCTTGTTACATGGAACTCTTTCCACATGGGTTTTACAGAGAGCTGTAAAATTCCAGAGAGCCTGAAAATTCCCATTCGGAAAAAGTTAATATAATGTCAGGATGGATAAATGGCAGGAGAAGGGGAGTGCTCTTGCTTTGTAGAGAGGGGTAACTGAGACTTCATACCACACTATTCAAGCATCCAAAGACTTATTAGATGAAAAAACATTTGCCATCCCCCCAATTCCTGAAAGAATGAACATTAGAACTTAGGACACCTCATTTCCAGGTTTTCTCTGGCAGTGGGCTATAAATCCAAACCCTTTTTGTTCCTTCTTCCTCTCTCCAGCACCATGAATTTTTCCTGGCTTTGGATAGTGGCCCACTTTCAACAGGAAGAACAGAGTAAGACCAGTGTATAATCAGGTGAGATTTATTCTGGATAGGACAGAAGCAATTTTAAATCTGTAGATTGAAGAGAGTGTGACCAATTTTCTGGCTAGAAATCAATTGTTTAAAATTGAGAAGTCTACCACTAGTTTGATTTTGGGCTGAATATGATGCCTTGTGTCGTTTTCAAAGGTGTGATTGGATCAGGTAACAGAGCTGTTCTGGTATTCCAGCTGCCTGTGTGTCACTGCTGCCATTCAGTGAACCGCAGTGGAGCAGCCATCACAGCTAGGCGTGCAACTGAGAGTTTATACCCTTCTCATGCAAATAATGTGGCATTTACTCACTTCTCTTATAATCCGAATGGCTGAAGTTTTACAGTTCTTAAAGTCAGGCTTAAATCTTACTAATCAGGCTAAATACGTCCTTGGAGATACATCTTGGTTGTTTAGGTCTCTTGAATTCTATGTAAATCCACTGTAAATCTTAGTCACAAAAATATCTTTCGATATATTATGACACCTGTCCCAAGTCATCCTGAAAATCTATAAGAACTGAAAGCAAATTAGCCATAGTCTTCCTAAGAGTTCTAACCACAATATGGTGTTTCACTTAAATTCAGTGAGCAGCACTTTTTAAATAAGGGGCAAACACAAGGATCTCAATTTTTGGATATCCATTGTAGGACACTGTAAGTGTCACCTAATTCTTCAGATGAATATCACCTTCAGGACATCTGTAACATCTCTCTGGTAAGCCTGAACTGTAAATTGTAAACACTGAGCCAGTTACAACTACTTTTCTTTTTAAAATCTCCCATCTCAATGATGGGGAAAAACATGCATAAATGCTTACAGAAATAAAGAAAGTGTTTCGAGAGTACACTCTCAAATCTGCTGAAATACTTGTAGTGTTCAAGTGAACTGTGAAATCAGTGGAAAACAAAGAAAAGGTATTTCAGATTTTTAGTCTCCAAACTGTATTTCTACTTTACCTACATACAAAGAAAATTATTAGGAAAGCAGGTTGAGGTAAATTTTATTTAACCCCTTCCTAAATCTTTTAACAATGCATAATTTGCCCAAAGCATAATACATATTTTAATTTCAAATAGTAATGATCAAAGCATCAAGAAATGTTGACATGGGTTCTGTTTTCCATCCAGTCTTTTCATATTTGTTCTTACAGTCTTCTGAAAGCTTGCTCTCTGCATGCTTTTTAAAGTAGAACCTTAGGATTCAGCTTTTCAGCTGATAATCTTAGAGAAACTCTGCCCATTTTTACTTATTGAAAATCTGAACTTCGAACGGTTTAACAAAAAACCAAAGCAAAACAAAAAACCCCTTACTATTATGCATAATAGCCCAAATTATGCATATAGGAAACTTGCCATGGAGTGTGTTAGTATGTCTGAAAATACAACATATTATTCTGATGTATATTTTATAAACTGCACAAATACCAGCACACATTAGATGCCTGGGTCTGCATGCAGTAGTGTTCTTTAATGCTCATCATATTTAAAGCTGGGGGTCCTCTAGGCAAAAAGTGACTGTCTGGTTTGGAGGTGATGCAAAGAAGGTCATCCACATTAAATGAACTAGACTGGGCTCAGTAATAGTGAGCCATTCTCAAATACTAATGACCATCTGGATTACAGATGCAGTAGCCAGATTGTCTGTTGTGTCCACCAAGTGAGTTGTCTTACCCTGGGAAAAAACTGTCATCTGTCTGTCTTGCCCTGTAGACATGAGCTTTCTTCCAACCTGTCCACATGGATTTACTGGTGGCAAGGTCATCCCGTTCTCTGGAACGTCACTCACTTGTATTTGCTGGCTGCTTAGCAGCTGCCAAAATTTTTGGAACAGAACAGAATGGCAAAGGGCTGGAAATAAGATAGTAAAACTGAAATATTTTCTCTTTCTTTCTGGTGCACATTCACCAGTACTTAAAGGAAACAATACCTATTTATTAGCCAAATAAAAACTCTTTTCTCAGCTCTGTTTGTTAAATAGATGATGTCGGTTTTAGGGTGTTTCTCTTCTCAGCCCCCACGCTGTGAAACTCCTTTCCTTTTGTTAAGCAGAATAAGCAAATCATTGCAAGACCTAAAATCTTGTTAAAAACGCACCAATTCGAGTTGGCATTTAATTAACACATTTTTGTTTGGTATTACTGTGTGAGTCTTGACTCTACTTTCAAATTTCCTCTTCATTTTATTAATGCAATTATGCTTTGCTTTTAAGGGTGTCCAGAGAGTCCATAATCTATCTATTTCTGCTCTGTTTTTGTGGGTTTAGCATCATGCTATTGTTTATTCAGTAGAGGACTGTAAATATTTTTCTGAGTACAAAATTTAGAGGTAAATCATTCCTGAAGACTTTATACTGCTGAATGTTATCCTTGTATTTGAAATGCACAATTCTGAAGAAGCTCTGCAAAGTATTGCAGGCAGTGAATAATCAAGCACTTGCATTTATTTTCAAAGCTTACTTATATCCTTGTGAGCACATAGACAATTAAAAACTGAGAGGGGTTAGTGGCTGAGTTAACTTCAGATTCTGGAGAAAATAGTCCTTCCAGAAAAAGTTTCATCCCAAAATCTACAGCTAGGTAGCCTGGGGATTCATTTGTGATTGTCATGGTGAAGTGTTTTTGCTAATTAATTTTGCTAATGAGGTGATAAACAAACTAAGGGAGTCCTCTCCTTTTTAACACTAGCTCAGATTTCATTAGTAGTAGCTTGTCCATGACAATTGCAGGTAAATCCCAGACAGTATTCATTACAAACAGTAAATGCAAGGCACTGGGATGCTCTGACACCAATTTTAGTCCAAAGCCTTGCATGATTCTTCTAATTGTCAAGCTGGATGTTCAGTAAGCTGCAGTGTGAGCAGGGAAGGCCATACTTCCGTGCTACTGCAAACACATTACATGGCTTTGATGGGAATATATTGTGAAGAACAATGTCAGTGGTGGTAAGAGAGGAAGGAAGGAGGGCTCCTGTCAAGGAACTGGAAAATGTGAAATTTTGTGTGTGTTTAGGGACATGCATTCATGCACAAGTATGTACTCTATATGCTAAGTAGTTTTACAGTGTTAAGTGTGTGCTTAAGTACCTCCTTACACTGGGGTTGCAAGAAACACGGCTAAGAAAGCAGAGAAGAAAGGAATAAGGAAAAGGAAATAAAAAAGAGAACCAAAAGAAAAAAAGGAAGAAAACCATGTATTTTTCACTCATTTACTTCATGGACTGCTAATATAGCATATATATATGTGTGTGTGTGTGTCTCTGCATCTATATAGACGTAGACAAGTGCATATGGTTAGATATTCAGAAAATCTGTGTGCGGGCAGAGCTTTTATCTTCATTATATGTTAGAGAGAACCAAGTATATGTGCTTGAAAAAAGTCTTGTGTGTGGTATTTCATCTGGCATCATCAAAAAAGGTGTTTTCCAAGCAGATCAGAAACAGTCTGTAGCTCACTGTAGCAATTCTGTTTGGAGTAAACGAGCTCTTAATTAGGTGAGGGCTGATTTCTTGGCATTTGAGACTCTTTGAAACTCTCAGACTGCTCTTCACATAAGAAAAAAAAAAAAAGACTGCTTTTTGTAAAACTTCCTAGCAAATGGGAACATAGTATATAGGAAAACATGATTCAAAGCCACACATCATTGCAAGGAGAATGATGCAAAGGTGAATCAGACTCCATTTTGTATTTGATTAATTCCACTGAAACATTTGGCAAATACTAGCTAGTAAGATAAAAGTAGTATCTTCTAGACTATAGGTTTTTCGTGAGCAAGGGTATGACAGCTCAGACCTAACCTAAAAATCATCCTCTGCTGTGGGAGGCATCACAAAACACATCAGCTTCCTTTTGAAGCTGGTTCATTTCTTGTCGTCACAGCAATGGGAAAGCTATTTCTTAGCTTCATTCCCATGATGGTTAAAAGCAATATAATTTCCTTCATTAACCTCTCCATGGTCTTGCTATTCCTGTGGCCCTGGTATAGCCACCTCCTTACAACACCAGCTCCAGCTACGTTGCTCAGCACACCCACCCCACAGAATGATCTCTAGTCCCCTGGCCCAGGTAACACAGCCTGGCTGATATTCAAGGCTAGTCCTCTGCAGAGCAGAGGAGCAGATGAACCCAATCCACACCATATAGCCCATATGGTACTCACATACATCTAAAACGTAACTGTTTTTTATCTGTGGGGGTGGTTTGGCTCATCATATTTAAAAGTGTAAGGACTGTGTTGCATCCCACAGACTGGCGTTTCCATGGCATGAATAGTAGATGTTGCATGCTCTGGGTTGTGGCATACATGTGCTGGGAATGCTTTAGAGTTCCCACATTCTGTTTTGGTGGGAACTGGTTCATTTCTTCCCAAGGAGGTCCTGTAAGTAAATAAGCAGGTGAGGAGGCAATGAGCATAAAGGAAGAAAGGAGTGAACTGAACTATCCAATTGTATTGGTACCCATAGGCTTTAGCTTCAGCAGCATAATCTCCCTTGCTAGTTATCACCATCACCATTTCTTTGGAGACAGCAATCATATTTCATGCTAGGCTGTGTTTTACTAATCAAACAATCTTCCCTTTTTCCAGATCATTCCATTATCCCTTCTTCATGAACAGCTTTAATGTATCTCCCTGGAATGTGAATTACTAAGATTTTACGAAGTATTCCAGATAAGGTTTTTTTAGTGTTTAGTAAAAGAAAAAAAATTCTTTGCTTCAGAGGATGATCTAGAGTAACATAAATGAATACTGCATTTATCTTTCTCATGTTGGCCTTACTTCCCCAGTTCATTACAATCGTATTCACAGTGTAGGCATCTCAAACTCATGCACTTGTCTAGACCTTTCTCATAATCAATAGACAGAAATAAGTGATTCATCTCATTCTGAAGTAAAGGTCTGAAAAAGGTCAGATCAATAATGTCTGGAAGTGCCTGTTTGTCTCCTTTGACTGCAAACGCAGTGTGGGTTGAGCAGTGAGGGGAAATATGTCTATACTGTAGACATCTGAAGTTAGGTCAGATAAATCCCTGATTGATCAATACTGAGATGATCACACTGTATTTCCTCTTTGTTGTCACTAACATCTAAGAGCTCTTAAATTATAAGAATTATTCTTGTTATGAACCTGCAATTGCAAGAGTTTCCATTTGTTGTATTAATTAGGTAATTAGTGAATTTCTATTAGCTCCGTCCTCAGGGTCAATATAACATTTCTACTGTGTGGTACTCCAGTTCTCTTCCATGGTGGTTGTGTCTCCCAGTTTTATGTCAGCACCCAAACTGAACTTGTGGATTCCTACATCTTGTGCTGTTGTTTGTGAAAGCTTTCAATCATTTGATCTCACACAGGTTTTTTAAGAATCTTTAAGAATATTGTCCCTAAAATACAAGTATCACCCTCAGTATAAACTGCTGCTGTCTCCTGGTTGGGTCCATTTTTTTCTTTACTGTACAATTTTAAATAAAACTCAGCTTCTCTCTAAACTAATGGCCAGTGTAAAAGAAGATTAAATGACTTGGCAAAGTTTAGGTAGATGGGCTGTATCAGCTATATCTTAGATTAAAACAGAATTTTCTTTTAAATAAAAAGTCAAGGAAGACATCTGCTGGTAATTTAAAAAATATTTATTGGTAGCCTGTTACTACATTTATCCAATTTTCAATATATTTCCATGGAAAATTATTTTTTCCTTCTAACTGCATTATAAACAAGGCACATTCCTGACACCCCACCAATGGAACTCTAATTTTTTCCTTCTTAACTATTACTGGTTTGTTTGTTGCTCTTTCCTCATGTATTACCTGACTTGATCAATTCCCTAAAAATCCCAGACATTAGACTGAGAATTTCTTGTGTCAATTCTTTAAATTGTTTTTCCTTCTTCCCATACATTTTTCAGGTTGAATTCTGAGTTCTGTGTCTATCTGGGATATAATTTTAATTGCAATTCTTTAATTTCTCTTTGCCTTATTTTCTTCACCTATTCCCATTCAGCATTGATTTTATTGAAAACTGGGACAAAATATTCCATTGCTACCTGGACTTTATCTAGATTGTTTAACTTCTCCTCCAGTCTCAGTGATCAGGACTTTTTTTTTCTTTCCTTTATCTTTTCTTGCTTATAAGTTATTTGTCTTAACTTTTGCTGTTATATGTAGCTCAGCTACACTATGGCAGTATTTTGTCTCTTCAATTCTTCACCTTCTATATGTATATATCAAGATATGTATATTCAGTCTTTTTTCAGTTGCCTGTAGAATCTCTGCTTACCTCTAATATCCCTTCTCAGGTATATTACATGTAACAGGGTTTTATCCTTGTTTGAATAATGAATGACAGGAAAGTTCATAAATTTGACAAAGAAATTACAGGCCTCACACACGAGGCTTTGAGTTCTTCAGTTCAGTGGACATCACTCACTAATTACCTTAATTTTCCACAGTCTTCTTCCTAAATTAAAAACTGCATCCATAGATTTGTTTCATTTAAACTGAGTCAATTTATTATTACTCAGTGCAAGGTTTCTTCTGTGATTAGTTCTTCTGTAAAAACTTTAACTGATTACTGAAAATAAGCCAAAAATGATGTGTCAGATGGTGTGCTACCTCTGCAGTCAGTGAGGAGGGACAGACAACTTCACAAGATGAGTCATCCCATGGAAGTGTGACTCTTGCTCTGGAAAGCTCAGAGGTACTGTAGTTCAGACAGGCTGGGCATCTTCCCTAGGTCTTCCCTCCGGAGGCTGTGTTTGGTGAGCTGCCACTCCCACAGATAGGAGAGCTCTTGTGTTATTAGTGACATTTTTTTCCCATTCTCCAATGGCCTCCTGTGACCCTGTAATTCCCAGCAGTGTGTCACGGGTGTGGTATGCATGCATGTGTGTCTAAACAGTTCTACAGATCTCGAGCCACACTCACATTAATCTGATCACACTGAAACTGCGGGCCTTCAACAGTGCTTCAGGATGAACAGTGCTTCCTCAGTGTATTTGCGAGACACAAGGGAAGCCCATTTCACTAGTCCCATCACTTCCTATTTCCTTGCACTGTCTTGCAGCACTGTTGTATTGATGCAATGATATTATTATTATGTGATTCTAATGACTATGCGACAGAGCTCATTGCCTTTACCATATTCTTGCCAGGTTTGGTTTGGATTTAGCAAGGAGTTGAGGGAGACTGCAGCTTTGACATTAACAGCACTTGGTGAAGTGCATGATCCCTTACAGATGCTACTGCAGGGTCTCCCCTTGCACTTTCCCTCTTCTATACATATGCTGTAGTATACTGACTCTTTACTTTTACTTCTCTCAAGCCACCTCTATCCTTCATTCATTTCAGCCCCTAGAGCAGTTAACTTAATCAAGCCCAACTCCATTTTTTAAAAGTAAGGCATAATCTGCAGGGATAGATGTGACTATCTTGTCAATTAGGGAGTCACAGGGAGAAGATTTACCTTATAACAGTGCTAATTTATTTTTTCACTGGGACCTGTTTTCTCTTCCCCCTACTGTTTTTCTCTCACTTTTTCTTCTTTGTGGATTCACTTTTTTCTTGCTGTTGCCTTACTTTAAATTTCACTTATCCCCAGCCCTTTTATTTTCTAATGTCTTTCTAAGAAAAAAATCTCTATATTAGTGGTCAAATTAAGTGCCATGGGGTTTGACCAGATATAAGCTGGCAGTGATTAGTTCTGTTGTGAATCCTACCAGCTGTGATGGTAGCTCTAAGAGCTGGTGTCATGTCCAGGCTGATGGCTTAGGACACCTCCGAGTCTGTCACTGTATGTGCATCGTTAGCAGTCCCTCAAAATAAAAGAAGTAAGTAAGAGTAACCCTGGCTACCACTTGTCCCAGTGCTAAAAGATATGTCACTGCCTTGAAAGTGATAAATCCCAGGAATCTGTGGATTCTTTTTGTTCTGATATATGAAAGAAAAAAAGAAGTTGTTTTGCTACAGGAAGCGCCTTGACTTTATAATGTAACTTACAGTACTGCTGGAGTGGACTATGTAATCTAGCAAACTTCATCACTCCCAGGGTACAGTCTGAGGGATTTTAGCAACATTTTTGGTTTCAGTTTATGCGCTACCAGTCAGAAAATGTATCTTTTTGTGGTTTAGAAGTAGAGGTCTTGCAAAAAATGGATTTTCATTCCTTAAGCTGAAGCAGAGAATGAGATCTCAAACCTACTACACTTCTGGGAAAAAAAAAAAAAAAAGAAAAGAAAAAAAAGAAGTTACATTTTCACAGATATTCAAGCAACATAAATATTTTTCAAAATTTAGCATGGGCCTTCTAAGATTCTGGTTCTCAATTCTGTATGAATGTTCCTTGGAAGTTTTGACATTCCTGAACTTAAACCAGTGCACATGATGGAGCTGCCTTAAAACTTCAGCCTCTGAAATTCTAAGCCAAATTCTCTTGTGTTTCAGTGGAAATTCATTGGAAGTAATATATATCTGTGATCCAATGCCTTTTCAAGAAATAAACGTCCTTTCTGATAAAAACCTATTTTAGTGAGAAATTCTGTACTGGTGCTAAGTAAAATACTAGAAATAACAAATATCCCACTGAGGGAATATTTGGTAAGTATGCAAATCTGAAAGTGAACGGAATAATAGGGTGCAGCTGGTTCTTAGTCTTATATTTGACTGTTGCTGTTCACATACAGTACAACAGCCGTGCATGGGGGAGGAGTGTTAACACGATATTCAGTGAAGGCTGCATGGCGTGGGTGTATCACAGTTCCAGGAAGAGCCTGAGGTTACGGTTTACAGAGTTCACGCCAACTCCTCATTTTAAAATGTAGTGGCACACTGTAAGTCTACTGCTGACAGAATGAAGTTTTACTGATGCTTGACATGGTGACTAAACTATTAGGCACATCCAAGCTCAAAATATAAAGCTGTTTTCTGACAGCTTATCAGAAAACAAGACTAACTGCTCTTCAGCTGAATATTTCTAAACCTCTCATACCTCAACCAATATCAATTCTCGCGACACACATTTTGAAAATCCACATATGTATTTCACTTTATTGGGGAATTCAGGCCTGCTTTTCATATAGACAAAGCCTGAACTGTTTTATTATTTTATCAGATATCTCAAACAAGTTGCTATTAGCTATTTTTATTTTTATTTTTTTAAAACTTATAAATTTCAGGCAATCTCTAGTACCACTGCTTGTAAAATTTAAAACAGAGTGACTTATGCATGAAAAGTATGCTAGCAAAACACATCCTGCGTTGTCAAAAAGTATTTTTTTCTCATATATTGCATCTTTCATCCATAGATTTGATGATTCTTTTCTGTGAAATGCATTTAATTAGTCTTGAAGCTCTTATGCAAATCTATCACAAAACTTTCCTTTTTGTTATACTGAGTGAAAAAAATCTTACCCCTGAAATTTTATTTTCTCTGCAGATGACTTAGAATGTGTTTATCTTTCCTGCTCTTGACAAGTTTGGTGTCTTGCTAGTTTTTAGTACCTTTAAAACTCTGTGTTTTTATTTAGATTGGTAACTATACTAAAACATACAATAAGACATGAAAACAATAAATTTTTCATTGCATGAATGAGACTGCTTCGATATCCAGCCGGTGTTCTGTATAACCAATGTGTCAAGATCTATTTTGTAGGGAAATACAATATTTTAAAAAATTGGGGGAGGGGGAGTATTTAAATATTGAACATGGAATTCTTTGCCCTTATGCAAAAACCATAAAATAAATTTCTCCTTAGATGCCTTTTTCAGGAAAATGAATTGCAGTTATTCACACCAAAATACATTTGAACAAAAAAATAACTTGTAAAGCATAGCATGGAAAATACACTAGGGAATTTGAGAACCTAAATACCCTTCTGTTTGGCCAAAGCCATAATTGGTGTCTGGAGGAGAAGCCCTTCCACAATCCAGTCATCATATTTCCTTCCATGGCCTCCATTTTAGTCAAAATTCCCTACAGCCCAGGTTACTCATCGTGTGATCATAGGACTTCTAATTTATTTCATTCTGAAGATTTTTGGGCAAGTATAATACAATATTTTCAAATCTCCAAGAAAGAGCAACGTAGCAGTTTTCTCCCTTCTACTTTCTATAATTTGTAATTTGTTGACTGTCTTTTGTTTGGCATCAAAAAAGGGAATACCTTTATAATAATTATTTTTATAATATTCAAATACTTAAGCATTGTCTGGCATCTTATTACCTCCCCCTCTCCCTAAAGCCATTTTTGTGGACTCTACACCTCTGTCAGCATTTGTATTCTTTCATTATCCTATATTTGAGAAAGCTGTTTATCTTGAAACATACATTTTTAATTAAAAATTTCGCTTATGCTCAGAAGGCTTAGGTATGCGTCACCATGTACAAGCCTATTTTTTTAATCATAAAAGTCATACTGAAAAGCAGGTCTGGTATAGAGAAGAGTGTGGATTTAATCAGTTAATTGTGTGGTTACACTGTTCATAATCACTTCATTTGCTTTTAATGGCAATGAGATGGATATTTCCAAAGGAGTCTTATTGTCCTCTGTGTAAATAACTAATTGCTTTGTTATTAAATACTTAAATACTCAACATGCCCTGTAAATGCAATCTGCATGTGAAACTAAATCCCTGTACTCTACCCAATTCTCATTTCATAGACAGACACGTAGCTGCATCCAAATAGTGCCTGGGACCACCTCTGGGTAAATCTGAAGTAATTCCTTTTCCTCAAGAGGTGAATACTCTGATTTTCAGTGATTATTGCAATGTTTGCTGATTACTTTAACTGATTTCCTCTATCTTTCCGTTCACACAGTTGAACAGTCAGCTCATCTTGGACGGTGTCAGGACTGAAACTAGGTGGGATATAAATGCTGCTGCTTGTTGCTTCATCTGACACTGATACAAAGCAAGCATGAGCTGTTCCTCCTTTGATCTGGATCAGACAGAAGAAGTTAACACAGATGTCATCTAGCGTATACATCATTTGGAAACTAACCCACTGATTCTCCTACTGCAGAAAACATTCAGAAACACATTCCTCAGGATCCAAGTCTCTTGCTTCTCCCCAGAAAAGCATGTACCTGATTGCTCTTGTTTAATCTACTTTCATCCAGATCACCAGGCTTCTGCATCACTCTATTAAATGAAAATCAAGCCAGAAAATATAGAAGACAGCCTGGAAAACAGCAGATCATAGATGGCTGGAGTGTGGAGATCCAAATCTGATCTAGTCACACTAGGTGTTCTATATTGATAATAAGGAGAAGTAGGCACTTTAGAGACATGATTCATGTGACCCGTATTCAGTGTCTACTGTAGGTTAAGATGAATCATACCCTAAAAGTGCCTATTTCTTTCTATTGACTATGAAGAGAACTTTGACAATGGCTCCGTTGTAGACAGCTACACTCACTTTTGTTGCCAGTCAAAGATGTGCTGGGTAATTTCTAATGTATTGAATTACTAAGATGGAAAGATTCTGCATGGGAAAAATATAAAAGAGTGCTATTACAGGAGAAGTAATGTCAAAGGAGGTGCATGCTGAGTCGAAGCAATGGAAGAATAGCAGAAGTAATGAAATGGTACATGGGGGCAGGAAAGTCTGAATTTGAGTTAAATTGGCATCCAGATATGACTGTACCCACATAAAAGAATTTAATTCAGAATACATAGATTAAAACAATCAATATGAGATCTTTATATCTGTTTTGTACATAGTTTGGGCATCTTACTTCAGCCTAGATTTTATATGGTGTTCTGGACTGAACACCCCTACGATGAATATGTTTCTGAGCTCACTAAAGAACCAGTTGTTGGTTCAGGCTGCCATATCCCTCTGAAGGGCAGCAGCCCATTTGGTGTGCACTATAGCACAGCCCCAGAAGGGATTTGGTTTGTAAACACTAAAACCTTTCCGTGAATTCAGCCAATGTGCAATACGTAGGGATGACTGAGAGAGTTATTTCAAGAATGCACAACTGCTCTGAACCAATATGCTAATGTACATGCAGCCTAAGATAGACAGTTTGCATATAAAATTTAAAATTCTAACAAAACAGCCCTTTAGACATAACTGCCTAAAATCTTGATAGAACTGGTGTAAAGTACAGAACTGTGAGAGCTGCCAGATCTTCAATTCACTAGATGAACTGAAGAGGACAAGACTTTCCTCTAGAAGTCTTTGCTGGCACTTCTCACTCTATGTTGATTATATGGTGCACATGAATAAAAATCTAGGAGCCTCCCACCCACCCTGGCAGTATGCAGGCAGGTCTGATGGGAGAAAATGCAGGGGTAGGACTTTCTGTAGGGGAATATGTACACAGTCTGAGGTTTGGTCATGGCTGGAGACTGAAGAGCACTTCACCAACAGATGTTGACCAAAACCGGAAGGCAAGGAGTCGAGTGCAAAGAATGAAGAGAGGACATGGCAAGCGCGAACAAATTAATTTAAATTTGAAATACTCTGGAGCTACAGTACAATTTTACATTAAGCAGAGGACAAAACAATACATATGGAGAGTTCTGTTTGCGTTTGTACCACATTGTCCGGACCTTCTGTTGCTATGGTTTTGCACCACCTGTCTGCTAGCAAGAATTGTTTACCTCTTTCAGTACTGTGCTGGATTATTTAGATGGTTATCTCAGCATGATAGATTGAGTTACCTCTCTGGCTTTATATGCTGAGAATGAATTCTGTAAAAGTGCTTTTTGAACCATTGCGATGCTCCCTTATATCTGACTTTTTCAAATTAAAAATGATAAAATATTTCTGTCTTTTCGCAAAATTAAAATAGTGCTGAATCCTAATCCTCATGCTCAGGAAATCCATTAGCATGCAAAAAAGACCCCAACATGAAAAAGAAGCCAGGTTTCTTTTTAACTTCACAAGAGAATATTTTACATCAGTTATAACACTTTAGCAATTTTGTTCACTTGTGATTAAAGTTAGTGAAAATTGTGATCCACCTTTTCAGGTGGTGTGAAGCAATGTATTTTTATCAGCTTCAGTTTAACTGCTTTCATTTTCTAAATTCACTTATTCAATTGTATCTGCAGAAGTCTATGGAAAGTAGTGGAAAATCTCATCTCTTAATCAAAAACAACTTGATTGTATCCAAGGGGCTCATTGGAGCTCTGAATCACTCATAAATGTTGATAGGGTACAAATGGCAATGATCTTCCAAGTCCAGCTGGAGTTTGTAGACATAATAGTTGCAAGTAATGTTTCTTTACATGTAAGCTGAATGCATTTAAATAACAATGATTGACAGACAACAAGTGAGAAAACATATTCTGGTTTTATACATTTCATTAAAAAAAAAAAGCTGTATTCTCAGCCCTAAAGCTTTTCTCCTGTTAAGTATTATGACTAGATTTCACAAAGGGAGTAAGCATGAGGAACAGGAATCTTAGGGAGGGCTTAGTCAGAAAGAGAGCTCCTGACTCCGAAGATTCAAAACAAATAATGTGTCATCTTTAACTCTGTATGACAGCCCTGTGAGCAACTGAACACGTGCTGTTTATCTGATCCTCTATTCTTCTGTGTACGAACATCACTGTTTACACCTTCAAAAAATCTCAACCTGGCCTTCATATACACAGATCTTCCACAGACCTGAGCCTTTCATTCGGCCAGAGGCATATCAAGTCTGCAAATCTTCAGCAAGAAGAGAAACGCGATGCAAGGACATCAAAGGGGTGTAGATGCAGTCTGCAGCAGTTGGGCTCTAACCTACCTGAGACAGAAACTGTGCACAACTGGGGTAAAGGTAGTCCCATCTCAATTCTCCTGGAGAGAGAGAATGCACTGGGTAAAAACTCCTGTTTCCCCAAACAAATCAGAAAACTATCTAAATCCGCCCCTTTGCAGACATCTTAATTATTTCTAATGAGTGTCTTGCCTACAGATTCCCACCAGAATTTTTAAGGTACTTCAGAGGACTATGCAAAGAAATATTTTGTGTGGAAAAGGCATCAAACAGGGCACCTCTCCTTGTCAAAAAGGGGTGGTCGATCTGATCTTAGGACTCATCGTATCTGAAAAGGAGCAAAAGCACAGATAAAGGTAAACCAGAGGAAAAGCCCTCTCATCCTTGTTGTTTAGTACGGCTCAATGGTTTCTGGAATCAGAGCTAGCAAACTGCAACTGATACTGTGAAATTGAAATGGTAATGCTCTACAATTACTGGAAATAAGACAGGGTCACAAGATAAGAGAAGGGTTTCTTTGTACTGCTTCATGGCAAGTGACAGAACCTCTTCATAATTTCGGGAGAGAGAACTGTGGAAAGCAAATTTCAAATTTAGTATATGAACCTGCATGGTGCTACAGCTTGCCCTATGGGATAAAAGCAAGTGGATAAGCCCCACTGAGCTCTTGTTAGTGCTGAGCTACCCAGAAACTTGTAGCCTGAAAAAACTCTAATCAAGCATGAAAAACTTAAATCCATGAACTTTTTATCCAAACCATTTTGGTTATAATCCAGTTCCTTAGAAGATGTAATATCTTTTACTATTTAAAAATTCAAAGTCACCAGATCCTTGCAGAACTTAATTTATTATTTATTTTAGAAAGAAATGGGAGATGATGAATAATAATTATTGACATGAAGAATAATTTTGACTTTTAAATATTATGTAGGTCTCTAAACAAAATATGTACAGTCAAAGAGCAGTTCTCTCACAACAGAAATTTTATATTTTTTTGTCCTTCTTTATAGAAGTTAAACTGCAGGATCAAAACAGTCCCCTCTGACCCTAAATTCACTGTATCTCTGCTGATTCTAACTACCATTTTCCATTAAACAAACAAATGTTTACCCTTTGTGTTTTTTATGGCACTAATACATAT
The DNA here is from genome assembly GCA_013397755.1 of Cnemophilus loriae. Lineage (NCBI taxonomy): Eukaryota > Metazoa > Chordata > Aves > Passeriformes > Corvidae > Cnemophilus > Cnemophilus loriae. The sequence continues at coordinate 1,670,509 of VZTF01006238.1, read as the reverse complement.
GGAATACAAGAATTATCTTTAACTAATCCCTGGACTTTAATAATTTTTAATAATTTGCAATCAGTTAATTGTTTCTTTGGGACTGAATCACAGGATTTAATTTCACCAGTTCAGATTAGTATTAATGACTCTTCCAGAAGAATTTGAATCCTCCCTTCTTGTATTCAGTCGAGATTCTCAACCTTGTTTTTTTTTTCAAAATAATCTGTTTTGACTTAGTTCTTTAAAATAGAATTCTGAAATAAAATTATTTTAAAATATTCTTATTTCTATACATTGCTTTCCAACTACCCATGTGAAAAAATGACCTCAACAGGTTCTAATGTCAGTACTCCTTTTTCTATTAAGCAGCTTTTTTGTTATCAAGCCCTCTGCTGGAGTGTTCAGATGACAGTTCTTTGCAAACAGGAATCTGAGATGTAGAACATAGAACACCATCTTCTTTATCACTTTAATATTCAACATCCTATGAATATCTGAGATGGTCACTTTTATTCACTTATCTTGAATTTTTCCATATAATATGAACATAATGAAAGTATTTGTGGGCTCTCAGGTTCAGTTTACTGAAGTTTTTTCATGGGCTAAGTTTTGTACTGAAATTCTATGAGGTTCTCATTTTTTAGCATCATCTAACAAGGCTTTATCATTGCAATTTTCCAAAGTCTTACTTCTGAGAGAAAGTAAGCACTTCAGCAGACAATATTTTCAGTTCTGGCAGTGTAGGAGCATCTTGTTGCTATGCTCCAGCAATGGATCAGACAGCAGACAAACATTTTTGCGTTGTCAAGGCCTGTCTGTCATCGTGAAGTCCTGGGACAACATAATCAAAATCATGAAAAACAAGGCTGGGAAGAGCGATAGACAATTCCATGAGGAATACACAATCTTGTTTTAGGACTCCCATTACGTATGGAGAGAGGTACACCAGTGGTAAAACCAATCTTTGATGGTGAATGATTCTTTGAGTAAGATTTTACCAGATTTTCATGACTCCATTTTTGCCACAGCTCCCCTGCCTTGGTGGCAGGCATTTCTGCACTGGTGGCAATCGAGGGAGCCAGATCACCAAGGGTTTTGTGTGCATCCAAAGCAAGGTGGTAGATTGGGCCTGTTGAAGAGAGAGCACAAATATTAACACAGTGCCCTCAATGCAGTCAGTAGGTACCCACATGCAGCTGGTATGCCACCGGAGCAGACAGGTAAAAAAGTTTCTGGAAAATATTCCTGTAGGTGGGACTGAAAATTTATAGCACTTTCTTCAGTTTGGGTTACTTTTCTAAGAAAGGTCAGAAGGAAAAAGGGAATTTTTTTTAACCTGGGAAAAACTGGGATTCCTCGGGTGTTTTGGGTTTTTTTTTTGTTTTGTATTTTTGTCTTCCTTTTTGTCTCTTCAAACTATGGAGACGATATTTCTTCAAGCGCAAGGAAAGGCGGCCAGAAATTTAGACATTCACTTTCTTTCTCTTCTCTTATGGATATGCATTATTACTAGATTGTTTGTCTAGATGTCTATCTTCCTTTGAGTAATCTCCATCTGTGGCCTTAAAAGTGCTTCTGTGTGCACTTAATCTGTTCTAAACGACCCAAATAAATTATGACCGTGGCTAACAAGACCCCAGTAAGGGAGGTTAGCTAAAGACTGTGACTGGAGTGCTCCTCTCCCGAACTGCCTTCAGTAGGATGGCTTGGTCTGTAAGTGTGTCCTTTGAGAAGAGGTGGGTGCAGCTGGGCAATCTCCAGTGCAGGCTGCTGAGCTAAGATCTCCCTGTGCCCAGCAGTCTCTCTCTATGGGGCCAGTACATTTCACCTGTACAAACAGCAAACAGTGTAATTACTTGACAACTTAAGAATAACTTCTCTTTGGATGATATCGAGAAAGTTTTGCATTTGTTAGCACTTGGCATCTCTCTTGACTGGGTCAGGTATAAAAAATTAGTTTAGTCTTCACTAGACGTAAGTGTCAGAGGACCACTCACTATTCCTTTGTGGAGGAAAGTTTTTCACCAAGTACTGGTCCTGTTTTTCACTGCCTTCTTCCAGGAGAAGAGCTGTAGCTCAGTGAGTGAAGAATGCTTGTAACAGGACATTAGAAAATATTCTCTCTCATTTCTCTAGCATTCTCAATTTGTGAGTGTTGGTAGATGTTTCTTTGGTCGATGTATGATGTACTATGTTCTATGAAAGTGGAGGAAGGAGAAGGGAAGGAAAGGAAACAGGATTTCTGAGTTCTATTTCTTTGCTGTTGTTTGTGAAGAAACAAGGAGAGACTAAATACAAATTCATGTTAGGTATTTTAAGTGTCAAGTGATAGGGCAATTCAGAAGTTATGTCTATTTATATGAATGAGGGAAAAGTATCTATTGTTTGCAGAGGGAAAAAACCAATGGAGGGAAAGTCTATGCAAAAACTTTCTAAAGTAGGAGGAAGAATATGGGCAGAACAGGAAAAAGGGTAATCCAGAATCTGCTACTCTCTCATAAGCCATGCTGTTGAAGGGTAGGTGAGGAATACATGGTGAATCCAATACATATGTATATACCCTTGCCAGTCTGGAAAGCTGTTAGTATAGACTATACACAAACTTGCCACTGGACTGGGGCAGGAATCCTCTGACATCCATGGTCTTTTTGGAGGCTGTGTAGCTTATAATGGCTCCATTCTCCTCATGTCAAGTGTGTAGAAAGCACCTTGATGATGTTTTTCACACAAGCAGTGAACTATTCTCACTGACAAGGTCCTAAGACAACCAAATGCACTGTGACAAATGTCTGGCAGAACCTGAAAATATTGGTGCACACTGTCTAGGAGTGAAATGGTCAAAAGGGCATAAGCAGCAAGCAAAAATTCTTGGTTTGGGTTGTTAGTTTGGCTTAAGATGCAGATATTGGTGTTTTCCTTCGCATAAGAAGCTATGTTGATCCTTGTTAGTCACAAGAGGAGAACAGTGCCAGAGATTTGAAATAGATTGGCAATATGAGCACGACTGGTGAAGACAATGTATGCAACTGGCCTACAATGAGGAAGCCTCACTGTATGATTATTATAACCCCAGATAGATTCAGTGAAGACTGTGGGGGAAGTCTGTTCTTTTGATAGTCTTGGTGTGGCTGGATATGGTGTTCTTATGGAACATGGCAATGATGTCTGAGTTGTCATAAATCTTGTCAAGGATGAAGCAGATGGAGAACAGCCTTGCAGAAGCTCCTTGATAATGAAAGCAATAAAAGATTTGCTAACTTGGAATTGCAAAGCCCCATCTCCATAAATGTCTGGTGTAGCTGCATTAGTGAAGCATCCTCTGAAGGGAGGGTCCTGAAAATTATCTGCTGCTTCTCTAGGTCTGTCACTCTTTCCTTGCAAAGGGCTGTCTACGTGACCTTTTCAGCCTGAAATCAGCAGCCCTCTGTCTATGCATATGTGTCTATGGGAAGATGCGGTTTCATGTACGAGTGCTCATGATATATGTCCCATACAAGTTTAAAAAAGAGGGCTTGATCTTTGTACCAATGTCCTGCAGTGTTTAAAACATGCTTCTGTACTACAGAGGAGCTGAGAAGTCTCTCACATTCATTCTGGTCACAGCATCATGACATGAGAAAAGGCTACATCTTGGTGATCCTGCCGTGACCCCATCCTTCCAAGATGTAGCTAATTACTTTTTGCTACCACAAGATTAGAGTGAATGCTTGTTGGTGCTGGTGGTACATTGCTGCAAGGGTTGTGGATGAGCCCAGGGTGGTGAATTCTGGAGGGGTTGTGGGGTGGTGGGTGCTGTGCCTGCAGGTGGCTCATGCTCTGTGAAACACAGACATGCTGGGACACAATGGAAGTTTACAAAGCTCTGCAGTACAGAGGTAAACAGAGAGGCCTGGGAAGTGGTGTCCTTGTCGGGATAGGATGTTAAGAGAGTTGTATCACTCTTAAAATGTTTAAATCAAAGCAAAATTAATTGCATAAATTTATGCATTAACTACATAAGTTGTTCTTTCTTATGCTGAGCTGACTTACTCATGGAGAAAACGTCCTAGATCTCAGCTGCAGTTTAAATGTCATCAACTGGATAATTCTGTTCCTGGAAGTGCCCACTTATATTTAGATTAAAGAAATAAAGCGCTGATCATAAAGTCAAAACCTAAATGAATATGTGGGTACAAAATTTCTGCCACATCTTGCAACTTCTTTAATATTCATGTAACAATAGAGTACCTCTCAATTTTCAGCAGTCCTTGAATTCTGACAAAAAAATTTCCAAGTCTAAGTCATGAATTCTTGCAAAATCATATTTATTTCAGCCCATGGCATGACACTTTTTTATCATATTGCAGATTTAACCCTCATTGTCTTTAGAACCTCTATAATATAATATAATGTAATATCCAAAAGGGACAGTCATCTAATAAAGCAGCCTATTTTATTCTTACATTTTCTGTTACTACCGATCAGATTCAGTTTGTGTGCAGTACAGAAAACAGACCACTGCTGAAAAAAAGAACAAAAGGCAAATCATTGTAAAATCTGAACTGCCAGAATTAGGCCGTCATGTTACAAAGTGGTAATTCTTTCTGACAGCCTCAGCTGTACCAATCATGACATTCGGCAAATTAGCCAGGCCAAGAACAAATAAAAAGAAGAAACAGGTGTGAAACCAACTTCCTGCCTCCCAGGATAAATACATTGTTCACTGAAGGGCAATGCACCTGCACTATTGTTTCTAGTTGGCAAAGGGGGGTGGGGGGAAGCTTTTAAGTGCAAATACACTTGAGACTTGATAAAGACAAGAGACTTCTCTATAATTTCAGTATAAATGGGCATTTTCTTTCATGTTCGTTTTTAATAAGTTAACTCTTTGAGGAGACATTTAAACTGTAGTTTAAATAAATTATTGCTCTGCAAGGGAAGATGGAGTAAAACTGAATATAAGCTTTTTCTTGGCTCTTCAGAAAAATGAAGAGGACCTCACTGTTTCCTTTCTGATTATGATCTTCTTAAAGTCACCCTTGTGGCTGAATAGCATTTCAGTGGGGTTAGACGAAGGAGCCTGTTGCCATCATCCTGCTGAGCCCTTGAAGGAATTCCTTCCCAACCAGGTGTACTACACTGAGTTTATTTGCAAAAACCAGAAGAGATGTAGAGTAGGAGACAGGAGAAGAGCAGCAAAAAGGCTGTAGTCTGCATACCTTAACTGAATAATTTTGTTGCTCTGTCCCTAAGGTGTCCTTCTGCCTTGGTGCTTGGGAGCTTTTGATTCATGATTATTGCAATGGGCAGACAAAGGAATGGGAAGGTGTGAAACTGTGATTTAAATTTAAGGACAGCTCTTTTCTCCAAACCAAGAATCATGAACTAGTGAGACTGCTTTCTCAGATGTTTTCTCCAGTAGTACAGATATGATTCTTGGACACATATTTTAATAAATCATTCTCTGCATGTGGGTGGATGCAGACCAGTACCATAACTGGAAGACTGGTATCCCCTGATATTCACGGTTGCTGTAGGAAAGAGCGAAGAATAAGAGGGTTCGGCCTCCACTGATGATTAGGAGTTTTTTGTCCCTAGTGCAGGTGGTTTAGCACCTCCACATACAACTCTGCACTGGCAGAGATGAAGTGGGTATGAAGTAACACATTGAATGGATGTTTCCAAGGGGCAGGACAGCTGTGAAACAGTTCCTAGCTTTCCTGGGGCACCTGCTGACCCTCACTGCCTTGTGGGGCAATAGCTCCTCCGGCACTCTGGGACAGACACCCGCAACAAGTCCTGTTTTACAGCAGCACCTGTGTCTGGGGAAGTCCAACAGGTTAAATTTCTGTCATTCTCATGAATCCCTGGGAAAAGGACAGGAAACAGTGGTTTCACAATTATGAGACTGGGAGAGGGTCCAAGAGAGGTAGATAAGAAGGCCTCTCATGATGACCGCAGATTGCCCCCCAATTTGTTTGTAACATGTACAACATGTTCTGCTTGCTTTTGTTTGGTGCCTGGTTTGTAGTGATGTTACTCTGAGAGCTGACAAGGTCTGAGCAACACCAGTTCCTCACACACTCCGAACACAGACCAGTGAAACTGGAGAATGAAACTATTTCCTAGAAGTGTTTCTGTTCCTGCACTGTAGATTTGCTAAGTGAGCATTTCCGTGCAGGATCTCAGGATGTTTTATTAAAGTAAATGTTGCCTCCTGGCAGATGAGTACCTCCTCAACCTTCTACTGCAGCCCTGTCATCCTTAACTACAAGGTTATCCCTGTGACAAAATGCTTGGGGAAATGGGCAGCTGTGCACTCTTTATGTCACATAGACCAGCCATAAATTTGAAACAATTTAGGGCCAGAGAAAGAAAGCTGTTTTTACATCAGCGTAAAAGCAGTCTGTGATGCATTAGGTGATGGTACTAGTATAGGTACCACTAGTAATTGATGCTGCTTTTTGAATATTTTGTAGATTAGGAACTGAGAACTACAGGACGCCAGTGCTACTGTGGCAGTTTTCTCTAGCTAAGGAGGAGAACTGTGAATGGGGAGATTGTAACAGCTTTTCTTGAGGTATTATTTAGAATGAGCTGTACACTTGCAGTGAAGATTAGTGTTTGTTTGCGTATGAATTTTTATTTGTGATTATTTCTGTGAGAAATATTACAAGAAAAACCTTACTGAAGTTCTGTGAGTGAGCACAAGCACTTGCATCGTTTTAACATCTGTCAGCAAGCTCAGTTGATAATGGTGACTGCTATTATGGCATCTTCCTCCCCTCCACACAAGGCCATCTGGGATTTGTGTTATGTAAGAGGATTAGCATTTTTGCTTTCCTCTGTTATTTAAAGTATTTCTCAGAACTGTTTTTTGAATAATAATAACAACAACAATAATAATTGGTCTGTTTTCTGTAAGGCTTTCTGAAAGGAGAAGTTGGGAATTCTAAAGCTACTGCTCTGAAGGAGAACACCTGGCCTCACCATTTGGGTTTGAATGGGATTCACTCGAAACAGGATTTTTCAAGCTGTGGTGGATAGGACCGATGGAGGGCTGATATCACTGGATGAAATCAAGGGTAAAGCATAAATTATTGTGAGTGGAACAGTTCCAGCAAGGAAACCATCGTGATTTCCGTTTCCTCTTCTCAGACATGATTATTCATCACAGTGGTTTTAGGGAAAACCTCAGCTTCAAATCCTATCTCATAAAAGTAAAGTAGTGGCTGGTATGATTGCCTGTTAAGAGAGCCTGAAATCTATAATTTCTGACCCTGGCTTGGGTTGTTTAATCATTTGCAAAGATTGAATTATTTGGGCTGAAATTTCTAATGTGGAGAGTCACCTTAAGAACAAAAATTTTGAAAAGTTCTAGTCAAAGTATGTACGTATTTTTCACAACTTGATAAAAATAAAAATAAATAATTTTTACCAGGAAAAAGAGTAGTGCTTAAGGCTTGTCAGTCAAATTCACATAAACTTGAAGGCAGGATTAGGGAAATAAAAGTAATTTTAGATCTATGACAATTTCTGTGTTTTAAATAGCCATATATTTGAAAAATATCCCTGTAATGGAACCCTAGTGTGACCACAGCTTTGAGGTTTGTGTCTTCATCTTTTTGTTAGAGTAAATATATTAAAAAAAAAAAAAAAGGTAAATTCTGATGGTAGATTTTGTTTGAACAAACATTGTAACAATTAGCTCTTCTGACTGGAGATGCAATAAAAGTAAGAAGGGTAGTGTACAAATCCCATTATACACAATAAGTTCATAGACTGACGAGAAATCTTGGACTGTAGGACTCCATGGACATTGTCTATGCTCCAGTCACCCACACATCTTGACAACCCCATAGATAAGAAACATCTGGAAACAGCTGGACTTACTAGTTTTAGTTTAGGTTTTTTTTAGGACTTACTTTTCCCCAGGAAAGAGTGCAGGACTTCTTTTGGTTGAGGTTTTTTTGTGTAAATGCTGCTCTCCTGCTGGTGTGGGAGCAGTCTGGTAAAAGCAGTAAGGAAACAGCCATGGCCTCTGGGTGCTGGAGCTACAACTGAGAGAATAAGAATGGTAGAGTGAAGACTGATTTTGGGCCTGGGAACTCAGTGCTGGCATTACCAGTCTGGTGCTGGAGCTTGGATGGGAAACTTGTGGTGGAAGCAGCAACTGACTGCAGCAGGAGATGGTAACTGAGACTGGGTGAGGTTGGAGGCTGATGCTGGAGCAAGGAGCTTGGTCAGGGAGACAGGGAAGGGGAGCAGCGGCAGCAGTGGCAGCTCTGTGTGCATCAGCATTTACTCCCTTCAAGGCTGCAGAAAGCCGGAGAATCCTGAGCCCTATCATTTCTCTGCTGGCAGTGATTGCCATACAAATCTGCTGCTATTAATGGTAAGTACATCAGGCTGACTGTGCTGGGTCAGACCACCTAACCCAATATCCTGTCTCCTCAGCAAGAATTGCCTGGGGGAGAGTACAAGTGTAAGTTGATGCATTCTCAGCTACCACAGGTTTTTCACTTAGAAGAAATCTCTGCAGTAGATATAAAGTTCTCCAGGAGCTGCTGACTCACAGAAAAGTCAAAATAGTGTCCCACAATGGCATTCCTTTCTTTTCTGCTGGCTTTGTAGAAGAGCATTAGGGAAGCACACACTCAAGCAGATGTGCTGCTGGTGTGTGCTGAAGCACAGGTGAGAGGAATCCTTCCTTGCTGCTTCTCCCTGGGCTTTCTTCCCACCCATAGATACACGATCAGACATTTGTTTTCTGGGAGGACTCAGCTCCAGTCAGTGCTGAAAGCAGACCTGACACCTGAGATGAACTGATGCAACAGGAGGGCCTGTCGTCTGCTACGGCCATCACCAGGATTAGAAGTTTGGAGTAGATAAAGAAAGTCTTGGAGTGAAACAATGGAATTTTTCCTGAGTGATTGGACTCTGCCACTACCACAGAGACCTGCAGGCCTAAGGAAGTCATTTAAAGGTAGCCCTTTAAGGGTGGACACTGTCAGTTAGATTAGTCTCACCTTACTTTAGAGCTCTAAGTGTCTGGATGTCTAATCATAAGTTAGTCATTACTGGCACCTGCTTTAGTTGATGAACACAGACACCTTCAGTGCATCTCTGTCTCTAACCTTGGGATGAAACTAATTTGGGGAAGCTTGTTTCTCTCTGGTGATTGTAACAGGAACCTGATACTCAGGACATGTGAATGCCACCTTGCTTGAGACTATTTTGTGCAAAAATATTGAATTATGATAGCTTTTTCCCTCAGAAAAAGATGGACAAAGAGATTGAAATAAGGAGGTAAAAATAACAAGAGTAAGGAAGTAAGTAAGAAAGCAGAGTAAATTATTTATCAAACAGCTGTACATCAAATGATTCCTGTCCATTCCATGTGCTGCGAAGTTGACTTTTGCAACTGTAATCCTCTTTGGGTTTTGACTATATAAATAAACCTGTCTAAAGTAAATATAAAATTATCTGAACAAAATTAGTCATAGGTTTTTCCTTTTTTAATCCTCTCAGTGTTGCAAAAATAATCTGCTAGCAACATGTCTACATACTGTACAAGGTGAATTGCTTTGTTTATGATTCAAAACTATTTATACAGTCTTTTTTTTTTTTTCCCCTAACATGGTTCTTATCTCATGAAGAATATCCCAGTGGTCGAACTTCGCTTACTGTATGGTAAGTCTCACAGATAAGTGTGCTAAAATTTAGGCTAATTTCTGTCTTTTAGGAAATAGTTTTCATAACTAATTAAATAGAAGAAGGAAATTAGAAACAAGGTAGAAGGAAGGACCCAGTAAATTAGCTGATTACAGGCCTCAGTAATATGGAAGGTGTAGGCTTATATTTCTGCTTGGAATCTGTTGAAGCAGAAATCTGAATCTAGAACTGCCAAGTGCAGAGGTGTATCTTCTCTCATTTGGGTTTCTTCCACAGGAGACCTGAGTCTATTTTCTTCAGATGCAGCTTGAAAACTGTTATTAAAAAATAATTTACAATAAGAAGACATTCTTGATTGGCAGCTAGGTGAGAAAGTCATTCTTCATGAAGTTCAGTGTCTGATCAACACTGTGTAGATAGCATAGGTTTTAAGAAAAATTGTCCCAGTTAAACTTCTTGTCAATTTCTGTCCAGTCTTCTTGTCAACCAGACAAGGTTGGTTTTTTCACCCAGCCAATCTCCACATTATGTTTTGCCAGTGCAGCCACGTACATTTTAAACAGAATCTGTAACGGAATCTTACTGAGTGAAAAAAAAAAAAAGAAAACAAGAAATTTATGTTACCAGCACTGCAGATATCAAAAGAATGTTATTCTTACTGCATTGTTTAGGCAGATATGCAGTTCAGTAATGCCTTCCTCTTCCCACCCGCGCTTTCTTGGAACCAAGTCACAATTCCTATTGGGCTTCAGATTTCAATTCTCTGCACTACAGAATTACGTGGTTTTTCTGCACAGTGTGTTTTCAATATGAAACAGAGTATATTTTTGCTCTGTGAAACTTCCAAATTCTGTCTCCATGCTGGAGGAGTCATTCTGCATTGTATTCCTGGTTGAATGCCTGAGAAAAACCGTATTCCTAGCTGAGAACTAGATTGCAAGGAAGCTAATCCTTTTATGTATATATATTCCTGCATTCTCATTTCGGACATAGTGAGTATTGTTAAGAATCTTGGCATTGCTCTTTGCCTTGACTTTCCATGCATATCCATGTGCCAAATGTCATCAGAGAGGTTTTTTCCAGCTGTGTATTTTTCTCATATACTGATAGACCATTATAACAATGTGCTCATAATGTGGGGTAGTGGAGTTTGGGCATTATGGCTCCAGATGCCCATCATGGCATTTTTCAGTATGGATTTGAAAGAACCTTTTATTGCCTCTCTCCATCCTCAACTGGCCTCTTTTCTTTATAATCACACCACAAAGAGTAAGGTCACCAAAAACATATGAGAAAGGTTTAACAAGCGGGTTCTTTGAGAATATATTCCAGGCTATAAATATGTGAAACTTAAAGTTTTTTGTTGTGAATGTACTGAAGGGCTGGAGCCCAACTGCTTTTGCTGAGGTCTGGACATAAATGCTAATATTTTTCTTAGCGTTTTGCAAGAGTCCATTGTCCAAATGCATTGTCCAAATAAGCCACAGGAGATATTAATGTGCAATCTGGTGAATTTTAGCATATATCTAGCATGCTAATATTGTATTTTAACATGCATGGTCATATGTTTCTGGAGACCAAGCTTTCTTCTGTAGGAGAAAAAAAAGAATATAAGATAGTATTATGGGTAGAGGATTTCCTTTAAAATGGAAAGGTATACTTGGGAACATAACCAGGTGTAAAATAATGACTGCAGCTAAAAATTAGCCACTGATTTTTTTCCCCTAAATATCACACATAGGTTATTTATTGCCCCCTCTATGGCTGATCAGGGTTGTGATTTTCAGCCTGTGAAACCCATTACAGCAAGATTTGTTTTTTGTAACACCTAGCTCTCAAGTAAAATTTATCTGATATGTTTGTGTGAGGAGTGAAAAGTGCAGAGACTAAATGAATGAAAAAGAAAGATTTTTCTTTTTATCAGTTTTTAAATGTGTCAGAATAACCTTAAAAGCTTGAATGTTGTTATGGTCAAAAAAGAATTTTTCTTCTAATACAAGAAACTAATCTTTTCTGTGCTGTTTTTTTTTTCTTATATGACTAATATGAAATATTATTCTGAAATTTTACTCTGAAATTTTTCTGGTTTTGACATGCTAACCCTTACTGATGAGAGATGTTTAAGCACATTTTAACCAGAACAAACACGACTTGCAACACCTTGCTATCAGAAAAGCAATGAAATTTCTTGCAACCTTTATCTAAAATTGGGACATACAAATCTACAATCTAAATCCCCATTTTTAGTGAAAGTTACAATGAACTAATTTATATTTTTGGTGTTATAAATCTCAGATTTGTATTATGTCTTGCATTATGCCTTAATCAAACTGTAAAATTTCACCTGTTTATTCCTACAGAAAAACAAATTATTAAAACATAACTTCCAGGTAGTTTCGATTTCAGGATATTGACATATGGTCAATTCTTCATTTGGTCTTTTATTCGCATGTTTATTTTTTCTCTCCCTATTGATTTGTATATGATTTCAATCTGTAAATTGTCTGATGTGAAGTTCCAGCTACTGGGTTTTGTTCTGCCTTTCTTCTCTAAATAAGTAGAACTGCATTTTCAAATTTAAAGAATAACTGGCATTTAAAGAAAAAGGAAAGAATAATTAAGATTATCACAGAATCACAGAATATTCTGAGTTGGAAAGGACCCGCTTGGATCATCAAAGTCCAACTCCTGGCCTTGCACAGGAGCAAGATGGGGATCACACCATGTGTCCAAGAACATTGTCCAAATGTTTCTTGAACACTGTCAGGCTGATGCTGTGACCACTTCCCTGAGAAGTGCCAGTTCCAGTGTTCCAGTGCCCAGCCACCCTCTGGGTGAACGTTTTCCTGGTATCCAACCTAAACCTCCCCTGACACAACTGCAGGCCGTTCCCTCGGGTCCTGTCACTGGTCACCACACAGATCAGTGCCTGCCCCTCCTCTTCTCCTCACGAGGAAGTTGTAACTGCAGTGAGGTCTCCCCTCCGCCTCCTCCTCTCCTGGCTGAACAGACCAAGTGACCTCAGCAGTTTGTCATACTGCTTCCCCTCAAGGCCCTTCACCATCTTCATAGCCCTCCTTTGGACATTCTCTCATAGCTTAATATTTTTCTTATCCTGTAGTGCCCAAAACCGTACACAGGACTCGAAGTGAGGCTGCACCAGCCCAGAGTAGAGCAGATCATCTTTCATACCTTCTGAGAAATGAAAGAGACTAAATTATTGAACGAATCCTCTGCAGACTTTTCTGAAATCTCCTACTGCTACTTTATAGTCCTATAGGCAAGATGAAGCCCAGGAATTGATAAATATTTGTTTATAAGCTTTGTTTTGTTTTCCATGGTAAAATAAATCCTCTAACTTGTTCATGACATTTCATACTTCAAATCATCTCACTGTCTCGTGGTATATCAGTTTCCAATGTACCTAACATATGCCTTTTTTTAAAAAACCAGAAATTTAAATCAGAAATCCCAAATATATTAGGGAACTATATTGCATTTATGCAGTTATCTGTGTCAATCAAACTATAATCTCAGTCAAGTAATGGAATCCCTTTTGTTCTCATATATTGCCTTCCATAAAAATACGTTGATGTAAAATCATAAATATTGAATAACTATGAATTAATTCTTGCTCAATTCTATCCACATATGTTTTCACTATTTAGCCCAGAATTAGATTCAGGCCAGCTAGCTTATGCATATCCAGATCATTTTAATTTGGCCTTTTAAATATTGCCCCAACCTTTTCACTTATGATTTAGCTGCTGTTCAAAGATATGTCAAAACCTAACAAGGCTAGGGGTTGTTTTTCTGCCTCTTTCAGGATTCTTGTTTGCAGGACTAAATGGACAGACTTAGATTTAATCCTTCAGCCAAGTGTTTCTTCAGTGACATGCTCTGTATGTGCTTCCAACTTTGCTCCAAACAAACCCCAAATGTGGTTATTGCTCTTTTGTTTTTTCTGCCTTACTAACAGCTAGTGGAAAACATTTTTGAACAGCTACCAATCTAACTGAGAAAAAGTAGCAGGTGGATGCAGACAAGCAGACAGAGGCAGAGCACAGGGAAACCACATTTAGTCACCAGGGGAGAGGGTGATCTCGGCACATTGGGCTGCTGAACCACTGCCAGTCTCCGGCAGGCATCACAGCAAAGGAGTATTTTAAGATGGATTTGAAGGACAGCAAGTAACTGAAGGAATCTGGGTCCCTGACTAAGCGTTTGCTTTGTGATATAACATCAAAGAAATACAAATTTGGACATGAAAGGCACAGAACCAGACCTTTTCACCTCTTCACCAAATTGTGGATAACATCATTTTTGTTGAATCACTTAGCAACATGCTGGCTGACAAGTTTTTTAGAGTTTTTTGGGTTTTTTGTTTTTGGGGTTTTTTTTTGGTTTTTTTCCTTTCTTTTTTTAAAAAAATAAGTTTAAACCTCCTTTTGTTCAATTAGCATTTTTCAAGTGGAGCTGAGTTAGTTGAAGCAGATGGTTTATCTTTTTTGGTAGTGCTTCTAGTTGGACAAATGAGACTTATTTCTACATCTTCCTCTCTATTGCAGTGCCTACAAAGTCATTCCGCATTTTACGCACCGTGTTTTGACTTATTTAATGCAGGCGTACTTTCCCTGCAGTAAACATGATTACCCAAATACTTTAACTAGAGAGCTTCTGCTTTCCTCTCTGGTATAATTAGTCACACTGCACTCACACTGCATTTAAAGGGGGGGAAAAAATCCACACATGGAGCATCTTGCAAATGTGCCTATAATCCCATACAGCTGCTTTCTTCACTTTATTCTTTTTTGACTGCTTATAGAACAAAATTGCTGCAGCTGGGCAGAAAACTGAGCAAAGTTGCAAAGGCACCTCTCCTTTCTTTTCTTTGTGGAATCTACCCATTCAGGTGTCGAGGGATAGCTCTCGATTAGCAATTGCTTAACATGGGGCTAAGTTTTCTTGGATTCTAGCATTGAATAACTTGGCAGGATTTCTATTAGGTTTGAATTTCAAAGCCAAAAGAGTGATCTGAGATCGCATACTGGCAGTTCCACAGTGGTAATTTCCATGTTAAAAGAATACTTATCACCAGCACCACAGCGAAAGAGGCAGCTTTACACAGAAAGGGCCTCTTGTGAAATTAATTTGGTGTTTAGTTTATTAAGAAGCCGATTCCAAATGTGCATTTTTTAGTTTCTTGTAAAGAAAACTCTTTCTAATACTGCCGATGTTTTGAAGGCAAAGATTTGGTTGTTTAAAAAATGTTTACAAAAATTCTGCTGAACCAATTTTTCATTTATGTGGCCATCATGCTTTCTAATTCTTGCTTGCTAGAAATGGAGCAGGAGATGGAAAAGGGAATGATTAGTGTTGATTCAGTAAGATATTGGCCAGATCATTTTGGCTACTCTAACTTTAGTAGGTAGCTTGTTTGACAGATTATTGATAGATTTACCATTAGTAAGCTTAAAAGAATAACTCGCTTGGCAAAAGAAATTTTAGATAAGGAAGGAAAGGTACATTTGATAAGAAAAGACCCCCAAGAGTTGATCCTGGTCTGTTGCATGTAATATAAAAGTAGAAATCTAATATAGGTCAGCTAGTCTCTGCTTATTTCCATCTATTAACTGTAAATGAACTTTGGGCAACTTGTTCAGATGCAGTCATCTAAAGTCAACTGAGATTAATTCCACCCTTTGGTTTTTGTTTTCCTCTAACACTAACATGTTATGCTGCCTCCAAGAGTCACACCCACTCAATGTCTTGTCTATTTGGACAGAGACCTCTTCTGACACAAGGCAATCTTGCCCTGTGTGCTGGCACAGAGCTCAGTCCCCACAGAAGAAATAAGAGACCTTATCTCTCTTGAAGAGTTAATGTGCCCTAAGGAAGCAGCAATCAACAGACATTAACTTGTGATCACAAGCACAGGAGCTGTATCTTCGGTGGACGTGTTAGAAGAAGGGTAAAAGCTTCACGGAGAGCTCTCCATCTGTTACTAGAATCAGCAAGGGGACAGAGCAGAAAACATGCTAACACAGACTGCTCTCTAAGCAACATTTATTCTATGTATAAAAAAGGAGAAAGCTGAAAAGAATCAAACCTGGTTTGTATCAGGCCTTCTTCAAGCTCTGGAAATAAAAAAATGAGTATTGGAGTGCATTTGTCAATACATACCTAATTCCTCATGGCCCATTTAAAAACAGACCACCTTCTAGAGTAATAGAGATTACTGCAACACATGTATTACAGCCTTTTCGTCTCTGAGGTGGATGTTAGTACAAAAAAGCAATAAGCTGGGCAAAATATGCAGGGAGCTAAATAGCTCTTCATCTGTTGCAGGAGATCATTTTATTCAGTGAGAAAGGAGCACATGAAATGGAAAAGGAAGAAATGAATGTTTAAAAGGAAGAGGGGAGTGGAATTGGGATTGTCAGCTCAAGAAGATACAGCCCAGAGAAGTGGGATCTGAGAAACAGTCAGTGGCTGAATCCTTTGTATTAATAAAGAAGAAAACCTATCACATAATAGATAGATAAGCTTAAGAGTTTCTGACTTTGAGGAAGGAGGTTGCAAAGTTTCTGAACTACCTTCTTGCCATTTAAACAAAAGCCATTTTTCATATATTTTAGGAGATTGTTCAGCTAGAAGAAATGCACAGCTATGCTACAGATAAATGTTTTTATATTATGCAGTGTTCAAAAAGATAATTGCAAATACATTTAGAAGATAAAAGTTTAAAGAAGAACTACATTCAGAACACGGCAACTGATTATTCTGTAAGTACAATTTTATTAGTAGACTTGTATTAATAGAATTATTATTTCCCTCTCCTGACTGGTTCATCCTTATAATCTTTCTCTGTTTATCTATTATGGATTTTTTTTCTTTTAATTTAAAAAAGGTATCTGCTCATTCTCCATGTTTTCTCCAAAGCAGAAAACAAATCCAGTAAACATTAGGACTGAACTCTCCACCCAACTATGTAAAAGTAGAATCATAATTAGGCAAAGTTAGTTTGTCTGCTGCTGTGTGTAAACAAGTTGAATAACTTCATTATTTTCAAGCTTTGCCCCTACATTAGAATAATTCACACTACTTCAGGGAAATGACACCTGCTAATTAACCACAAGCAGACAAAGCACTTTAACAGCCCTAATCAGTCATTTTCTCCTGCAGTTTAAAAAAGATTGAAAAAAACCCCACCAAAAAACCAAAAAAAAACCCAAGCAAAAAAAAAAAAAAGAAAGAAAAAAGAGAAAGAAAAAAAGAAAAGATGAAAAGATCAAAACCTTTGTGACAAGATGTTTCCATGAATCATCCTCCTGAAGAAACCTTACTGCTTGAAGTAGATTCAAATATGATAAGATACACATCTGTTCAAAATAGGAATTAAGTAAAGTCACATATATGCTCTATTGTATTTTACACGGACACCTGTTTGGGGCTTAGCTCCACCTAAAAATAGATATTTAAAGTGGTCAACATGTATAGTCAATTTGTATTTATTGAATGACTCATTCCTAACAGAGGTTTCTATAATAATGAACCAGTAACTTCCCAAAGTTCCCTCCCTCTCCATTGACAAACCTTGCCTTTGGCGTGCACATCAGCACTGCAGATGATTGAAGTTAAATGTGTGAATCACAACCCAGCAATCCTGGCCCCAAATAATTTACATTGAACATGCATAATAGAAAGTATTTGTAAAAGGAAATATTTTTGCTATTTTGCAGTGAAAAGATGAAGTATAAAAAATGAATCTCCTACACACGGTTTCACTGAAAGTCTGCAATGGAATGAGAAGCAAATACCACACTGGTGGTGTCCTGCTTCAGGAACACTATAGTTCTAATTATGCCTTTTCCCCCTCTGCTTTCATATTCTAAGACCCTGTGGAATTGTTTCAATTGTATTTTTAGGAGTTCCTATAAACTATGATTTCTCAATTCATTTGCAACAATTTAGAAAGTATATTACATGTCCTGCATTAACCAAAACTGTGCTGATGCTCTCCAGAACTGAGAGAAAAGTTTAAAACAGCAAAATCTTCTTGTTGTTCTCTCATTCATTCAATACGTATGTTGAGTGAGAAAGATCTACTTTCTGGGACTTACTAGGAAGAAAAACCTTAAACTAAAAGTGGAAGACATAAGAAAATGGTTTCACAGTAATTGGTAGCAGGAAAACTAAATATAAAATCACAAAAACCAGATATTGCAGTCTCAGTTCTACAGTAGTATGGAGAAAAAAATAAGCCCTGGGGAGAAGTGCTGAAACAGCACAAGAAATTATGGAAATCCATTTAAGAAATTGAGATTGTGAATGTTATTCCGAAAATAGAAGGGGACTCCAAGAACAAAGGAAAAAGCCACAGCCTTTCCAGACATATGCCAAGAGAAGTGAGCATGTTTGATATTTCCATTTAATGAGTAAGAACCAGGTAGACGCTATTATAAGGAGATGCTGGACAGGTTGAAGGGCTACATGATCTTTTTCCCATCACGTCTTGGAGCATGTTCGGCAATTCCAGTGTTAGACCTTTCATCCTTTGACACCCCTGTCCATCTCCAGAGATGTACTGATCTCCATCATTATTTTTCTGGGTATCTGCATACCTTTTAACAATCCTTGAGCTAAATTAGTACGGTCTTTATAAAAAGTTGTAATTTTCTAAACCACAGCTACAGCTGTTGCCACGATATTATTATACGCTTTGATCAGCATCTAGAAGAGTTTATATGCTGTGCTTGCTTGAGATGACAGGAGACAGGAAGTTGTCACTAATCATTAAGAAAGGAGCTGGCAGGAAATCTCATTCTTCAGATCACGTAAAGGATTTCTCGTGGTCTTTGCTTTGAGAAATTCTGATATCTTCACTCTAAGGCTTTGTAATTGGGCATGTGAAACCTCTGCAGGTGAGAGTAATACGTTTCCTTTCCGTGGTGAAATTTCACACAGACTGGCTGAGCAGAGTAGTGTTGAGCATGGCTATGTCCTTAGCTTTTCTGGGAGAATGTTCTCAATTGCTACAATCCTAGAACACTCCAGAGAGCCTCATGCAAGGCATTACCAAAAAAGCAGCATGTGAACTGAAGCCAACAGCACTGTTCTAGGAACACTGAATGGGGTGGCTGGGATCATTCATGACAGATAGTGACCCAGACTTATCTTCATGTCTTGCAACCACCATACATTTACAAGATGACCACTTCTTCCTTGGTCGACTTTCTGTGAAGAAAGTCCTGTTGCTGCGTCCGAGAGAACTGATCTCCTGGACAGATGTAAGACAGTGATAGCCTATGCTGTGACACAGTGGATGATCAGAATTTTCTGATGTGTAACAGTGTTGAGTTCTACCTTTTCTCTACCAAAACATATGCAAAAGTATTCTTGAGGATATTGCTTAGGCTGCAAAGTCCAAGTCCTGTGAATTAGGGGATCTCAAGACAACAGTAATTTGCCCCTATTTGTAAAGGTATTGAAAGTTCCCACGAAAATATGACCCTGCCCAATATTTTAAAGATATGTCAGAAACAGAATTAGGGATAAATACTCTTATATTTGGCATTTCCTAAATTTAATTCAGTTAACAATCCAATACAATGCAAGTAACTTTCGTTTACTGTTGTTGTTTTTGTTGTGTGGTTTTGGGTTTTTTTTTTTTGCAATTACAGACATGTACATGCATACATTAATCTCATATTAATTTATAATACTGGGAAAAAGGAAGTTGTGTTTTATATTCAGTATGAAGAAATGTCTTGCTTGACTTGCCTCCCTGTAATGATTCTTGAAGAAGATAAGCAAAATAGAAAGGCTGAAGGCCTCATGAACTCTATGCTACACCTGTAATTACAGTACTTAAGGGTTCTTAACCACACTGCAGAAGAATAAAAGGAAACTATCTCAACATAAGCACACTTGGGTACATGATAAATCTGTTCACTTTTTTCTTAGCCCACCACCTCCCACCAGCTGACCTAGTGAACAAGTCCTTTCCGACTTCAGAAGAATCTACATTTTAGCCATTCCAGCTGGGAACACCTAAGGTTGTGTGTTGCCATGGCAGCAGTTACACTGAGAATGGGATAAGTAGAAAAGGTTTCAAAGGCAGCCAAAAATAACAAATTATGAAGAAGTGGGATTCTGTTTATCTGCAGTTAGGTGGATGGGGTTAAGCCCTCCACCTAAGCCCTGATGCTTATGAGCTCTGTCTATGAAAGTGTTTTAAACCCCAAGTGTCAGCATGGGATCTGTGGTGATAGGTTGCCAACTTAGGGTATCACAGGCATTTGACCAGATCTCATTTGTCCGATCCACGGAGGATGCTCTGTTTCGGTCTACATACCAATTCTCCACTTATTACTGGGCACCATGTAATGCAAAATGTTTCCTCTGTGATCCTCCTTGAGCAGTATAAGTTCACCCAATTCCAACAGAGTAGGCATCCTTGAGTAACAAGTGAGTATTACTATGTAACAAGACTTCACAGAGTTAATAATTTTCCCTTTGGTTTCCCTGAGAGTTCATCACATAATTGTTCTAGGTCTGCTTTGATGAAAAGAGTTGAGTCCTTGTAGGCAAAATCCTGGCAGCTCACAGAATATTCATAGTTTCCATTTTTAATTCTGCACTTCCTGTTGCATGTATTTACTCTCGAGCCACTTCATTTAAATGATGAAATACAGCACATTTAAACAAAAAAGGAAAAGGTATACAGACTTGCAAACCTATTTGAATACTTGCGGCCAAAAAAACCATGCAGCACAAAGCCCACCACGTGGGTTGTGTGAGGCTGGAATCACTGAAGACTGTATAAAGTTTAAAGAATTGAAGAAAATGTTTGTGATGGTTTGATATAGCCCAGTTATTTGACAAATGACCAATGTAGGATCCAGAGCGTGGTTGATAAGGCAGATTCAAAAAGGAAGTGCAATTAATTATCTGTATGAATTGTTATAATTCATTATTTCTTCTTCCATTCTTTTCTAAGAACTCTTCAGTATCTTCTTCAGCATCTTTTTCAGCATGTTATAAGTTTAATGTGCCATGTAGGATGGGTAAGCGTTGTAGTCATGGAATGGAAATGACCGTATATGTGTTGCAGCACACCACTTGTGTGTTCTTTCATATAATTAGGAATGAAATAATCAAGATTTATTTTCCTTTTGGTCATGTTAGGAGAGAGAGGTTAAATCACACAGTCCCTGAGTACTTCCATGTGTTTTCCCCCTTAGCTCAAATGCAGATCACTTTTGCAGGTGATTGAACAGTGGTTACAATATAAATTATTTAAGGCTTAAAAAGTGAGATGACATTTGAAATGTGTCATTGTTAATTTAAAAAAAAAAGATTGTTTTGATGTTATTCCCACCCACACATGTCTAACTTTGTCTATCTACCTTTTTTTATTCTTTTTTTTTTACCCTAGAGGAACTTTGTCATCCTCCTCAACTGCCATCTTCATTTAATGATGAAAGGAACAACAGAACATGCAAGTCCAAAGAAGCTATGAAAAATATAACCCAGGTTCTGCTGCAATAAAGAAATAACAATGTATATCATGTGGAACAGTGCCTGAACACTCATTTCTCTGAATAGCCCACTTATATCGATCAGATTACTGCAGTGATTAAAAGACTAAAAATAAGAACAATATTGTTTTGGAATTAATGTAATAATTTGGCTTTTAGACTTCTTTTGTATAATCTGACCAAACAGTCAGCAATGGGTTCCTTGGATTGCTGTGAAAGCTGCTGACTTGATCAGTTAAACTGGCATAGCTCTTCCAGTGCTCATGGCAGGGACAACGCTTTTCTTGGTGACTGTGGAGTCTGTTCCCCCCAGAGCTTTATCACCATTGGAAAAATCTTTTTCTCCTTGCTGAGAAGTGCATGTGCTGGCAGAAAGATGAGGATGTACCAGATCAAGAGGTTACTGTGCTTGCTTGAAGAGATCCCACCCACAAAACAGCACCAGAGCTGCCATGGCCCCACAGTTCTCTGAGACTGTAACCTAAATTACCTTAGCATATTGCTTCAAAACTCATTGCAAATATATTATCCATGCAGCAGGCTTTAATAAAATATCCACCCTACTCCCCGTGCCCTGGTCCCCGTGAAAAGAGCACAGGCACTAGAAGGGAGTTGGAGTGATCCCAGACAGTCATACTGGAGTGCACCTGCCTTGCAGCTACCTACAGTCAGACCTGCTGCAGGGTTGGGCTACAGTTGCTTCCCTTAACTCCATGTTTCAGCTGTTTAAATCTCAGCAAGTCATACCTGGCACTTTTAAGAAAACAAAAAGACTTAACTGTAATCAGAAATAAATACTTCTAGACTGCAAGATGAGAAAAGCTGAGAAGAGTAATTTGGGATGAAATGACTTTCCACCAAGAATAAATTTGACTGCACAGCAGCTGTATGAAGAGCCAGCCAAGTGTTGGGCATGGAACTGTAAGCTGCCCTTTTGTAACTTATTATGCAATATTATCAAATTTGTGTAGAATATAAGACTATCTATTATGATTATATATTATGAATGAGTCCATAAGCTGTAATAGATATATAGTTGCCTCTCATAAGACCTGAGCTTTGGCAGTGGGCACATCGTGTTCTCTCACATTGTGGTTGCTTTTGAAGAATAATAATTATTTCACAGTATAGAGAGTCAAATGTGTGTGTAGCTTACATATTGATTCAAATAGTGCCTTACAAAGTCAAGATTTAGGTTTACAAGCACATAAGAAAACCCCCAAACTTTTGCAGCCTTTCTGTATTCTTTTTTAAAGCTTGGAGTTTTGCAATTTCAGGTTCTCTGTGCACCTAACAGAAATCTGGTAATGATATACATTTTATAGTTTCATCTTGGAAGGATAAACTTAAATATATTTGAAAAATCAATAGGTGATAGTATTACATTTAATTATTTACTGTTGAAATAGTACAATGTTGTAGGACCTAGAAATTGAAATAAACCCTGGAAATACCTTACATTCCTTTTTCAGATTCACTGTAATACAGATAAAAATAAAATCAGAATATATTTCTGTGACAAAAAACCCCCAAATATAATGGACCAAGAAACATGACAGCTTTTGTGCTCTCTGGTGTTGTAGAAAGGACCTCAGATTCTTGAAAACCATGATCCCTTAGTAGTTAACAATTATGCGAATGCGGTCCAAGCCATTAGAAAGATATAAACAAAGCAAGAAAGAGAAAATTCAGCAGTCACTGTCACCCCTTGTATGGAGATAAAAGTGCAGGGAAGAAGTAATGCTTGAAAAGTATACTTGATTGATTCGTTAGAACATTTTTTTGGTCAGGGCTTGCAGTTCTTTCAAAGAAACAGCACGTGTCTTTCTCAGGTGTTTCTGGGTGCTCTGCTCTGTTGATGAAGCATTAGCAGACTGACAACAATAAGCCCAGAGTGGATTCAAAATGCTGTTGTTTAAACATCCCCTAGTCCTGTACATATTGTTCATTCTGCATTCTGGGAATGGAATGCAACTCTCCTTTTCTTGAAAAGTGTGTTCTTAACATAAACTAGATGCCTGCTTTTCTGATTTGGAATATCTAAACTCTCACTTCATGAACAGTCATGAGTCAAAAACTGAAGAATATTATTGGCACATTCTGAATCATATTGCTATTTTAATATCTACATATTACACTTGCACAGATTCTCACAAGAGAATGAATTACCTTCAGACAAAAAAAAAAACAGAAAAAGAAAAAGAAAAAGAAAAAGAAAAAGAAAAAGAAAAAGAAAAAGAAAAAGAAAAAGAAAAAGAGGACAGAAAGAAAAAGAAAGAGAGGACAGAAAGAAAAAGGAAAAAAAACCCGTGGTAGAGGTTTTCCTAGTCTTCTAACTCAAACTTTACAAAAAATCTCCCTGAAAATGTATTTTTGATTACTAGTAGTCTTCCTATGGCCATTAAAATAAATGTGTCTAATGAATTTATAAAGGTTACAGAGAATTTCATTTATCTGAATTTACTGTGCTTGGATACTAGGAAAGATCAAGGAATTCATATTGGTTATGTATAATGAGGTAATCAGGCTTTAATGAAAAGCAACAGTTATTAGATAATCAGTTCAGCCTGGTGACTATTGGTCTGTTATTGCAGGACAAGAATAATTAAAGGGCACTTAAGGTATGGAAAAAAATGGCAGCCAGAAACTGATGTGCCTATAGGAGTCTCCAAACGACAGGCATTTAATAGCCCTTTATATGTTACTATAGCAACACACTTTGATAACTCATCTGCCCACACCATAGCAAAACAAGGGGCACAGGGCTCCTCGGAAAGTGCAATCTCCTTTAAGCAGATCTATAAGCATTGCAGATGAACAGAACTCTAAACATTCCTCCATGAATATTCATGAACTAAGTTGTTTTTTGTTGCCTGCCTAGTCAGCAGTCACAAAACACATGGTGTGTGTTGGCAGCATCTTGCCTAGGTAGAGGGCTATGGACTGAGGCAATGGCAGGAACCAGGACCTGTGAGGCTGACTGACATTTCCATCTGTAGCGAAGGCTGGTAATTAACAGGAAGGAGTGTGCCTGCAGCATTGCACCATCTGCTAGGGAAACGGCTCAATAAGAAAGGAGCTGGATATCATCTCAGTGGTGGCTCGATCTGGTTCCGACATGAGGCTGGGCATCTGTTAGCTGAGGAGATAGGCTATTAGGAAATTCGACTGGGAATGAACAACATGGAAAGAGCACTCTGACCTAGCCCATAAAAGCATCTCTTCAGAAATGGTGTCTTTTTATCTTACTTACACAAGTCTTCTGAAAATGGTTTGCTGAGGGACCATTATGGATCTGTTTGAAGTAACACAATGGTTTCAAAAATGCTGCTTAATTCCAACACGAAATCCTTGAAATCAGGATACAGCTGTCATCTTTTGACAATAGAGCTAATTTCAGAATGAGGATATGAGGTTAAATTCCTTCTTCTGTTGTTTGTTTTTTGGGGGCAGGAGAGAAAATTAACTTCTAACTATTGTACAGTTTAAGTCTCGGAACACAGTAAATCTGGGATACTCGAATGGAAAACGTACAGGGATGAAAGCATAAACCCTTGCCATGTTTTAAAAGCAGGATTGCACAAAACACAGAGTCAGAAAGAACATCAATTTATGTTCTCAGTGTGTATATATACATTTAGAAATATATATATATGTATATGAGTTTCATAGACTCTTCTCTCTGGTAGGAATTTAAGCAGTTTCTGGTTTGCAGAGAAAGACTTTCAGGATTGAGTTTTGTACTTCTGGGCACTGAAATAGGTTAGTTCTTTGTGGTGGGAGATTGACCTATGTACCTAGTTATGAATTTAAAGTTTTCTGAGTGTAGGTAATATCATTAAAGGCCTCTAAAACATAATTAACTATGGTTTCTTTTGGAAATGACAGTCTGATATTCCCCAGACCTCTGATAACGTACAGATTCATAAAAATTTGGGTAAATGTCTCTATTTTCATCTGCTGGCATTCTCAAAATTCTCTTGATGAGGAACGATCTTTCCACCCTTTTCCTCTTTCACCCACAGTACTGAGAGCAAGCGTGCCCGTGTATGTCCAGCAACACACTGTTGACATCATCACTGGCTGCATTACATCGGTGCCTGTGGACACAAATCAGCTTGAGGCTGCGTTTGTGCACCCATGAAGTGCTCCCACACCTACTGAGTTGCTGTAACTCAGCAAGTTGAACAGCCACAGGCGTCACTGTGTGCTTTATTTGCTGTGCATGGCAAGCGTAATACAGTATTTTAAAGCAGCTCTCACTGACTGCAGCATAAAGAACCTGCAATTCCACTGCACTTGCAGACTCTGAAAGCCTGTACAGGTGCTGCAGCTTGGCTTTTGTTTGCTTGGACTGTGGTAACTTGGTTGTATGTCAGAGACATGAGGTCGACTGTAGTCATCTGAGTGAGTTTTCCAGTCTTTGTCTACAGGCAGGGCACAGAGGTAGCATTCCAATAGACAATTCTGGTCTTTCGCGGGTCTGATGTAACTTCATGTTGAAATTAAGCCTGTTGTCTACCTTTTAAATTCCCATACTAAGTGCCATTCCCCTACAGAGTTCATAAGATGCGCAAATAATTGCTGAGAAAATGAGTTCACATCAAAACCTCAGGCAAATAGGCTGAATATCCAGTAGAGACAAACTATTTCTTATTGTGAGATCTGAGAATATGGAAAAGAAAGACGGTATGTCTTAGAAAATGACAGAAGTGTTTTCATAATTGTAGAGATGTATCTGATGAAAAAGAACTAAGTTTTACTTACACACATTTAGTATTTAATTGTTGAAGGTTTTTTCTTTCTTTTTTTCTGTCTGTTTCCCTATATAGATTTTAAACTCTTCTCCTTGCAAAAATAATTGTGTACTGTTTTCTGGAAACACTGCTGAATATTTGGCTTTTCCCCATAATAGGAACCAACTTTCCCCCACAGAGATTATACAGCTGTATTTATATTTCAACTCCATCCTTTTCAAGGGGAAACAGAAACACTTTAGGATCTACTCTCCTAGGGACTTGGGAACCAGTTATGTGTAATGCAACTTAAACAAAAATTATTAGCACCCCATATACCTTTGTCAAATCATGTTCTGTGAAAGACTGGAAGGCCACAGTCTAGGTAGTGGATACAGTCAGAACATGCAGGCTTTCTGCTACTATTTCTGTCAATACCTTTCACACGGAGCCCTGCCAATTAGAGTGCTCATGAGTTACTCTGCTCCTACAGAGCTTCCTACTCACAAAACTACAGGCGACAATGCCCTTGTAGTAAAATCAACAGGCAATAGGGAAAAAAAGTGAACTCAGGGGCTAATCAAGCAGAAATCACCATGGTCTGTCCTCAGCAATTGAAGGCTGATCTACAGCCACTACAGCCAGTAAAACGGACAACGGACAAAGCCTTTTTTTTTTTTTTTTTTTTTTTTTTTTTTTTTTTTCCCATAAAGNTTTTTTTTTTTTTTTTGTTTCCCAAATATCTATTTTCTTGACAGCAGGTTCCTCACTATTCAATCAAGGGCAATATGTCTTCAGTCAACAATTTTCCCTTTTTTTCTTTTCTTTGTGTGTGTGTGTATGTGTACAACACTGTTCTTAAAGCTCTTTGCAGCTGGTTGTCATCTGAACGACTGCCAATAGCCTCTGAGAGCACTACCCCCTCCAGAACACATCGTTTGGCTCCCTGAGATTATTTACTAGTGAAAGCTCTGGCTCTGCATGCACAGAGTCAGTCGGATATGACTCTAGGAGGGAAGAGCTGGGTGTGGCATTTTGGGGAATGAGCTAGTAGAGAAGACAGAAATACAGTTTGGCGAGTGAGAAAATGTGTCCTGCTGTTGTCTGAAGCCACATGCAATGGCAGAGTAGCCCAAGAAGGCACAGAGGAACATGAATTTCTGATCAGCAGAGTCCTAAGACAATGAGTAGTTTAACTAAAACACAGCATATCCTTTCAGGAAGAGGATTTTCTTGGAGATGGGGGAATAGAGAGAACAGTGGTAGTGGAAAGGGAATGGTGCAAATCCTTTTTGAATCCACAGAAGGGTTAATTGATTTCATTGGGCTTTCTTCTAGGTCTGAAATATTTACCTTGCAGTGAAAATTATTTTAAATATACAGCTATAATTGTTTAATTTGGTATTAATTGAGAGGAAGTGGATTCAATCCCAGAAGATTTCAGCAAAGCACTGAGTAAGAATCCATTTAGATATCATTGTTATGAGGCTGAGATTCAGCACTGAGCTATTAAGCCCACACACATGTTCACACACAGTCCCAGCATCCAGCCCCTATCAGCAAACCTGACTCTGAGTCTCTGTCTGACTCTGTCCAGTGAGATGGACCCAAAACCTTTGGGTCCTGACATCCTCTTTAGTGCACAGCTTGAAAGTATTCTTCAAGGGAAAGATTCAGAAGTAACTTTGGAAGACCAAAATGCTAATTTGCACTTCCCTGAGCTGAAATAGGAGCCATCTAAATATAGCAGCTAGTAGTGCAGTGAGTTAATACAATAGAAAAAAAAATGTTATTATTCATTATTTAAATTGTATTTGCATGCAAAATCCTTTCAAACTTATCCAAAGATGCTGAATAAACAGGAAAAATGATAATTTTGTTGCTTCATTAATTCTATGATATAAATATTAAGAACTGGGTCTGTTATCACATGACACTTGTAGCTCCAGCTACATTGCCTGAAAGGGTTAAACACCTCTGCTTACCCGGTATACAAGCTCTGTTTTTCTAAAAACTTTCAGAAAATAGTGAGTTTAACCCACAGGAAGGAATGGGAGGAAACTTTGGGCAGTACAGATTTGAGGTTCTCACGAAGACTCATGGCAGAATGACAGACAGGTATGATTTCCCCAGGTTCGCACTGCGCAGACAGGATGGGCACACATCCAAGACCAGGGGCTTTTCTTAAAACTCCGAAGACTGAATTCTTCTTAAGAAGACTAAACCCTTCTGACTTCTCCTTCCAAAAGCCTCCCTGCAGTCTGGCAGGGTGGCGTGGGCAGGAGTGTGCCGGAGGAGAGCGGCGGGGGCAGGGGGAGGAGGGAGGCAGGCGGCACGGCAGGATGCTGCGGGTCTGCGATGCATTGGCAGAGTTGCGTGGGGAGAGTTCGCACAGCACCTGCCCACATGCCGGCTGGCTCTAGCTAGTGTCATTAGCCATTCATTCCACAAGCATTAAAGTCAGCCATAAAATGATAAATTTAAAAAAAAAAAAAAAAAAGAAGAAGAAAAATGTAAGAAGCAAATCAGAATGTAATAGAACAGTCAAGGGGAAGGGATCATATTGCGCAAAACTTTAAAATACTTTAGCTTCAGTGCTGGAGTCCAGCCCCTGCAGATGCAGAAAAACAGCTTGTCTGCATAAAGGCATTTAACTGTACAGAGATGGTATCCATATATGTACAAAGCTTCCAGTACTAAAGAGGATGAAAAGGGGAGGAAATAGAAGTTGAAGGTTTACTGTATAGTGAGGACAAAATGCTCAAAGGCCACTGCATTTGGAACATGTTGAAGTCAGAGTGATTCTCAATATCCATAATGAAGAAGAGAGGGGGGTTTCGGGTTTGTTGTTTTTCTTTTTTTTTTTGCTTGCCTCAGTCATAATACTAATTATTTAGTGGTCTTTCAAACCTTTTGTAATCTCAACTTGAGAAAGCACTGAAAGATATTAATTCTTAGCCATGTGTCTCATAAATGAAGGCCATTCTGCTATACTTAATGACAAGGCTGAGGCAGCAAGATGTCATTTGCTTTTTTCTCGGTTTTTAAATTGCTTTCTAAATGAACTACAGCTGTGAGGGCCAGGTGCTGTGATCCCTTTAGAAAGATCAGGAAATGATGAAATCCAAAATTTCAAAGTGTGATGGATGTCAGCTCCCGATTTGGTGTGTGTGTGAGGTCACCCCCATGCACCTGGTGCTATCTCCACAGCAGAATCACTTTATTGTGGAAAAAAAAAAAAAAAAAGATGCACATGTCGAGTGTAAGAGTAACAATATGAGATGCAGTTTATAATTATCCCTTTGTTTTCTCCTCATCTAGATGGAAATGACTGATATACAGTGTGTGTGTTTCTTATTCTAGGTGCTGCAGAGTATATTAAAACAAGTTTTGAGTAAAATAACTAACACGGCTGAATGGCAAGATGAGCAGCCACCACACGGGGAATACTATGTTAGAAAAATAAGAGCTCACTGACTAACTTTACTCAATTAGAAGTTGTAGCTGCAAGGTCAAGAACTCTATTAGCTAAATTTTATTTAATAGAATATGGGCTTACGAGGTGACTGAGGTGCACTATAGAAAACAATCTTTTTGTTGTAGCTACTCCAGGCTTTTTATCTGACTCTATAATAATTCAAGAAGATCGGTTGAAACCTTTTAAAATGCATTGTTGAAATATTATTACTGTCTTAATTGAAGTGAAAGCTTAATCCTAGAAAATCAGCCCCATCAAGAGGGATGTTCTGTCAGGAAAGTGCACACAAAACATGGACACCAAAAGCCAGAGTCCTGCTCTCTGATACCCTCATTTGAAATGTCACTGTATTGCAGCAGCCACTGCAGATTCTGGGGTATTTGCAGACACTGCCAACTGCTTCCCCCATTGTCATTCTTTTTGTGCATTGGCCAAATTTCTCCTCTGAACCAGCACAAAGACTTATTCACACTGGCAATGCTCCAAAACGATCCAGTCCACAATACACGAGATGTGTCAAATGCAGCTTCTGAACTATGCAGCTCCAGCACAAAATAAACCATTCAGAGGCTGTATTCTCCGTTCTGTAATGACATGACATCTTCTGCTCAGTTTTAGTAGCAGAGAATTAAAAAATAAAATAGCTCTATCCCAAGTTTTCCAGGGATGGAGATGCTTTTGTTGCAGATTAATCCTTCTAAAAATGCAGTTATACATTAAACAAATCTAATTGCTGGACTCTATTAGAAGCTTATCTGCCATTCTCAAAACTCCTGCATTGTCAAGCTGGATTACAGACTTTTTGCAAGCAGAATTTTGACTTCCAGTACGCTGTCATTCTTAGGTAAAGCATAGTCAAAGCAATGTGCAGGAATGTGAAGGAAAAATTAAATTACTGAGTGTAAACGAGAACTTCAGAGGAAGGTCACCAGATCTTTGAAATGAATGACGAGGATGTTTTCTTCACAAAATGCTGTATTTATTACCTGTGGTGAAAATTCTTGGTGTGTTAGGAACTTTTCTATGTTGATTACAGTATCATCACAGCACGTCAAAGAATTGTCTGCAAAACTCCAACTCAGATAAACAGTTTTAGGATTCTTGTAATAGGCCTAAATGAAGTACATTTAGTTACTTCTTGTCTGCATTTTGAAAAGAGGAAAAGTTTTGAAACATCTACATTAGAAGTCATGTTTGCACTTGTTGAGAAAACCGAACACTCTCTTTTTGCCTGGCGCCACCAGTTTTTATGGCGTCAAATCCAGTGATTGTCAAAAGAATTTCGCATCACCTGTCTCCTCAAAGATTTCAAAGAATTTATTGCCATGAACAAAGACCTACAAGGAGGTCTTCAGACTGAAGGACAGACAAGGCATTGTTCCTGAGTAAGAAACAGTGAGTTATGGGTACAAATAGCTGAATTCCTGATATGGAGGTTATAAATTTATGATTTTTTTTTTTTTATTTAACAAAATACTTAGACCCAGACTAGCTTCAAGACCTTCAGATTTACAAAGAGATCATTTGGCCACTGAGATGGATGACAGGCCTTGGTCTCAGATGCGTGCTTAGTTTGGGAGGAAATTTTCTTTAATAATTTTGTTGGTGTTGAGATCAGAGATATAAAGAGTGCATGAGGCTGTATGTCAGAGCAGTTCACCTATGCCCCCACTCAGCTGATTTTTTTCAGGCATTTGGTTCCAGAAAAAGGGATCCTTTACTTAGATTCAACTGTTCAAATACTCTAAGAAGAAGACACCACTGTCTCATTTCATGGCAAAGCACACTTTTAAAAGACAATAGTGCTATGCATAGGGATGCCTGAACAAGGCCTGAGAAGCATTTAAGAATGCTCATAAATAAATGAGTAAAATATTAAAAATTTCAAGCATATATCCCCTAAAATTTTCACAGTACGTTTTGTGGAGAGCACCCTTTGACCATGAGCTGTAACTCCTTGCTAGTGCAGAGGACCTTATTAAGTATTGGCAGATTCTGGGCTGCTATCCACTAGATTCTGGTCTTTACAAAGTGTTTTGAAAGAAAAGACAAAGACAGGCAGAAACAGACACTAAACAAAATCCCTGGACTGAGGTGCTTCTGGGTTATGGGGCTGTCAGTGTTACAAAACTCACTGCTATGAAGATCAGTTCTGGAAATGCCTTTTTATCTGTATCAAAGTCTGTATCAAAACTCCAGATTGAGATTTAATGTGTCGGAAATCCAGATCCAAAATCTGTGGTTTGAACCTATTTCTGGTTTTCTGTCGCTTCAGTTTCCAGGAGACATTGTGAGAAAATAAACTCAGAGATACCTTGTGTAATGATAAATTAATTAAAATTTTTAAAAAGGAAGTAGAAACTAGAACTGCACCACCTTTCAGTCTGATTGGAGCAAACCAATTGTTAACCCCTGGGGAACCACTAATTTTTCCAACACAGCTGCAATAAAGCAGCTTTATCTATCCTCTTGCTTCTATTATTTAACAGCTTTATTGTAGTTAAAATGAAGGGATTTTTAATGGCAAAATTTTCTTTAAAATTACCTGTATTAAATAATTTCAGCTATTTACTTTTCATTGTTAAAGTCTTTTTGTCATATTCCATTGTAATACAGCTTGATGTAGTAGGAGAGAAGAATCTTTTGTAGACAGGTTTGAATATATGGTTCCACAGATCAGCTATTTGTTAATTTTATGCAGGCTGTCTCCAGTTTCTGCATCTCACAGTTTGGGCACAACAGGAGGTGACACTGTTAACTGTTACTCTTTTCACTTACTTTTTTTCCCCTAGCTGAACATAAACATATCATTACACAGTTACACTACACTATATTTAGAGTTGATTTTTAACTATCTATTAGATAAAAAGATTTGAGCTGAGCTAAAATACCTGGAATGAACTAGGAAGTTCTAACAGAAAGGCACTACCCACAGAAATTCTTGTGCAAGTAAGGTATTTCAATCATTCTATCTATTTCATTTGCTCCTGGGAGTTCTCTGATGTTACTGGACAAACTGGTATTGGGTCACTGCTGAGGGCTCCCTACATGGCAGAGGAACTTAACCATCAAAAGCAAGTTCCTGAGTCTTTTTTTCTCCCTGAGGGCATGGACTAGGTCTAAATTGTGAAATCCGTGAATGCTTTCTAAGTCTGACTTGGCATCCTGGAAGCATCAGAAGGGCATCTGGGTCTGCTTCTTGCATATGTCTCTCCAACATCTGGCTCCTTGCAGAGAAAATACAAATCTCAGACCAGCAGGAAAGCTTTAGATATTCCAGCAGATCCCCCGGCTGGGATATTCATGGGATGAGACTCGAGTCCATGCTGCGGAGCACACTGGTTCCACTGCATAATGCGACCTGGTTGCCTAAGTTCCTGCAAACGTGTCTAAATATAATCATTAAAATCTTGGTGAGATTAAGTTATTGCTACTTTAACCCTGGCAAAAGACTTGCCAAATATCATGTCCCACAGAACAGGGTGCTCTGAACACTACGATTTCCTCACAACATCGTTTTGGGCTGGTATGATAAAAAGAGGTGTAAGGAAGATGTGTTCATCCACCCCCCATTCAACAAATAAGTTAAAGAATTCACCTAAAAAGTGATTTTTTTTTTTCCACATTTCATCTGAACATGATCTGAAACACAGATTCAGTTTTCAGTATCGGCATCTGAGCTGCATGTTTATGAACCAGACTGGCCTATTCTTCACTTGGATCTCTACCTCTGTATCCTGCAGGAATTTCCTTGCTTTTTAAAATTATAGGATATACTGAAATTGACACCTGAACCCTTCCACATATCAATTCAGTGCTGTAACTTCTGGTGTAAAGATCTGTTCTGTTTGTTTTATTTTTATTTTTTTTTCATGAGAAAAATACGTACCTGGTAAGTCATCTAGCTCTGAATGGCTGAAAGTGTTCAAATATAATCCATGTGTTCAAACAGCTCTCTATACTCTTCCACACTTGAATGCAATATTTACAATAAGAAATGTGCATACACCACTTAAAAACGTAGCATTTGCCAGCAGTTCCCTTATCTCTGTGAATATGGTACCTTTCCCTTGTATACTGAATGAGAAGTATTACAGACTCATTATCATTGTGTGGTAGCTGGTGAGTGACTGGTTATTCAATGACTTATCCTTGGCTGCAATTCTCTGTTTATCCCTTGGGAAGGGAAACCGACTTTTTAATATACTTAGCAAATTTATTTTGTCGGTGGCCTGTTTCTTAGAGTGCAGAGGTTTTCTACATAAAACCTGAAAGCTATAAATAGCTACATGGACCTAAGTAATTTCTAAAGTAATTGCATTAATACAAATGAGGTCAGTTGAAGCATTAATTGGATTCTGTGATGCTTCAGTAATGTATCAGACTAGTTCAAAAAGCAAGTCAAACACACAGAATTGAATATCTTTTTCTGGGACACAGAGACTAAATGGGGAAGTGCCTATCCTGTTGGTAACTGTTTTTCATATGTATCCAAGTTCTTATATGCTGTTTTCTGCATATTTGGTCTTAAATACAGCATGGAAAGAGAGTGCTACAAACATTGCCTGTCTTAGACATCTGTGCTCCACTCAATGTA
Source organism: Cnemophilus loriae (assembly GCA_013397755.1). NCBI lineage: Eukaryota > Metazoa > Chordata > Aves > Passeriformes > Corvidae > Cnemophilus > Cnemophilus loriae. The sequence continues at coordinate 1,636,519 of VZTF01006238.1, read as the reverse complement.
TCTGAGCATCCTGACATTGCTCCTAAGACACCTTGAGCAAAAAAAAAAGAAATGCAGGCATTTCCTTCTCATGCACAGATAACATGGTGCCTCTTTTTAAGAATAAGTTTAAGAATTGTTCTGCTTATGGAAATGAATATCCAATTTCGAGTCATTACTTGCATTTTAATTTTGATGCGGGGTGCTGCTTCACAAGTGTATTGCCTTCAGTGGGGTGTGCTGTCCCCATTCTAACATAATAATTAATAAGATATAGCTCTGGAATGCATCTGTGTTATGGCATTGGTTTGTTTGGTTTTCCTTTAAGGCAGAACTCTTCCATTATTTGAGTCATGGGCTACAAATAAAGGACTGGTGTGCTGTGTCCAGGGGCAAATCTTTGTACTATGAGTCAAGCTCTTGGCACAAAAAACATCATCAAACTATTGACTGATCATTGTAGGAAAAGAAAAGGATGGCTGGATGCATGGCTGGCTTGCTAGCTGGGTAAGAAGTGGACTAACACATTACCGATTTTCTCATACTATACTGAAGAAGAAATGCTTGAAGGTCTTCTGGTCTTCTAGACCATTTTTCTTCTTGTTTCCTTCTGTTGGATCAAAGCAATAGGAAACTCCTGAAAGAAAGCAAATAAATATTTGCATCAGATTTAGCTGTCTTAAAGGATGAACACGCAAGTGAAGAGGTACTGAACCATGAGGTCTGATTACATCCTAGTAAGGGATTTCCACTGCTACCCTGAGAGGAGGCCTGTTTGACATTTAAACCCTACAGCACAGAGCTAGTTGGTCCCAATAGTAGTGAGGGTGTTAGACACTGAAATGCAGGTACAAACTTAAACCATCAAATTTTCAGTATAATAGTTGCAGATCACATGGGTAGTAGATTCCAGTAGGCAGGGTAATATTTCTGGTCAATGTTTTATTTATTACTGGGGGAAACCCACAAACCTTGAAAGTATTACTAATTGTATTAGTACCTTGAATATTGGCATATTGTATTCAAGCAAAGACATCCTCAGGGAACATACATCTGATTTATAGAACTCTTTTGCCTGATGAAAAAGTTTGATAAGAAAGATTAATATGTTTCATTTTGGCCCAGAAACATTGCTGAGCAGAGAATGGGAGGTATATCCTGCTGTACATTTGGCATAAAGGCTGGTATCCTGCAGGATCCCATCATATCCCACTGTGAATAGAGGTAGTAGGATCCATAGATGTAGAAACAATTGAGGTATGACTTCTGTTTCTGAGCCTGGATTTTTTTGAACATCTCACATGTTTTGGAAGTAAAAAAGAACCTAGTAGGGGAGGAGAATGTAAGATTTATCAGCTCAGGTTTCAAATCAACAAGTCATTTTAGTCATCCTGAATACCTTAGTATCAACAGGAACTCCATTGTTTCCCATCACAAATTTTGGAAGCACCACCTCTAGGAACTTTCAAGAATCTCTTGTGCCTTTTGTGTGCTGAAGCAATTGTGAAAACACCACCTGCATTTCTGTTTTGCTACAGCAATTATTTGCCTTAAATCCATGCCTCCCACAACGCCGGTGTTACTGCTACCTCATGTTCACATATTGGAAGTTCTGTGTATACCCATGAAATACAATGTCAAATAACAAACAGAATTCAGTGCTAGGAAAATTATGACAGAAACCATAGTGCAGACACTGTGTTGCAGGACAAATGAAAATGTTGTGGCAATGCATAATTCACCATTCAACTATCTTCCACTTTAACTATTATGCCACTATGGAAAAAAACCCAAAACGTACTAGCTAAAATAGTCCAAGATACTATAGGCATTATTGTAATTGCCATGGTGTATACACTGCTGAAACTTTGTGCTCAGTGATTGCCTTCTTTATAACAGAGATTTTAAATGGAGTTAGGTATGGAATAAAAAATAATCTACGGCCAATTTAGCCACTCAGGCAGGGCTAGAACTCTCCTGTTTCAGGCTGCAGTGGGAGATAGCTTGCCACCATATGAGCTGATTGGAACTCTGCGAAGTCTCTGCTTCAGTGATTCCTGGAAGAGACAAAAGCTGTGTGCAAATTCAGAGGGGAGCACAAAGTAGGCAAAAGGGAGGGGAGGAGGGCATGAAAAGGCACTCGTCAGCAGGAACAGACTGGAATTTAATAGGGGATTGTTTTCTTCCCACTGTTCAAAAGGAACTCTTGCGATTTGTGTTAGGTGCTTTAAAACCCTTTACTGTCTCAGGGTGTAGGAAGAAGAGCAGAACTCAGGTGATGGAGGACCAGCAGTCCCGCATGCATTTAGGCTGACTGCAGAGCTCTGAAACAATGAAATATATATCAATACAATCAGTTAAATCACCATGTGCTGCCGTGCGACACGGCAAGACTGTTTTCTTGGGTTTTGTCACCAAAGAAGAGTTCATACCAGGCATTTGATGCTTAAACAAACATTCAGAAAGCTGATCTGAAGTGCAGTACTTTATTAAACAAATGAGCAGACAGCTCAATCCAAAATCTGCGCCGCATTCCACTGACCCTGAAGAAATGACACAGCAGCCTTTCCCCAGAATGCAAGCTTTGCTGCCTGCCTACTAGTACATTGCAGGACACAGCAGAGGCAGGAATGAGCTGAAAAGAAAACAAACTTTAAGCAGAAGCTGAATTATTCTAGGATGCAGCTGAGACTGGGATGTGGTGGTGGGCTGTCCCAAGCCCCAGCCTGAGAATAACATGCGGGTATGCGCATATGTACCCTAGATGTGAAGTCTTTACTTCTAAACTGCCATAATGGCTTTCCCATTTTCACAAAACGTCTGACATCTGCCCAGTGTTTGGAGCTATAGCTCTTTGCATCAGGAAACGGCAAAACCAAACTTGTGCAAGTGAAGATAACAGATGCCTGAGCACAGGGAGAACTCAGAGCTGGGGACAGGAGAGATAGGGTGTGAGAATTTCTTTACATTTTTTATCCGTTTTATATGATACTTACTTCAAGTAGGTTCGCTGGCTATGAATATATAAGGAAATTGCTGATCTAAAAGCTGATTGTTACCACAGCGAAAAACTGAAAAGGCCCCAAAACCAAAAAAATGAGGGTTTGCCATCTCAAAGATGGTTTGTTTCTCTTATGGCCATATAGACTAATTGTGCTTTTTATAGTACTCTTCTGCACTTTTCTGCAAGTTTTTAGCAGATCTGTAACTCTGATAATAACTTGTCTATTCAGCGTGTATTGAGAAATATATAATATGTTGCAACTTTATATATATATAAATATATAAATATATTTTTGTGTATACAATAAAAATAGTATTTTTAATTTTCTACTTTTTTTTTCCTTGACCTGATTACATTAATTTCTAAAGGGTTTTTAAAAAGTTTTTTACATGATAAAAATTCAGAAGAATATACCAATTTAAAATCTGGAAGATGAAATTCATTTATCATTATAGAAAATAGCAATCGGCTCAACTGAACGAAAATAACTCAGGCAGTTAGCTCTCACCAGCTTGCACACTCTACTGATATATTCCATTTACTACTTTATATCCATCTGCCAAACCCACCTGGGTTTCAGATGGGACATATTCTAGCTCTGTTAATGATAAGCTTCACTCTATTCCCCATGTCAACCCCTCAACACTTTCTAAAAAAAAAAAAGAAAAAAATTTTACAGTGTGTATTGTGCCATGGTGTATTGATCTAAATGTTACATTAAGTGAAGAGCATATTAAGAAATATGCTGAGAGTGTTTCCTTCTTGTTATGACCCCCACAATGAGTCAGGCAGAAGTGATATAACCTACAGTTAAAAGCCAAAAGGTGGGTTCTGGGTAAAGCAGAGTCATATTTGTTTTTATGAGGTACCTTTTACAATGAGATTATCTCTAAGCACTTACAGAAATACTGGCAAATGCTACTATTTCAATGGCTTAGCTGTAGAAATATATAAGGACTGCTGGAATTGGAAATAACAATTACCAGTTTAACAGGCTCCTTTGTGGGGTTTACAAGGAGCTTCAGGTCTGCACAGAGGCCATACAGAGACAGCAACATCTCACAGTGTGAAGGATTATTTCGTCCTCACCTTTCTTAAAGGTCCTAATGATCCAGGAGCCTATACCCAAACAGGTGACATTACTGCACACTCCAGAGAGGTATCCTGATGAGCAGAGCACACAATCAGTATTTGTCAATGAGTGGGTAGGTGAGAAGTGCACCCTCACTGCTCTGGAGGAAAAAATCTATATAGTCTTCGTCCTCTCTGTGGCATGTTACATCTCCAGTCTTTTTGCAGGAAACAGAACTTGATGAGCTATTGATATGCCTGTCACAATCTACAGCAGAATGAAGATAGCCAGCTGGTGGCACTACCTTAAGGACGCAGGTAAACTGGCAAGGAACTGAGCAGCTCCTTGGTCTTTGCTACAGAAACATAGACAGTAAGGCATTGCTTTGTTTAAAAGAAACCCTGCTCGGTGTGATGAAAAGAGCTTCTTGCATTTCTGAACACTGCAATGCAACGACTGGACACAGGAAAACCATGTACCCTAAACACCCCAGCAATGCCCAGGAGATAATGAGTCAGTCGTATGACAGCAGAGTGATACAATTAATGGTTTAACTGAGTTATTCCCACAGTGTGTTTTCATATATTAGTGAACATTATTAGTGACCTTTTTACAAGAAATAAGATTGCACACAAGCCTTCTTGATGCAACATTCACGAGTTTGTCCCCTTCAGGCAAAGGTGGCTTTTTGTCAGGCTTCAGTGACTGAAGGCTCTCATCAGCCTAAGTCCAGCAGTATCTCATAGCTAACAGTCTGACCTCCTTCGCAAACTCTAGGACTGAAATGGCATTATTTTTAGATATTTCAAGTAATTGACTTCTGGCCTTTTTACTTTACATTCTGACATTGACCTGAGCATTCAGTAGTTCTAGAAATAATTTCTGTGTTAAATGAAGAGTGAAAGAAGGCAATGGTATTTTTAGTAGATCCCCAAATCATTCTCAGTGCATGAGACATCTCTATTAGCTGAAGATGAGCAGTATTATTAACTGCAAACTTCTCTGTCAGAGCTAATTTTCCAGTCTTCCTGGAGAAGATCAGTTGTATGTGCATCCCTCTCCAAGCACCTGCACAGGATGTGGGCACACTCAAGGACAGGAAGGCTTTCTGTTCCCCTAATTTGCAGGTGTGCGCAATGTCAAGCATCAGCTCTACTTTTTCAGGATCATTTCATTATGCATACACAGTGCAGTTTTGCTGGATGTCAGCAGTCTGAAACTGCTTTCTCACTGACAGAGATGGGGAAATACAAAAGTATATGGACAGCTCTGGTGGACAGTTACTTGACAGCTCTTTCAAGAAGGCAAATATTTGTGATTTTGCTGCATTCTCCAAACCACATCCACAAAGTCTCCTGCAAAGAAGGGAGGGTTAGGTGAGAAAACTGTATATTGCATTTAAATGTGGCTGAGGAAGAAGTTATTTTTATTTAATTCATAGAAACATGACCCGAATAATGAGAAAAAAGGCAGCAATTGATGGCTTACCATTTTCCAGGTCATTGCTTATTTTGGTATTTCATAGGATAATTGAGGACTTCCCTCCATGAACAAAATGAAGTGAGTTTCAGAGAGAGGTAAGATCAGGTTAATACTGAAATAAACAGAGTGAAGTAAAACAGTGAAAAATATGAGGCAGAGAAGTTAAGCACATTTAAAGTCATATGCAATTAGTGATTATAAGATACAATAGAACAGAAGTAAGGATTGTACCATTTAATATTTATGTGGTTGTATGTATGTAATTGCTTCTAATCTTGATGCTAGAGTTTGGGGTCTGCTTCTTTCTTTAATCCTGCAAAAATGAAATGTCATCCTTTGCAATGTCTCATATCCAATCTTCTACACGTGAGGACCCTTAAGTAAATATAGCTGTATATTATAAAATAATGCATTTAGAACTGAAATATAATGCTATTTAGACATTCATTTATTGCTATATATATGATGCTTCTATATTTGTTTACTTATATCTTAATTATGTAATTTGGGGTGGTCTAATCCTAGCAAGAATGAGGGCCAGATGGAGATTTTTTGCCCTCCAACCGAGCATGTGACATTCCTCCCCTCACAGCTGCAGCCTGCCACAGACGTTTGGCTGGTGCTGCTGCCGCCAGAGAAAGGAGATATTTTTGAGGAGCTAAGAGAGAGTGTCCACACTCCCTCCCACAGGTGACACTGGCAGTTTTGCTCCATGTGTTGAGTGTGTTGTGAGCAGGAGATGGCTGTCAGCAGTCTGCACTGCTTTTGATGCATGAGTTGTTACCTTTCCTCCTTTCCAGGGGAAATACTGTGCATTGGAAGGGGTTGTTCAGTGGTCCACCATATAACCAAGACAGTAAGACCAGAAGTCTTTCCTGAAAATACTGCATTTGAAGACTGAGCGTATTGTGCTGAGAGCTACACTGAAATTGAGGAAGCTCTCTTAAAACAGAACAAAGCAAACCAAAACAATATAAATACCGCTTTTCTTAGAGGAAATCAGTTTTCTTCCAACAAGGTATAACACAGCAAAGTTGTGATATGCTACTGATGTTTTAATATAGGAATTTTCAACTCAGAACCGCAGGTTCATTCAGATTTTAATACTATGTTAAGAAGGAGGAATTTTTCTACCCATGTCAAAAAGAGGAAATACTCTGAAGTTTATGTTTCTTTTCCTGGTTCAACAAAAGTGCTTTGTCCTGACAGTGTGGAGGAAAGAGTGAACGGCAGTTGCCAGAGATGCTTTAGGGCTTTAAGTCCTGACTTGAAGAAAAGTCTGCTTTAGATCAACCATTTATATATTTTGATATATATTTATGGAGTAGATCAATCTCTCCAGTTGTAAAGCTTGAACAGGGATGAGAATAAAAACAGATGAAGGCTTCCAGATATAACTCCCTCCAAAACACTTTGAAAATACCTGCCAGAAATGTGAAACGATCCATTCTGAAGTCCAGAGAAGGTTCTTGAGCATCATCTCAGCTCCCTGAGAGGTGACTCATCTCTGGCATAGATTATTTACTACTACCTAGAAAAAGGTAGAGTTTTATCAGAGGAAAGGGAATCATCCCAATTTTACCTTTGGTTTGGCAGTGAAACTGTAACAATCATAAATCACTCCCAGCTGTCTCTGGGATCTCCCCTTCAGCACATCACTGTAGGGAAGGCAACAAGTTCTGCAGCAATCAATCCCTTTTATTTCTCTCCACAGACACATAGGCATCATACTGAAGCTCAAACTGTGTTGCTGGCTGAAGAAGATAATTGGTAAATCAAATACTAAATGAAATCACTCAAATGATATCCACTGCCCTCACTTTTGCTGAAATCCTTTGTTCGTCTTTTAACCCATATGTGTATGTAACCCAGCCACTTCTTCTTAATCTTCCTAACCTCTTTCCACCTCCAATATTCATTCCTATGGGTGCCATCACTCTCATCACTTGACCTATAAATTGCCTCTCTATACTTCTTTTTTATCTGTGGTCCTCTATATGGTCTTCGCTGGGTGTAGCCTCTGTTCAGAGTGCGTTTACCTCAGGCATTGGACGTGCTCATTTGCAGGGTCGTTATTTCCTTGCTCTGTGAATGCTTTTTCTGATTCCTACCCTACGGTACTTTCTGGGCTGGATAGATCTCTGGCTGTCAGTGATCAAAGCTGTCAGTTGCTGTTTATTTCCTCACCTCTTCAATTTGGCTCCTGGGAGGATGTTTCAACAGACGTTTTAGAGAGACAGAAAAAACCAATATCCTATTAAACTAATGACCCTTGGCTATGCTGTCTACAAATGAATGCAGGCACAGACAATTGCCCAGTTTTGTACTGAGGATCTGTGCACAACAGTCCTATGTGTGTTTTCTAGCTATAAAATATATGTGTGTATAAATTCTAGAAAAAAATGTATAATTTCCATTTAACAGTAATTATTCCAGTGTAACTATGGCACTCCACTAATTACTTTCTGGTTATTAAGAATATTAATAAAGTTCATGTTCAGATTTTCTGGTAGAGAGCACTGCTGGCTCTACTGTTTATTTTTTTCTGAGGTCTTCAGTAAAGAACATCTGAAGCCTTTTTATAACAGTTGCTTTTTTACAAAATCAAAAGTCTGGAATAAATGTGTTGTGACTAGTTATTAGGAAAAAAGATTTTCTATTCAGAGAAGCAAAGGCTTCTTTCTTTAGATAAACATAGTTGTAACGTGTCACAGATTGAAGCATATCTTCATGTCCTATGACTACGGTGTTAATCACAAATATTCCTGGTGTTGGTACCAAAAAATTTTTCTGCTACCAGCCTGCTATTGAATTACTTATATTTAATACGCTTGAATTAGGCACACTTTCTAAGGGAAAATCTTTGAAGTTTTTATTTTAATTTATTGGTCGAGGGATCGTGGAGTCCATGACTGAGAAAAAAACAAAAGTGGGGAGATCTTGTGGGCATTGGAAACAGAAAGTTGAAGAACTTTGTTTCTGAACAGAATAGATGAACAGAGATACGTGAAGAGCTGCTCGGGATGAGGTTTTAGTGTGAACAGAAGGAGAGAGGTCTGAAGCCAAAAGGTGGTCTTTGCATAGAAAAAGCTGTTGGATGTGTGTTTGAATTAGGAGGTGAGGTGAGGTGAGGTGAGGTGAGGTGAGGTGAGGTGAGGTGAGGTGAGGAGAGGTGAGGTGAGGTGAGGTGAGGTGAGGGGAGGTGAGAAAGAAGAAAGAATGGGATCCATAATGATTTGTTGGACTCATACAGTAGTATGAAGGTGGCAACACTTGAACTCTCTAGAGGGAAAAAAGTGACACAGGAAGAATAAAAAGTTTAAAAGGAGAAGTATAAGAAATGCAATAATGGAAGCCCAGCAATGTTAAGATTTAAAGAATGAGAATCACCACTTAATAGAAAGGTAAGGGCTGACACCAGGTCAAGGGCAGGCTGAGAACAAAATACTACAGTGGAGTTTTGGGTAAAAAGTCACCACTAGAAACTTTGTTTAGACCAGATGTTGTAGAATGCAAGAAGTCAAGGGAGGAGAAAAAGAGAAAGGAGCCTGGAAATAAAAGAAAATATAGTGAGAACAAACCTTCACGATTAACTTTAAGAATATACTCTGCAATTTTAAAAATAAAATAAGGCAACAAGAATAGCTTGTGGAGAAGCAAGGGAGTTCACTTGACAGTTTTTTAAATCTATTAAGCAAGGAGAAACTGAAGAATGTTTTTATTGTGAAGGGGAAAAAGTACAAGGTAGAGAGAAAGAGACTATCATAAAGTAGTGAAGGATGAGAATAGATATGCTGGAAAATACAGCCATGCCCAAAACCTTGGTGATTCTGTGATTCTGAAAAATGTGATCATGTAGAGACACGGGAATGGAAATGTGAGGAGTCGAGGTAGAAAAGGTTGAGAGAGCACAAAACAAAGGTGTCTATCTGTGACTGAAAAAAAACATAGGAACTGTGACTGAAGAGAAAAGGAAAGGAAGAAGGAGCTCAAATCCTACAGTGTTTGTAGAGTTTGCAAATCACCCAACTATCCCTGGGAAAGACAAGGAAGATTTCTTGTGAGAGCTCATTCCTCATAGTAATACACACAGCCCAGAAACAGAAAAATGCTGTGAACTATAAAATCTCCTCTGAACACAGAGAAAACAGCAGGTTGATAAAATCTATCAAGAGATTGTGAAGGTGATCTGACTAATATTATCCTTGTTTGGATAAATGTGCTATTAAAATGTGCATTAAAGTATAAAACGCAGGCCATTATTCACTGTTTCCAAGGCACTGTTCATATGGGAAAGCAAATGAGAGATCACGAGAATGGTTTTAGCGTTATTGTTGATTCATGCCAAATTAGGTTTCTAATCTGTGCGTAGAGCTATTATTATTAAAACAAATCATTTATCCTCTGGAGCACAGTATTTCTTTAACTTCAAATTATGTCCTTTACCTACCATTGTTGTGCACCCTTCTTTTAACAGGGTTTCTTTTGGCACAGTTCCTTGTTTGTTGAGCAATAGATTGATATGCTTGCAGGGAATGGAAGGAAGATGTGCTGCTGTACAGTACTAGCATCCACCCTGTGGTATTTTGAACACACTGGAAATACCAACTAATGATAAAAGGCTGTGATTAAATCTTTCAGGGCTGCAAGGGTGAGTGACATCACTGAGAAGAAAAAAACAACCTTCCTCTAAATCAGAACGGAAAACTTAGAGGGAGGAATACGGTAAAAGATTCTGTACCTTTGTCTGTTCGTGTGCATTGTATGTATAGGAGGTAATGTTCAAAATATTAGTAACGTTTGGCCTAAGCATTTACCAGCCAAAGATGCTTCTGAGACTTTCTGCAGCTGGTTACCATTTTAACAGGGTAATATTTTATATGGTAGCCTTGTGTTCCTCACACAAAGGGCACTAATTATGCAGCAGAGATAAATAAAGCAGCTCAGATAAGGAACAAATCAAATTCATATCCTGTGCTACCTCAGAAATCTGATAGGAGATTGAATTTGTTTCCATGATGCAGATCATGGTTACAAAAAGCTTTTAGCTCTTTTCTAAACAGAGTTAGGCCACTGGTACATAAGAAAAGTTACAGTAAGGCAAGCTGCGGTGTTATTTTAAAGCCATTGTCTTCCATAGTTGTTGTTTCAGTGAATGCTTTGGTGCAAAATATTGCAGCAGAACAAAGGTAAAAGATATTATCCAGCTTTACTGAAGGGTAGGAGTAAAACGTCTTGTACACAGGTAATTCCCACAGATTAAATGGATTTAATGAGCTTCTTCTCAGGAACATATTTGTTTGCCCATACCATCAGACTCCTCTTCTGCTAAGTGTCAACGTTATATCTGCATTTTCTTTTTGTGTTGAAAATAAAAAAGAATCCAAAAGGGAATAAAATTATAAGACCCTTTAGATTAACATAGTTGTGAATACTCATTTAAGCAATAAAATTGTAGAAGATGGGCTCATTAGGATCTCAGGCTACATGGCTGTTCTGTTACCAAAGACACTCCTAATTAGCAAAATGTTTCTTCTGAAGTGGCCTGTTGGGCTGCGGAAGTGGATTAATTCAGAGTCTTTCTGAGCTCATTCTGGGCTGTGTTTGCTTGTTTGATTTGGGTCTTGATGACACAAAGATTCAATGAGGTACACGCTTCATCTGAGACTCACTACTCTAGTCCTCCTAAAAGATACACAGTGTGGACATGAACCACAATCTGTCTGTAATTTGAGAATCTTTCTGCAAACTTATTGCAAATAGAGTTTGTCTAAAAACTCTTACAGTGCGGATTTAATATCTCCAAATCCCAGAGAAGAAGGTTTGTTTTTGGATACAATGCAGCGCTGATAAGAGTGATTTAGAGCAATATAAAGCTTTCCAAGTCTAGATCAGACTTGTGGCAGTGTTTGCTCTGTCTCTGCTCTCCATGGCCCTACATCCAGAGGATGGCACAAGTCCCACAGTGGGCAGCAAGTCATCCACACACTTATGAAATTCTCTTATCTTCATTCTTAATAGTTGAAAGTTGGCTTGAATTCCTGAACATGAGGTTTACATCCCTTCCCATCGTCTATTTTTAGCATTTACTGTTATAACTGTGCATATTCTCAGTATGCATATAAATGTCCAGCTCCCCACTGACTTTTGCTAAAGTCTTAGCCTCAGTATTATCTATTGCCAGTGATTTATGAAGTTTAATTGCACATTGTCTGTTTTTCTTCCTTTTATACACTTTCAATTGGCTGCCTTCAAATTTAATCAAGTGCACTAATCTGCCACTGTATTATTTTAGGGTGGCTTATCCTTTATGAAGTTCTCCACTGTTCCCCTGGATTTGAATAAAACCTAAATAAATTCATGCTATCTTCAAATGTTACTATCTTACTGCTTGACTCCATTTCTGTATAATTAATAAATACATTAAATTATCTCTGCATGTCTGATGCAGCCTCAATACCTTCTGTTACTAATGTTTTATTATCACTCCTCTTCTTTCTGACTCTTAGTTAGTTTTGGGAATGTAACAATACCATGCATCCTTTCCCCTGTTGTTTGTAACTGAATTGAATCCAATAAATTCCCATAAGCAGAAGTGAACATATTTCCTTGAAAAATACAGATTTGTCTCAGAGATGGCCTTTCATCATAACAGGGTAAATTAACTGGTGCTTATCCTTGTTTAGGACTTTGAGTGTAAAACCACCGATGTATGTCTCATAAACACATACATATACAGCAGCCCTGGTGTTGTGCACTCATGTGGCTGCCTAGCTGTTAGAAGCTTCTATAGAACTGTTATCAATATTTTTCCCCAGTCCTTGGGGGAAGAGGTATTTTTCTTTTAATTATTTTGAAAAGTGTCCTTGTGCCTCTGCTTTTAGAAAAAGCAATCCAAATCCTCAGTCCAATGCCTGAGGTAAGCACACTCCATCATCAAAATCCTTTTAAAAAAGCAAATTGTAAATATCTGTCTTCTAAAGTGCTTTTTTTAATGATTATTTCCTCTGAGTTTTCCTTTTGTATTTCTCCTTTGAGCAAGCATTCTGTGAACCCCAGTCTCTGATGCACGGTTACAGGTCCCACCTGTGCACCCATTAGCAGAGGGGAGAGCTGGTGTATGAATTTTGTGTGGTACACTTGTATGGAATCATCAATGCCCTCATGATAATCACTTAATAAGATATTAGATCCATGTGACACTAGAAAAAGAATCAGAATTGAGTTTCATTATTATTCTTTTAAAATTTTTTGATATTTTGTATTCTTTTCACAAAGAATGCCTCTCCAGAATAGTCCCAGCATTTTAAAAATCATTATCTTTTCAGACAATTCTCAAATAAATGGAAAATAAAGCATAGTTTTGCTCTTTATTATTATACTTGTTTAAAATGTTACTAATTTTTTTTTTAAAAAAGCTTATAAAGAATGACAGGAAAATCAGGGAAAGATTGAAAAAGTATCTTTGATCTAAAAAGCCATTTTTTCTTCTTTAGTTTAAAATCCTCACACAAAACCTGTATTAATTTTAAATTATTAAGTTGAGAGAGAAATGTAATAATTTTTTTTTCTAACGCTTTGTTATCCTTATGGCTTCAACTCCAGCTCAAAAATGCAATTAATTCTGTAACTTACTCTCTGTGGCGGATGTCATTCAAGCTGCAACCGCTTATTGGGTAGTTAAAAGGATAAAATCAAGTAGTCATTCTACTAATCCCTTTACAAGGAAACAGCTTTATGCATAAAAACTGGAACTTATGTGGTCATTAGCAGATGCTACATCAAGCAACCAAAAATACACACATTTAAATTCTTAAGCACAATCTATGAACACTACACAGATGGTTTCCAAGAAACTGTACCTAAATTGATTACGATAAAAATGATCTGCTGCAATTGTTTCTGTCAAAAGGGAGAACAGAATTTGTCCCAATGTGTCGCTCTGCCCATTCATGCAGAGAACCCAGCTGCTGAGACAGATGTTGCTCTAAGCACTTTATTTTAGGGTCATTAAAATGGTTACAGGGGTTAGTCATTCATTGTTTTATAAATTGTGCTTACTAGCTGAGCTCCGTAGATGCTGGAAAACTTCTTTGTGGTTGATCAAAAAAGTTACATGTCATATCACATTTACCCTATGCTGGCAGTAAAAGTGGGTGAAGCACTTGTGCAGGACAGGAAGAGAGAAAAACAATTACTTTTCCTGTTTTATTTAGAAGAGCATTTATTTGTTCAGACCTGACATGCCAATAATGTAATCATCTGAAATGCAAAACTTGCCTCAAAGGCCTTCTAGCTTTAATTTTAGTTCCTTCCAATCCTTAAAGAACAAGATTTTTCAATGAGACTCACTCCTGTACAATCTTCCTTCTGTGGTATTATGAGCAAGAAGTGGCAGACAAGCAAAGGTTTAAGATCAGTTGATTAGATCAGCGCAGAGTGGGTCGGTCTACCTCCCCGCTGTCTTTGCAAATGCTGCTCTTTGGCAGTTTGAGCATACTCAGGCTTTACTTAGAAATATTTGGCTAAATCTCTTCTCTGTTGGCAGGTTCTATGGTTTTCCATGGCTCATCTAATTCAGGATTGACTTAGCCATGTGCATGTGATGTATTGGTGCAGCAGCTAATGTGTCAATGAGAAACAGAACAGTAAAAAGATGAAGCTCAGTGAAAAACAGCAAGGTTGGCAGATCCAACTCCTTTTCAGATCATACTGTAGCCTTTTATAGCCTCCACTACAAAATGTAGCCAACTTCCGCTCTTTTATTTCATCTTTGTGCCTGTGTACTTGTTATTATGTCGATGGTTCGATTCATCTTCCCTAATTGGTTACTGAACTCTGGCAGCCAAATCCTAAGTTCTAGGTGGTGTTCATGGACACACTCTAAATGATATTTTTCCACCTTTCCTTTGCACATTTAGGATAAAGTCATTCATCTAGAAAAAAGTAGTGAAACATTTTAGTGTCATTTTACCTGACTCCTTAAAACATGGCTGCTTTAGCAGTGGGTTGATTTCCTGCACTTCCGTAGGACATTAATTTCTCTCCGCTGGCTTTATTTAGATAATTATGGCCTTTTCAAGTGTATATCCTCACAAATAAATAACGTAGCATGTCTCTCACTTTGAAAATGCACTAAAGTTACAATTTTTAAATTAAAATTAAGATAGCCTCAGAAAATTCAAAAGCTGGAGGAACGAAGTTACCCTTTGCCCCCAAATCTATCCATTTCTGAGGTCAAATACCTCAAAAAAAGACCCCCACTAGGACAGGAGTCGTACAGAAGATGTTCTCAGAAAACACAATCCCTGAAAATGCATGAGACTTTCAGAAGCAGGCACATTTCATCCATTTCACCATTCAGTTCAAACAAAGTCACCGATACAAAAAGTAATTCAGTCAAGAGAGCCACATTTTTACCCGACTGTATATTAAAACATATAAATTCTCTTAGTTTCACGTAAATTCGAGATTAATTTTATCCAATCTGTATCTTGATCTTGCAAAAACACCCTTAGACAGGAAATCTTTTTTTCCCAGGATTTAATGATATTGTTCACCCATCAACTTTATCTGTATCTGAAGCAAAGAGGTGTCTTTCATAAATAGCATCAGTTCACTATAGTTTCATGACTTGAAATTTCTTACTGCCTAAGTAAGATGTTAAGATTTGTTGTAACTAGTAGCTGATTTGCCTGCAAAATAAATGTAATAAGATGAGGGCTGTATTAGAAGCTTGGGGTGTCACAGAGTCTGATCTTCACAAAAAGTCACTTTCCCCCTCTGCTTTTGTCTCCCAGTATTGTGAGGTCTTCAGGATAACGACTCACGTACTCTGCTTATGAGCAATATTGACTGTAAAGATTCTTCCTTTTTCAGGAAGAGCTTCTGAAAGGTAATGTAACATTAAGTACTAAAGGACTCTCATCGTCTGACATGTTGTGTTTTGAGGTGAGATTTAGCAGACAAATGCAAGGCCGGAATAGAGGCAGAGATGCACTTGCAGGACAAATGTCCTTTTTAGTGTTCGTGGTTCATACAGTGCTCGCTGAAGAACAGAAAGAGAAACATCCTGATGAAAAACAAGCTTGAGTTCTTAAGAGAGTTTTTGATATTCTGCACACCAGGCATGACAACATAAGGCTGCTCACAGCCTGGGTGTCACTCCAAATTCCATTATACTTACATTAGATGCTGTTTGTTCCTCCTGCAAATGCACTGACAGATTTTTGCAGCCCTGTGCATGGTTTTTTTTTTTTTTTTTAGTGTATGAAAGGTTTGTAGTTATTTTAGCTGTGGAGTTGCTAAAAAATTATTAAAATCAAAGTTCGCTCTCATATACCCTGAACAAAGCCAAACAACATGTTCCTCTTTTAGAAACAAATGAACAGGAATTGGCTAGTACACCACTTGCACTAAGATGGCTGGGGCTGAAAAAAGGGTAAGATGGCTTGATACACATTATAGAAATGAAAGCATTTCTGCTTGAAAAGCTATCATGATACTTAGCTCTAATTCCTTTTTTTCCTTGCATTCTCTTTTCATTATGTAGCATCAGAGCAACAGCTGAGATGGAAAAGAGTAATATTTTTTTCTACCATTGTGGAAGAGCACTTACCTGGAAAAACATAGATTTTATACAAATCACGAAGAAACACAGCACGTGCAATTGGAAGGAAAAAAGGACAAAACCTGATAATAGAAAGTCAGTCTGCTGGCACAGTACAGCTTTTCTCAAGGTGACATTGTCTAGTGTTAAAATGAACAGGTTTTGCTGGTTTAGAGCATTACTGAATATAACATGAAGCACATTTATACTTGGTGACACTGAGTCCTTCTAGTCTGGCCTACAGACTTCAAAAGTGCTTGCTTAAGATGAAGTGTAAGAACAAGAACAACTTTGCCCTTTCTCTGAACACTCGCTCAGTCTTCAATGATTTGTGGCTCTTGGACTTCCTCTGGTCCACACATGCTGCCTTCTGCGGCATCCACAAGCTGGAAACACTCTTTCTGCAGTATCAAGGGAGAAAATTTGGACGCATTAACATCCCTGTCATAACTGCCTTCGTTTGAACAGAACAGGGTTTTACCCAGATGCACACATTTGCATCTGCTGTTCTCCTTCACCCTCTACAGAAACCACTTACAGTGGCAAAAGCCAAAGCACAAAGGGGAGATTTCAATCTTGAAACTGCAGTTTGGGCACTGACTCATAGATTTGTCCCCTGAGACGTCTCTACATCCTCAAATTTGCCTTCAGTGTATGTGCCCCTGCCCTCTTGGAACTGTTTCCCTACACCTTCTCCAGCATTTTGTGCCTGTACAGCTGACCAAAGGGATTTCCCCTCTGCTTCCTACTAAGGATCTTGACTCTCCTTTCTCTCTCCACCAATTTACTCTGCTGGGAAACTCTGCCTATATTACTGATACCCTCAAGAAAACAGCATTGTGTGAAGATTCGAGATGTACCACTTTGACAATACTACTTAATCCTTCCTTCACTTGATTCAGGTCTGGTACCATTGTTCATCACTCCACTTGACTGATGCCAAGCAGCTGTGCTTTTGACCAACCATGGGTGTACATTCATTTTATTAAGTCTTTGAGCTCTTAGGAGAGTGTGAAGCAGCCTAAATGTGCTAATGTATTCAATGAACTTTCTGAAGAGAGCAGCATTTCAGAAAGAAGCGTTTTTCAGGAGCATCGTTTGGGAAAAATAAAGTCAAAGTTGGGTGATCAGTGGGACACAACATATCAAGGTGATTTTCCATAAAACAGAAGGCACAGCCTTCCTCTGAATATTACCAGGGTATGTAATCTCAAATTTACCATCTAGAAATAAAGGCTATAATAACTAGGACATGATTATTGATATTAGCAGTTCTCAAACAAAGATAAGAAATCTAGAAGACATTTAGATGGTCTTCAGGAGATCCCATACATACGTATCTTTAGTTTGGAGCAATACCAACATGAAGCTACATAAAGAGTCAACCTATCACCAAACCATGGAGCATTGTATTTTTATGCAAGAGAATTAATTTAAGTCATGCGATAGCCAGAAGGTGAGAAGTAAACATCTTCTACTCTAGTTTTGTATCACAAATATCTTCACCATTGTGCATGGTCTCACTTAAAAACCCTCAAAACTAACAGCTCAAATATCTGTTTAAACTTAATTCATAGAATAATAGAAAAGTGAGAACATTAATACGTTTGGGCTACTCATTCACCATTGACTGGAGGATCTGAAAGCACCTGTGGCTGCGTAGGTGTGTTTTTCTACTCTTGTTGATTATCTTCTAAAGGTTTCTGATAGAAACCACATCCTCTTACCCAGTATTGGGTGGTGTTTATTAAAGATGCTGAGAGCATAAAAAGAGCAGCCCTCCCCCCCTAAATTATCTGGTACAGACATGCATGTCTATAACTTTCCCTGTAACTGAATTGTAAACATGACCTTTGCAAACCAACAGTACTTTCCCAACTGAAAAAGCGTGTCAGCTGCATGACACTGTGCTATATGATTTTGCAGAGCTTTGCACTTTCACCTGTGGGTAAAGTGAATTCAAAACATGATTGTCTTGATTTAGTAATAGACAGATGCTTTTTTTGCCAGTGCAGATAACTCTCCACAGAGCTAAGCATGTGACAACGAGGTCCTGCTACTTTTAAATAACAATTTTAATATCCTGGCATTGAAGGAGTGATCATCTTCAACTCCAGGTGGAAATGCCAAGAAAATTAATAGTTAAAATTCCCATTAATTCTGTCGTTCATTCCATTATCTGTCTTAGAGGAATGTCATGTAAGTGCTATTAATGTTGAAGATTTTGAAATTTGAGGTGAGAGAAGGAGTAAAAAAGCAAATCAGACAATGCATCTTCTTTTCCCATTCCAAAAAACCTGGACTTGTTAACTCAGGAATTCCTTTTTTCTCAATGTTATCAGGTACTAAAGCTCCATAAATGCAGCAGAATGTGAAGACACACTGTATAAGCAGCCCTTAGGTAGTTAAATATCCAGGAAAAGAACAGCATGCTCACTTCATTGTAACCCACCAGGATTTGCATCATGAGCACAGGGCATTTCTGTTTAGTTGACAGTCTACTGGAATGTTTCTTTTTTCTATTAAATACATGAAACGTAAAAGGAGTATAGGAAGAGTGTTTTGTCAAGACCTAATCACTGTCTCATGGATACTCTTAGGAAGTCCATTGCCTTTTCTTCAGGTTGATCTTGCATAGGTAATATATATACGAAAAGATAGTTATTGTTCTCTGTTGAAGTTGTTTCCAGTTGCCTCCAGCTGTCTTCTGACCTTATGCAAGAGTGAGATGTGCCATAAAATGACAGACGAGACACATAAGCTATAGGAAGCCATCCACCAACCTGTCCACAAACTTTCCAGTTTGCATGGCTGGGAATGAGTCTCTCTAGCCCTGATAATATACGTACATTCAGTCTATAGCCCTGAGGTTATGGCTGGACTATTCATATCCTAGCAAGCTTGTTAAAAGATTAGTTATAAAAAAACACACACACTTCCCTTTCTCCCCCCGCAGTTCTTGAGTCTTAATTTGCTGGCATTATTGCTTACTGTGATCACATCTAAATCTTGAGGTCGGGGCCCAGCTTCACAAAAGACTTAGGAGTTTAAGTCCAAGTAAATGCCAAGTAGCCTTTATATTTCTGAATGTCTCTGCAACTTTATTTCTATAGAACAGTTCCACAATTTTGCTGCTTCTATTCAGAAGGATGTTACTTCATGGCAAGCTGGGGTTAGCTATTCCGCTCCACCATCTCGCCTGGGTGCTCTTCTTGTACAGTAAAAGTAAATGCATTTGTTACACTTGGAAAGTGAAGTTATATATCTTGACTTTACTGGGATGTAGTCATGCAGAGAGATAGCAGAGTAGTAAATGCACTGTCAAATCTCACCTTAATATATTTTTCAGACGTTTTGTTGGGTTTTTTACTCTGAAAATAATCTTTCAAAGACTTACTGGCTATTTTGGTCCCTAAGATTTGAACTCATCACATCCAACTTTAAGACCCCAACTAAGGTAGGAGACTGATGGGCCCTTGGCTCACTGGCGGTTGGTGCAGACACACTTTCAGAGAACTAACTACTTTAGGTAGACCGAATTATGATCTGACGTACCTATCCAGTTTCTGGAGAGGAGATTTTACTCTCCTTCTGTCATCCCAAAAGAATAATTTCACTCTCTTTCACTTTTCCTCTCTCATTATTTCTAACAAGACACCAGAGAAAGCGATTGCTTGACCAACTTCTGGATATGTAATGTGCATAATTCTATGAAGATGGTGAAATATTCCAAAAATAGCCTTAAAAATTTCACAACAGATGTTCCTAATAAGTTAAAGATTAATCAAATAAAGCTTCAAATATGTTTGTTGGAAGACAAGCAGTCTCGTGTTGGTACAGCATTGGGAATTTAGGGTGATAATAATTAGAAAGTTTTCAGATGACGCAAGGATAATAAGGTTACTTTGATCAAGTGCAAAAACAAGGTGGTAGGAAGAAGCCTAACCCAACACATTATGTGAAACGGTGAAGAAGGGGAAAAAAGGAATACATACTAACAGGTACAAACTAATAAATCCAGATGAAACAAGGAACTGGAGCAGCAGGTCAGCTTTGGTTATAAGGAGAATACTCAGTTCTGCTCCTACAGGGCTACAGCTCTGTTTCTGTGAGATGCTTTGCTGTCACTCATACCAGAGTTAAACAGGTCTATAGTTTTATCTGATGAGAGAATATACCTGCCAGCTGCCTTTAACCCCCAGCTCGCTGAGGGTGAGTGTGCACTGTTGCACCCTATTGGAGAAAAGTTAAAAGGAGCACCAAGTTTTTCTCTCAGCTTTTCTCTGTTTTCTCAATAGCATCCAGAGTATGGCACAAGCACTGCGCAAAGCCTCCTGTTCCCAGAAAGCACTTCTAAAGTCATGTAAAACAAAACAATTCAGTGTGAGAATGGTGTACCCCTTTGTCATCTGAGTTCCACAGCTCTGCGTCTTTCCTGCACAATGTTTCTCCAGCTGTAGCGGGCACAAGGTTATAGACCAGGTTAATAATACTTTCATAATATAGTTAACAAGGTCTAATGAAATCTGGTTGGTAATGTTTGCTTAATAATGTTATCAGGTTGAAGTTTATTACAAAGAGGAGAGTGAGCAGGCTGATAAAGCACCTTTGGAATTAAGGCTTATAGATAGCTTGACAGAAGGGATATGGTAATGCCGCCTAAATCTTGCTCTGAACTTTTCAACCAGAGGTCTTAAAGCACTTGTAAAACACATATCAAGGTCACATGTGGAGATTTTGGAATTGGCAAAGACTGAAAAGCAACTGAGCTGTATCACTGAGGTGATGAGACTGCAGTGTTGAGACTCCAGATTAGCTTTGCTATGCTGATATATCTGATAGCAATGGGAGGTACCAGGAGTGAACTATGCCCTGAAAACACCTTTGCTATGCACTTATGGAAGACGGGGCATAGACAAATTCTTTTCCTTCAGCAGTACTAAATCTACCTCTCCCAACCCTTGGTCCTATGATATGGTGGTCAGACTAGCAGCACTCTCTTTTTGAAGTACATTCAAAATTATGATATAGGGGTTAATTTTCTAGTATAAAAATAGTTGATATGCAACTTAGATACTAAAGGAGATTTTCAGCTGGTCTAAGTGGATAGAACTGTTTGAATCTTAAGTTCTAAAAAGTAAGTCCAACAAGGAGCTAAGGAAGAAGTAGCCCATTTATTTATGTACTCTACCTGGTCTATGTTCCCTGATAACATCATTCAAAGGACAAACTTTGTCATAAGCCAAAAAATTGTATTCAAAATAATTTGATTAAAATGGATCATCTCTTTTAGGATATGGTTTGAACTTTGTGTAGAAATATTTGTGAAACAGCTAAATACATTCTGGACTAGAAGTCTGCATATCCTTTTTCCTTGTGGAGGGGAGGTGATGGCTTTGTAACGTACTCCAGTACTGCAGCACGCAAACTTTGCTATTTGAATTTTAATCAGTGAGACAGTACCAGATGGCAAGATGAGCTAAACGAATTGTGTCCCACCAAAGAATCCAAGGAAGCTCCTCCATTTTATAGGAATTTACTTAGTTTTATAGGAATTGTATGAAAATTTTTCTATTTTTACCTTTTTAATTAACATCCTATATCTTTCCATCCTTGTAGTGTTCTGTGGCCCTTTCATTGTTTTTATCTATAGGGTCTGTCCTGTCCTCGTGGAAACATGTCTTAAATCACCTTTGTGGAAACATGACTGAGATTCAGTGCAACTTATGAAATGCCTGCCGTGATATGGTTTTCCCATTATATTAAAGCAGTCAGTCCTGCAACACTTCCCAGAGATGGAAAGTTTACTAGCAGAGCACAACGTGGAAGGTCTTCAGTATTCACACTACAACTCTACTACGATGATATTGAAAGATTGAAAGGCAGCTCAGGTGAAATAATCATCAGTCTATTTGCTTTTCTTCAGGAACTTTTAAAAGGGTAAATATTGATGATTTGGTTTTGCTGTTTTAAATCATAGTAGCATTTGGAGATTATTCCACTGCCATTGAAGTCAATGGTGACTCTTGGACAGAGCCTGCCTGCTTGCTTCACACCAGATATCAAACAGCTGTTGGATGATAATAGCTGTCAGAAAACAACAACCTGAGCTGAATGTGAACCAGCAAAATTTTATGCAGTTGGTTTCCAATGCCACAAGTTGTTTTTTTACCATGTCAAATGGTGGATTTTAGTGTATAACTCCAGAAAACTGTCCTTTCTGCATCCATTTTCCCGGGTAACAAATTTACATGCTTATTGCTGCCATCCTAATATTAGCAAGGGGACTAATGACTAGTAATTGATTCCCTCCACTTGAGAATAGATATGCCTGTTGGCTGAACCCTCAGTGTCTCGTAGTAAAGCATCACAGAGGGAAACAAACCACTCTATAAAATTACAGAATGAGAAATTTGTCACCCAAAACATCATGTCTGTTTTCAGTTTTTCTCTCTGTTTGTACTACCAAGATGTTAACAGGAGTGGGAAGACTATTAGAACAGTTGTTTTCTTCTGAAAGTGAGTTTCTGAACCAAGTCATTATTTAGGTGTAACTGGATAGTACAGTTTCTGTATATAGATAAACAAAAGAAATCTTATCAAATTGTCTCTATAAATTAAAAAGTAAATAGTTATATTAGAACCCTGGAGAAATATTGAATAGGTAAGTGCCCTAATTCAGTTAAAGATATTGAAATCACATGGATCAAAATGGTAATTAGAGCAGGTATTGTATCACCTTGATAAAGTATTTAATGTCTAACTTCTGGTAGTCTGTAGACTGTCCCCTACAATGAACAGAATAAGGAGCTTTCAAGAAAACAGTAGTGGATAGTGTTTACTGCTTTGATCATAGCAAACTGATTTCACTGAGTTCAGCACCCTCAAGTATTTATTAATCAAATATTTTATGTCGTACATTTACACAGCAATTTAGCCATCAGATAATAAAACTTCTAAAACAAAGTAGAGATTTGCAGTAACAAGTAGAATGTCAATATATTCACAATCAAGCTGTCTTCCCAGCAAGATTCTCAATGGGAAAAGCATTTATAAAAGGGGTGCCATAGGCAAAATTCTCATTAATGAGGTTAATTCAGTTCATGTGCTGAAATTTAAATTGTGTGGAATACTCAGATTAATTCAAACAAACATTAATACAGAAAGCAAAATGCAATATAAATACAAGTGAGTCAATATTAGTTTTATTTTGATGGAAAAAATATCACAAATATTGGAAAATCAAACTGGCAATCCTTGCCTTACAGGGGTTTTTTTAAGCAATATGTTGAAAGACTGCATTATCTCCATGAAAGTCTGTTATACTTTTTAAAGAAAAGCATGCAATTTGCCACGTCATTTTTGTTGTCTTTTTTAAAAATTTGCATATATTCAGTAATCGTCTGACATGTCTCAGCTAAAATTATAGCCATATTGTTGTCAAGTTGAAAGAAATTAGACATGTTATAAATTAGAAATGTCTCTCGCACCGGTTCTCTTCCTAATGGGATTCAGCTGAAGTTTTCAGTGTAGATGAAAGTGGTGTGTGATGCAGACAGAAAATATGGCTGAGCAGAACTTATTCTGCTTCTACCTTTTGCAAGGGTCCAACAGGCCTGATTTCAGGCTGAGAGTTTGTGGAAGGCTTTGCCATTTGGCATTTTGCAGTTTGTCCTGTGGCGCACTGGGGAATTAAATGTACCTCCCCTTTAGGCTAGATGGATATTAGAGGATGACTGACATCTGGTGTTGAGGGAATGGACACTTGGTTTTCCATGGTCATAGTAAGCTATTCCAGCTGGAAAGGTTGTTGGGTCGGATGGCAAGGAGAAGCAGATGAATTCCAAGGCAGGCTGATCATTTTACAGCTGAGTGAGCAGTGAGTACTGTGCTGGACAGTTTGAGGTCTTTTCTAAGAATGCTAGGGAGGATTTAAATGCCACAAATGACAAACACCTTAAAATATCCACAGGGTATGGACTTGAGAGAATATTGAGTGATCAATAATTATTGATCCTATATTCTATGATTCCATAATCCCAAATACCACAGTATGCGGCACTAGAGTAAGTCTGAGCTTTCTAGAGGATAACATTGTGAAGCATATTTACTGATCAGTTATCCTTGCTATTATCGTTGGTATTATTCCCTTCACCACCAGGCCACACACATCACAGCATCAAGGTGAAATATCAGATGTCAGTCACCAGTAATTGGGTATAGGTTATGGCCATATTGAATCTCATGTCAAACAGCAGGTTTGCTCTGGAGCATTATGGGCATGGGACAGCAGATGGTGTAGACATAAATATGTCCAAAATGCCCTTCCAGCAACTGATATGTACTAAACCACTTTGTTAACAGGATTGCAACAAGAGTATTCTCTTCCAGTTTATTATTTGTGTGCATTTGTTTAGCTCAGCCTTTGTTTCTCAAAATGTGCACATTATCATTTTAGGTATTTTCCTTGTTTCCCCTGGAAGAGGTGCACATCCTCTCTGAAGATTGCTCAAGTCTGAAGTATCACTGTAGAAATGCATCTCTTCAACACCACAGGGCAGGTCAGACACCTCAGAACTAGCCACTCAAGTGACAGATATCACCTGAAAGTTCAGAAAGGTGCTCTCATTATTGTCCTCATAATATGCAGATACAAAAAGTAAATGATACTACAGAAATCTAATAGTCCACTTCATTATATGCATACACACTATGAAAATATATGCAGAATTGTATACAGACATTTGAAAATGTGCCATGTAATAAGCAAATAGCTTAAATACCAGCTGGGAAAAACAGAATAGCAGTTCAGAAACAATGACCAAAAGCAGTTGTTACAAGTTAAACCAACGAACTGCAGAATGAGGAAGAATCCAGCTACAGATATATGTTTTTAAATGAAGATGAAAGTGTAATTTAACTGTAATTTAACACCAAAATTGGAAGGAGAGAAATGTAAGAGAAAAGACTGAAATATGTCTTTAAGTGTCTTTAAACGTCCAAGACACGTTTGAAAAGTAGGTTACTTTCAACATATTGTAGAATCAATATCTGAAAGTGAAAGAGAATTCGTCTAGAAGCTGTGCATCTGCTCTAAGACAGTCTCCCGGACTTTGTCCATAAGACAATGGAAATAAGGACAGGAGCCTTCAGACAATTGATTATCCCTTCCTAAGACAGGTTTACCAATAGGTGAAACTAATCTTTCTCCAGGGGTGTCCATATCTATTTATTGATGATAGGAGGAGATTACATAGGAAGTCAGACTAAAAGTTATTCTTTCTGTGAAATTCAGCTCAAATCAGAGAATGCAAGCAGTCAATAATGAAACATAAACATCTAAAAGAAAATCCATGTTCTGGCCATGCCAGATCTTCCAGTCCAACTTTTGACTGAATATTTTAATGATATGTTTACAAGCAAGCTTTCATGTGCTCTTTGAGTCTTCCTCCTGTAATTTCTATATTCTAATTATTGTAATTATAGTCAGTATGCACACTAATGCAATCCTAAAAGTGCTTTTGATGTGCATTTATTTCACAGCATTTCTAAGATTTTATACTTCTCTGGGGCAAACAGTTGTGGGACTAACATCAATTTGCATTACTATGGACAATTGAATCAGAACCAAGCTCAATGTCAAATTCTTCTCCTTGTGTCTGAGAAATGACTACTGTTCTTGATGTGTCTAACACCTGCTACCTCCAGCTTGAGGGTAAAAGGATAAGTGAATGGAGTTGATTTCATTTCTCAGCCTGCAGTATATTGAAGCAAAAATTAATGCAGAAGTTGAGGGGGATGTCTGCTGTGACTTTCATTTTCTAAATTAAACTTAGTCAGCCAGCATTTTGGTAATGAGAGATTTAGAAGAGCACACAGGAAGGATAAGCAGCAATAATATGATGAACTGCAGTTTTACATTGTCCATCTAAAAAGTGAGATTGACAAAACTTCAATCTTCCAAACACAGAATTCTGAACATGTGGAATTGCGTCCACCATCCTGTAAATATTTTGTCTTGTTACAGGAAGTAGCTCAGTTTGAATTCATTCTGAGGACGTGATAACCTCTTGATTCCTGTGTAATCAGTACCTCTTGCTCTTTATTTTCATAGAATCATATGATGATTCAGTTGGAAGGGATTTTTGCAGTTCAAAGCAGAGTAAGCTATGAGACCAGGCCAGATGGCACAAGGCTTTACCTGCTCAGGTCTTTAGAACGTCCAAAACTTTCCAGACAACCTGCTTGACTGCTTGACTCTCCTTGTGGTGAAAAATTTTCCTTATATCCATACTGAATCTCTTTTATTGCAATTTGGGCTTGTTGTTTTTAGTCTTCCACCATGCAACTCAGGACTTCTTGATAACCTCCCAGCAGTTGGGGGCGGGGGGGGGCAGTGCTGTTAACCCCGCTGAAGATGTGTCTTTTCAAGAGTCCACAGTGCGCAAACCCAGTACCCTCAGCCTCACTCGCAGGGTCAATGCTCCAGCCCCAGACAGACTGGTTGTGTTCACTGAA
Source organism: Cnemophilus loriae (assembly GCA_013397755.1). NCBI lineage: Eukaryota > Metazoa > Chordata > Aves > Passeriformes > Corvidae > Cnemophilus > Cnemophilus loriae. The sequence goes on along the minus strand of VZTF01006238.1, from coordinate 1,609,855 downwards.
CTCACTCCCGTTTTACAATATTGTCCTTGTACCAGGGCCCTAAACTACATGCAGTGTCTAGATGTGGTGTAATAAGAACTGATCAGAGCAGGATAACCCTTTTCTCCAGGTTGTGCTTCTACTCACAGAGCCCAGGATGCTCTTGGAGGTCCTTGCTGCCGGGGTACACAGCTGGCCGAGATCCACCTTGTGCTCACCAGCACCCTCAGGTCCTGTTAACATAGATGTTCCAAGGCCTTGAGTACATCAAGATTTTAATTGTCCTTCTCAGCTTCCCTTGGGACCCCAGCCACTCTTCCTGTCCAAGACCTGATTTCAGCCCAGTCAGGCTCCGTCAGTCCCTGTAGTGAGACCACAGCAGTGAGAGGCTCCAGCCCTTCCTCTGCTCCTTTGCTGCCTGGCTGGAGCTCCCAGCTGTGTCCTGGGCCCCATTTATCACTTGCTCTGTCAGAATCTGTCAGTGGACCCTGTAACCAGCTCCATGGGACTGTTCCCCATGGGAGAGGGCACGGCCAGTGCTGGGCCTCCCTCAGCTCAAGCTCCCTGGCCCTGGGGTTGTTGCTGGGTCACACTGCTCCTTGACAAAATACATCCCTGCCAGGCAGCCCTGGCTTGTATTTCTGCCAAGGTTTCTTCTTTCCCAGATCCAGGACTTTGCGTTTGTCCTCGCTGAATTTCACAAGGCTCCTGGTGGCCCACTCCTCCAGCCTGGCTAGATCTCTCTGAATGGCAGCCTTGCCATTTTCCTTCATAATATATGTATGCAAACTATACACGTATATACATAAATGCATCACTGCCCTACATTTTAGAGTATCAAAATGGTTTAAAGGATCTGTCACCCTTCATGACTATACACGCTTCTAAAAGAAGAACAGTGCTAATGAAATTCTGTACAATAACTGTGCTGTCTACTGTGTTTGACATGTAAAAAATAACTCTCCTAATTCTCAAGTGAATAATGCCCTCCCAATTCCCAGTTCTGTAAAGAACAAAAACTACTGCGTTACATCAGCTCATGCTTTTTAAAAGCAGAATAGATAATGAAGCAGTTGCAGTGCTTACTGACATTTGTAGATGTCTTGTAGGTATATTAAACTGTTGTGGCTAAATTTAAATTCAGCATTTGGTTAAGAACCCTGTGAATTTTTACTTGATGGCAATGGATTTGCTGCACCATTTTGGCAGTATGCTCTTCTACTTGGAAAATGATATATGACTCCTATGGCAGGAGATGTTTCCCAATGATGGCAAACAAGCTCTACTTTAGAGCTTCTGGATGAAACTGAAGCATTATTTTTAGAAAGATAATATTCTGGGCAGAGAGTGTTATTTAACTTTATATATTCTTTTTAGTGATCTAGAAAGATCAGATCAAAAATGTGGAGTTGACTTCACTTTCCTAAAGATTTGTTTATTACTTCCTTGTAAGATAAAGAATTTTTTAATATTCTTTGTAAATATCTGAAATATCAACATTGTATTTGCTTTTTTTTTTTTTTTGCTGGATTGCAAATGAAACTTTTTAAGATGGTCATAAGAACTAGTGAACTTCTCACAAAAGAAATATTACAAAATCACAGAATATTCTAAGTTGGAAAGGACCCACAAGGAATGATTATGGTTAGACCGTATCTTGATGTTGTAAAAGATTCAGGATTACTGCCTTATTTCAAATGGAAAAAAACCCAAAAACCATCAAAAAGTGCTTAAAGCAGTCAAAGAGACTTTTGTGTTTTTTTCACAACATACAGGATGCCTAAGCTATTAATTAGGGAAGCTCAGTTAAGTTCCTGAAATAAGTCACAGTGAATTGGATGTTTCTTATCTACAGAATACTTAATTAAATGATACCAAACAGTTGCAAAAGAAGAGATAAAATACCTTTGGGTCTAGAAAAAAATACTTTCCTGCTATGAGACCTAGGTCCAAATCCTTATTTTGAATCAGTTAGATGGGTACTCCGTATTCCAGATGAGTGTCCTATTTGGTTTCTGTTCTTTATCTCTCCAGAAAATGGGTTCTGACCCTGAGATATGTTAATAATAACATAAAGCATTAAGATACTACAAAATGTTTTGCTTCAGGTGAAAACACATTGTCCAGTTAGCAAACGTATAGATGTATGTTTTTTTCTGTTAATTAGCTACTAACCAGCTACTGTTGTGAGGGACACCATGCAAGCACACATGGAAAGGATAGGTCTCTGCCCAGAAGAGAACAAAGAAGGTGCTAAGAAGGCAAAATTATCCCTCTTTTTCCAGAGATAGCAGAGAAGGATAGAAAGTGCAAGCAGCCTGTGGTTGAACCTGGTGTTCAGTCCAGTTACTCACTATCCCTACTCTCTGCAGCAACTCCAATACTGTTCCTAATATTAACATTTGTTTAATTCTCTTGCAGCTAGCTTACATGGAGCTTGTCTACCACATGAAGATGAAAGAAATGTATGCCAGCCACACTAAAAACAGAATACTATGTCCACTCAGCAAAATAAGTGTAGGTCTATCTTTGTGGACATCAAATCATACAAGATGTAAAAATAGTCAGAGGAGTTATAAGAGCTTTAATTCCACTACTCAGTTTTATTTTTAGAAATTCCTCTCTTCATAAACTCAGGTTGTAAGCTTGAATTTACAGGAGCATCTGATCCCTCTCTGGTGTAAATATCATTAGAAATAAAGGGAAAGGAAAAATGAAAATACAGAGGCACAACGAAAACTCACAAAGTACTTTGAAGAGAATATCACCAAAGTCCTGTACAAGAAATATAGCATTTTGAGTGGCTTCTCGTTCTTTTTCAGTGGGTTTGTGAAAATTATCTAAGGTTTATGCATGCTGCTTCTATATCTTCTGTAACAGTTTGAGAGACTTTATGATGCTGTAATTTAAAAGAAAGTGTCTGTCTTACAAACATTTTCCCCATTTTCCAACTGTCTTGTTATTTCTAGGGAACACTCAGCAGTACATGCAACTGCATATAAATTCCTGTTCTTGCAATGGATAAGACCCGTTAAACTGAAAGCAACATTCAAGTTTGAGGGATACAAAGAAGCCAAATGTTGTTTGTTGAGTTGTTTTTTTCCCTGTTATTCTTCCTTACAAGCAGCTCTTAAAAAATTCAGTGATTCTGTAGTAGTCCAAAGCTCTTCAGTAATTGTAAGCCCAGTGTGGCAGCATTGCACAGAATAGGTCAGGCATTTTCCAATAAAGCAGGCTTTCATTTTGGATGGACATGCGGTAATGTCAACAAGCTTCCAACCGGCTTGTCTCGGAAACCTGACTGGTCTCTTTCCAGTTTAGTTTTGCCTGCAGGTGTCCAAGATTTTGTGGGGAGTGTCCTAGGTTAAAACACTTTGTAGTGTCCCAGGTTTGTAGCCCCAGGCATCCTTGGCACTGAGACAGTGTGTTCCAGGCTTGCTGGACCTAAAGCTTCCCATTGTCCGAGTGTGGCACAGACTGCATGGGAGGCTGTATTTGACGGCTTAGCATGACTTATCTTTAGACACTTACATGAGGTACCTAAATTAGAAACTGTCGGTATGGGAGATAGGGACCTACAGACTGCAGCTGAAATTGTTGCTGGATTAGATATCCAGATTTTATCTTAATGTAAAAAAAGTGTATAATCCATATACATGTACATATTGCCATCTACAATAAGATTTCTTAGGCCTCTGCTCCAAATTTTGTATTTTACTTTCTGAAAAAAAAAATACATCCTCCCTCCCAAATTTCCAGTAAAACATTTCTAAATGTTAGCCCCTTTCTTTCCCTTTCCGTGACTTAAGCAGATACATTTAGAGGTTCTAGATTAAAGCATTTACTTTCATTTAAAAGAAAAATGGGGCAGACCTGTGCCATCCCCAGACAGAGACAGAAGGGACAGGTAGTTATTTTCACTGCTTAAAGACAACACTATCCTAAAATGCAAGTGTGTAAGAGGATACTAAGGACAGTTTTCACTGTTATTTTCATATTGTTCCTTCTACTGGCTTTTTTTGGGGTGGATCACAAGTCCTCATGGATTTTTCCAAGAAACCATCTCTCTATTCCCCTTAACAGCTGGAAGAATATCTTTAAAATGGCATATGGTTCTGATTGATTTTTCCCTGTTGTTGATGCCTTGGATGTTTGATTTCATCCAAACTGCAAAAGCACAGACGTACAGACCACTGATTTTAATCTCTGGTTTGCAGTTGTCCAGAACTGAGGATTATTATTTTGATCTTGTCTATAACATACTTAGCTAGCCTGGGAAGTCTAGAAATTTGACTATAAGTCTTGAGAGTAAAAACTGTGTTCTGCTATTTCCAGAATTTTGAGGTATGGTGAGACCACAAATACCACACAAATTACCCCATCTCCGAATTCTGATCCTTCTGTTCTTCAACATAATTGAAGGATATTAAAAACATAGTCACAACAATAAAAGCTCAGTTGCTTAAACAGCATTTTTTAGTGTTTGAGAACTTTTTTAGTCATGCATTAGGTGGAAAAAAATAAAGGTATTCGCTTTCAGCTGATGTTTAATCTAAATATTACAACAGTTTTCTTCCTCCAAGTTTAACCAGTGTGTATAAGTTTTAGTCAATGTCTTTTGAATCTGCACTCTCAGGGCCAGACTTGCTGGTAGAGTTTTTCTTCTTTGTGCCTCTTCAACAATGAAAAGCATGTGAAAACCTGGTTAAATTTGCAGTCCAGCTCAGATTCATAATTCTTCTGAACGGACAGCATGGCTCAAGGTGTCTGGACAGTTGCAGTGTGCACGACCTGTCTGCTCTCTGCTGCTCTCATGCATTGATGATTCAGACCCTGCTTAGGCTTTGAAGAGAGAAGCATGAGCTTTAAGTAAATGATGGTTCCAAATATAAAAGGCTTAAATCCCTTCTTTTGAGAGCTTGGCCAAAGCACGCCTAAGAGGCTAACCTATAATTTGAAAAATAAGGAAACCTCTGGAATGGGTCAGCAGGGCCCCTTTATAGTTTAAATATTATGCTGGTTTGGATTTTGGCATTCTTTGGGATTTCATATATCACTCAGTGCCAACTGATAGCCTGCAAGTTGAATCAGTATGCAGCTGACTTGTCGTCCCATCCTTTTTCCCACTAGATTGCTGTGGAACTTATGGTTCTCATTTGAGCTTGTTTTTATACTTTTGCCAGTTGTTGAATATTTCCCCATCCCCGTTTGTCAATAGGATTTAATATATTTTATGTTTGGGGTTTTTTTTAATGAATATCTCTTTTGTTTAGCAATTTTCCAACACTGTAGGCAGATTTCCTTACTCCTTTTAATGTTTCTGAAATAGGGTGGTACTTCGAAGTAAGATGTCTTAAACTGATTACTGGTCTTCATCTTTTTTATAAATATCTTACTGGTTTAGTCTTCATGGCTTTTCCTGATTTCTTAGATAAATATACCATACCTATTACACAAGCATTCAATCACAGTTTCTTTACTTCTCCATGGGTTTCCTGTATGTTTTATCCCATTGGTCTAAACCATGTAAAGTAGAAAACCAGAGATGAATATTATTGAATATTATTCCTGCAACATAAGTAGCTCATGCCACATCTACATCTTAACATGTGTTGTGGTTTATCCCTGGCAGGGAGCTCACCCTCACACAGTTGCTTACTTGTCCCACTCAGTGGGATGGAGGAACAAATCAGAAGAGTAGAGGTAAGACAACTCATGGGGTGAGTAAAAAGCAATTTAATAGGTTAAGTGAAAGCTGTGCATGCAAAGCAAGGGGAAAACTCACATTAATTCACTACTTCCCATCAGCAGGCAGGAAAACAGAGCTCCATCACAGGTAACCCTAGCCCCAGCCCTAAACATATCTTGGGAAGACAAATGCTATAGCTTTGAACGATGTCCCTGTTTCCTTCTTTTTCTCCCAGCTCTATATGCTGAGCATGATGCCATATGGTATGGGACATTAGTTGGGGTCAGCTGTCCTCACTCTGTTCCCTCCCAACACCTTGTGCACCCAGAGCCTCCTTCCTGGTGAGATGGGGTGAGAAGCAGAAAGGCCTTGGCTCTGTGCAAGAACTGCTCAGCAACATCTAAAGCATTCCTGGGTTTTCAATATTGTTTCCAGCACAAATACGAAACACAGCCCCATACCAGCTACTGTGAAAAATCTTATCCCAGCCAAACCCAGTACAATCTGTCATCTATTTTCATAAACAGTGCTGTGATCCTGTCCTGAGAAGCATAAGGTTTAAGTGGGAAGTAGAGCACGTATAACTCCGCTAACTATGAAAAAAAAGTTTTATCCTCACACATTACATTTCAAGTTTTCCTCCTCGTTGTTGCCAATGAATAGCTTAAGATCATTTAAGGAATCACATGCAAAAGTATCGGCAAGAACAGGTGTAATATAAAAACAAAAGCACAACAAGGTTTGTTGTCAAGATTGATTGTACTGCTTAGTAGATTGTTAAAGCACACAGAGAAAAAGTGAACAAAAATCCAAAATAAATCAATCCAAACCAAAATAACCCCAAAACTATCTAGGTGGAAGCTGATGGGGGCACGGGAAGGGTCGAGGGGTACAGAAATGGATAGGAAATGGTAAGGATAAAAAGGAATACGGAAGATTCTCCTGCTGAGTCACAAGGTTCAGAGTACACCCCTGTGCTAAACTGAGCCTAAATTGACCAAGAGTTTATGCTTAAAGGCCCAACTGTACTTAATAGCACTTAATTGATAGCTTAAGTTAAATGATTTAGCAAAGGATTCATGTAGAATTTATTGTCTCACAATAGTAACTTACATACAGGCCTGACTTACTACAAAGTTAAACTAGTTAATAAACTATGAGAACAATATTCCTAAATACATTTGCTATAGCATATTCACACTCATATGTACACAGACATAGAGTCTGTACACATGTGAAAAATTCCCCTCGAATTCAGTGAAATTTGGATGCATTTGCATGTTCTCAAGGGGTAAAGCACTGAGCCTTGAGGAGTGGGTGTATCAGCCCAGGATCTGTTGTCATTTGGGGTTCCTCTGAGTACAGCAAACTTGAGAGTTCACCGGCCCCGAGACTGAGATGTTGGTCACAGCCCACTGTGGTGCAGGAGAGCTCCAAGGGTCTCACTTTGGACTGCTGTTTATAGGGTCGCAAGCAAGTTTAGTCGTAGTAATTTCCTATCTTGGCCACAATTCAGGTCAGTAAATTTCTTTGAATGTTTGATACAGAAAATATTATTCTACTTGGGTTTCTGTTCAGGCAAGAAAAATAAGTTTCCAAGGCTCTTTGTTAAAAAACAGGAGCTTGTTAGACAGCACAAGTTCCTGGGAGCAGACAGTGTTTCTGATAAGCTTGAGATGAGCTGAGCCCAGCTGCTGCTCATCCAGGCCAAGGACTAGGAAGCGTTTCTCAGATCATAGTGTGGCCTGGGGAGGGTGGTAGATGCACCACCACGCTCATTTAGGGATTATAACAGTTTATTTGGAACTGTTTTTTGTATTTGAAGTGGAGTTTCACAGGAAGCAGTCCAGAGATATTGTGACAAGATGCTAATTATAATTATTATTGTAATTTTAATAATACAATTCCACAAAATGTTTTGCTATTTCTCCTTAATTGTTTTCTGAGGAAGAAACTGGCATGGGATAAAAACATTACCTGCATCTCGACTTTTGCAGCCTTTAGCTTTTCTAAAAAGAAATTTTTCTTCGTTAATATTAATTATTAAAAATAGATAAATAGATGACTTAGATTGAGTTATTAGACATTGGGGAAACGATTTTTTTTTTTAATTAAGAAAATATTGCTTTGTTTTAGTCATTCTGTTTCTAATAGATATGCTAATTAATTAATTTGATTAGGACTGATAATGAACATTAATTTTTATTTTGAGTTGGTGGCTTGCTTGGTTGCTTGCTGGTATCCATTTTTTCCATAGAGGTGATCCAAAATTCTGTCTCTGATTAAAATATGTAATTGTAACTTAGTTAGTTATTTATTCAACATGTCACTCTTAATTCATGTTATGTTCTAAGCGGAAATTTATAAGTTTTCTTCTTTAGAAGTTATAATATTGGAAAAGTCATATTGATTTTGGATCTTCTGCTGAGTTTGGCTTAAGATTTTGGTGTACTTTGTTGAGTTTGGAAAGTTGATTTGAATATATCTCTGAAAAAGGTCTTAGCATGTTTGGGGATAAATTCTGGCCCTACTGACGCTGATGGCAGGACTCCAATTGAACATTAGCAGAGTAGGATTTCATTCTTGCTATATACCAAGTTTTGACATCCATATTAAGAGGAAGCGAATCACATTCTAGAAGTACTTATTTTCCCTGTTGACTATAAAAGAAATCTACCACAGATGTAGCTGAAGTTAGGTGAGGTGAACTCATTCGAAGTTGCTGAGCCATCTATCTTTTCACTGCACTACAGACATACGAAATATATATAAAACAAAGCCCTCGAGAATGCTACTTGTACTTGTGTTTTTATACTAGCTATGAGCTTCGTTATGAGCCACGTTTTTTTTTCCAGAAGGTTGACAAATACAATACAACAAGAGGTGTTGTAATAGAAAGAGCATAAGAAGGACAAACTTTGAGCTCGCAGTTGACACACACACATATATATAAACACATAAAACTGTGTAGGGAAATCACAATAAACTACTGTCAGTGGATAGAGAGTGCTCTTGTGTCACCTTTGGTCATTCTGTTGTTACACATCTTCATACACAAAAGTTATAAAGGTGGATTTGAAGGGGGATGTTTAAGTTTTGAGGGAATATTTATAATAATATCAGTGCAAAAACTAAGCCTGAAATAAAATGTGAGCTTTAGGAACTGAAGGCAAGTCTGGTCTCTTAAGACTTGGGTAGGATGAATTAGCAAGACAAGGAACTTGTTTCTTGAACTGTTTTATGGAACAGCAAATGGAAAGATGCAAAAAGAGAAATAATAGAAACAAAGTGATGAACCAAAAGCTGCATTATTCTGAATATAGCAAGTTGTGCTGAATCAGAATAAAAGATGTCATCACATTTAAGACACAGTTCTTACCTTCATATATGGGCTGCAAAGGCTGTATTTTATATTTTAGGCATATTATTTGGGTGTAATATTGAAGATAGGGGAGAAAAAGTGGAGCAGAGAATGAAAACTCAGAGTTATATTTTAATGCATCTAAAAATTTGGAATAGAAGTGCATATCTGTGAAACAGCAGAATAGTAATGCTGGTAGAATTTGTTTCTTTAGAGGCATGAAAAAAGAGCAAGAAAAAGGAATGGGAGACAATAAACAGTAATTAAAAATAATAAACAAACAAACAACAAAAACCAAGAGGAGAGAAAAGAGAAGAAACAGGATAGATCAGAAAAAACCCAAGTAAGATAGAACTGGTGATGGTGTTCTATGAACTGACAGGTCTGGCAAAATGGAAGTTCAGAATATGCTCAAAAAATTTGCTAAAAGTGATCACTTCTTAACTACAAGGAGATTCATAGTGGGGATAGGCAAGGTGAGCGTAAAAAGGGACATTTTAAGTGGTAAATGTTGGGAAGAAAACTACTGAACCTCTGTAATAGGTCAGAAAGTAGGAAGGATTTCTTCTTAAAAAAAGAGAAAGACACAAACTTCTGTGTCTGTTAGAAGAGAGTAGGGCAAAAAACCAAACTGATTATAGAGCTAAGTGGGGGGGTTTTAAAAGCATTATGTCTTCAAAAAAGACCAAGAAGACCCATGAAAAATAATAAGTTGAGGCAGAAGAAAGGAGAGGGCCAGAGATGGTGTCCAACAGGGAGAAGTCATCTTTAGAAAATTCTAGGTATGCCCTTGCATCTGATTCATTTAATTACAAATATTAATGTACCTACACAGCAAAAGTAAAATATTTCATCTTACTACACTGCAAGTGGAAACTTTTTTCCTATGAAACGAGAAAAATCGTTATTTCGCCTGGCACACACTTTAATAATATTAATCATGGTGAACTCTTTTAGTATTACTGCGAGTATAATATAATCCACCAGGAATTCCACCGTAATTAAACTAATTTCATCCATATTTGTTACTTTATATTGACATTTCTTTTTCTTTTCTTTCTGATCTGCTTGCAGCATGCTTTACATATTCATCACAAAGGTCAGCATAGTTTAATGTATTCAATATAAAATTTTTAATGGGAAATCAGACAGTTTATAAAATTAAAGGCTATTGTCTCTATTGGCCAGTAATGACATTTCAAATTTGACTATCCTCTATTTCTTCTTCATGGTAGTGCAGATTTGTCTCAGCTCCACAGAGACTTGGTGCTGCTATCCAGACTGTGCTAGTGACTACAGAAAATTAGACTCATCCTAGTCTGGACAAAAAAAAACCCCAAGAACATCCATATTTCTATTTGATATCTATTCAGTCATCTCAGAAGTTAATTGAATTGAAGTGTCTGTTTACCACTTCTAACATACCTTTAAGGAGCCAGACTCTGCCCTTCAGCACCAAGAAAACTGTTTTTCTGTGATTTTACATCTCACCTTTATGATTGCTAAACACAAGCCACACCTTAAACAACAACTTAAATTCCAGTTTTGGTTCCGCGTCCACATAAATAAGCAATGTGATCATGGATATGATTAGGTGAAAGCCTTTTAGCCTAGAAAAATCCTAGCTCTCTTATAACAGGGAAAAAAACCCCATAGATCTCCAGCATGTTGTTGCAAATTCGGCGGCATGGGAGTTACCATTCTAGTTGTAGAGCTCTGGCTAAATGGTGAATTACAGTAAAGATTTAGAAAGGTCCCTGAACATTAAATGCAGCTTTCAAGCAGAGAGAATGTAGCCTTGAATTAAAGAATAAGCAGCCCCCTGAGACTAAATGTTCTGTGTCCTGGAGATAATAAAATTAAGCTTACTCATGATCTGATGTAAATAGAAAATATTTCAGAATCAAAATTACTCCAAAACATTCTGATATGCCTTGTATTTTAGCTTAGCAGTGTCAGCTGACATGGAAAATTATCAACAACAGTTACATAAATTTGTGGGAACAACTACTATCCAAGTATCTCTGTTTGGAAATCTAGGTCATTCAGCCACAGTTATAAGCTGTACTAGAAATATAGTAATCTTCAGCCTTCAGCATACCCAGAAGAGTCTTTTTTCCAAGGTGGAGCAGTGACCTACTTCTTTCCTACAATAACTGAGTAGCTAGAGAACAATGGAAAAAGGAAATTTAGGTTGTAACCCTTCGTGAACAGTTGGGGGGGTTTAACTCATAGCACTTAGATCTCAGGAGCATGACATGACCTTATCACCTCAGTACGAGATATTTGGGAAACGGAATAAGTGCAGCATCCTATCTGTTGACAATGGGATGGACACAGAACCAGTACAAGAAGGCCACATGCCCATGGGAAAGAACAAATCCGAGTCCTTGATCTTGGTCCTTGAAATTTTTTTCTTTACGATGATTTTCAAATAAAGTAGAAATGGTGTGCTTCAGATCTCAAGTTAAGATCTCTGGATTTATCTGTCCTCACATGGGTGTCCATAAGCAATCTAGATAAGAAAACTTTCCGTAAAGCTATTGGAATTGTAGTTAGCACAGTCAGCAGGACCGCTGGCACAGCTGGTAAAATGCCTACTCTAGAATGAAGAAAATCACTCCCCAGGGTTATGTGGTCCAAGCTCTTCTGTACGTCTGTGTAGTGGTTTAAATTCGCCAATCTAATTTAAGTGCAGTAATTTAAATTTGGGCCTATTATTTAGGACATTTCCCTCTGTGAGATAAGGATTAGGAGAAGTAAAGCAGGCTCAAACTTTAAAGAATATACAGAAAGTTTTATTAACAGAACTAAAAGGAAAAAAAGAAGGAAAAAAAATAATAAAAATTATATTAAACCTTCAGAAAACCTCTTCTCTCCCCCTCCCCCATACTTCTCTCTCAGATATTTCCCCACTGCCAATGCAAAGACACAAAATCTGATGTTTCTCAGTCAGTTTATCACTTCTAGAATAACCTTTCTTCAGTTCACTTAGAGAGCGGAGTCTCTCTTAGCCAT